>VZDJ01000426.1:3114027-3309109 GCA_008694505.1 Cyanoderma ruficeps
GAGGTGGGGAGGGACAGGGGCAGGATCATCTGCTTCACCAACACTGGGAGGTGGGGAGGGACGGGGCCTCTGTGCCTGTGCTCAGGCCTCCTGCCCCTATTTGCAACCATTCCAGACATTCCCACAAGCACTGCAAGCAGCTTCTTTGCTCAGGTCCTTCTTAGAACACTTCTCACCTTATCAAAGGTTTTGTTTATGGGGTTCTGACAGTAAAAAGCCAAAAGTTTGAAAGATTTCCCGCTTTAAGTGGAAGAATATTCAGTGGCTTTGAACAGGAGGATTGATGGTGCAGCCTTAAAAGAAATCCACCATTTCTTTGCAGTGACAGCCATGTTCGGATGCTGGAGGATTGTGTTCAGGAGACCATTCATGAGCATAACAAGCTTGCAGCTAACTCTGACCAGTGAGTATGCTTTTTACAGAGTTTCTTGTATCCTCTAGGAGATATGGGTGTATTTCTGCCACAAAACTCACTCTAATGAACCATATGAATAAATGTCTGTGTGAAGTAGAAGGTGGTAAATCATGATATTGTTGTCTGAGAGCTGGTATATGATCATTGTCTTTCCAGTATCATCCATCATAGTACAGGATTTCTTTAGCTTGTTACCTTCTACATCTGCTTCAAAATGAGACACATAACTGTGCCTTGTTACACATTGTGTTTTTAACCACTGATTCATCTGAAGCAGTTTTTCTTGATAATACTGTGTTACTTTTATGTTCATCGTTCTTTGACTAAAACAGCTAACCTCTTTGAAACTAGTTTTAGTTTCTAAACTACTGTATTGCCTGGAACTTCCCTTGAGATAAAGGACTCTTGAAACACAGAGTGCATCTCCTATTCTCTGAGAAGTCTTTCTCCACCGTATGTTCTGTCTAATTAAACTCTGAAGGGTTTGGCCACAGCACTGGGTTGCCTTGCAAAGTTGTAGTAGGTTGAGATCCTATTCCTGGTTGCTCCTTGGGCACTTCAATAGCAGAAGCAGCAATCTCCTATATTTTCCCTGCTGCAGCTGCAGTTTCATGGATGTATAAAGGATCCTGCCCAAGGAATTAGGTGTTAAATCCATTGTGAAGACCGGGATGTCTCATTCCTGTGGGTAGAGATGTGCAATGTCTGTATCACTCCAGACTTCCAGCCATATCAGGATATCAGCATGTATCCTATTACACGTCCCATCTCTCTATCTTGTTTGGGTAGTTGTTCTCATGTTCCCTGGAATCCCGTCATTCATACCTACACTTGGAGACAGAAATCCTCTGTGGTGTCAATATTCAGCTGAATAAAGCTGAACAGATTGCACCAGTTAAGGACTTACTCCATTGGTGTGTCCAAAAGGAAGCACGGTGCTGTAGCATCTGAAGAGCAAGAAATGTTAGGCTTTTATTTTTAGTCTGGTAGGAACTTATTTTGAAGTCTGTGCTTTTGAATATCATATCTGTAACCTAGTTTCTGCAGCACACTTTCAGAAACAACATTGTTGTTAACATATGTTATGACTCCGTGTTGTAGATACTAGAATTAATTTAATTTTAGGAGATAGTCTGCCACACTGTAGGCTAAGCAAAATGTTTTTATTTTTAAGTCTAATGCAGATTCAGAAATGTGAACTGGTGTTAATCCACACGTACCCAGTTGGTGAAGACAGCCTTGTTTCAGATCGTCCTAAAAAAGAGGTGAGGAGCTTAAAATGAGAGTATTTATCCCAGGATTAGGAACCGTGTCAGAGTGAAAATAGTGCAAATTATTCTCAGTTGTTCAGTAGCAAAAGCACGTGTGGTGGTTGTTTGAAACCAAGTACATACAAAATATCCCTAATACATTCTGCTGTTCAGCAGTCTGCTCAGCATTTTAATGGGCTGTCTCTAAGAAAAGAGACCAGAAAAATGTCTTAACATGAAAAGCATGTAGTGCTGCCTATTATTTAATGTATGAAAATGAGTAAAAAGGGCTGCCTTCCTGTGATTCATTTCTACAGAACTGCTGTAGTTGTGCTAAAAGTTGTGAATGGATAAAAACAAATTGTCTACTTCCCTCTCTAAGGCAGTCACTGTGTTTGGGTCTTGGAATTTGTTTTTTTGGTTGTTTGGGGTTCTTGTTTCAGGGTTTTTGGGAATTGTTATTGTAGTTTTTGTTTTGTGGGGTTTTGTTTTCTTTTTGGGCCCCAATTCAGTGTTTTTGTTGGCTAGGGAAAAATCAAATGCATCGTCTAGCTTGTGTTTATTTGCCTTGTGTATGTATGATGTACTTACAGGTAGACATCTAAAAATTACCTTGCTACTGTTACCCAGCAGGTAAAAAATGAAAAACAAGGCCCAGATCTGCTGCTTAGATTTATTCCCCATGATATGATACTAATTTTTCCTATTAACAATTAGTGACTCAAAATTTTTAGCACACTTCTGATTATTTTTTTTTTTTACTGTTTGTAAAGAACTGCATCTATAGCACTTGGCATAAACTCAAAATTCAGAATGAAAATAATTTTTGCTTTTTGCCTGATAGTTCTCCCTGGTGTTTCCTTAAAGAGTGGTACTCTTTAAGGAGTATAAATGCTTATTTGAGAGTTGAACAGACTATACTGTTGAATGACACCACAACCTAAACCATGGATTTCATCCAATTTATTTCAGCTCTCCCCTGTTCTAACCAGTGAAGTGCACAGTGTCCGTGCAGGGAGGCACTTGGCTACAAAACTGAACCTTCTAGTACAGCAACACTTTGATCTGGCTTCAACCACAATAACTAACATCCCTATGAAGGTAATATTGTGTCTACAGCTCTGTGTTAACCAGCTGCATCACTTCTAAATTTGTTTGAGAACTTTTGATGTTTATTTTAATTGAATTTTTACATTGTTTTTTCTCTCCATATCATATTTTCTGTTTTGTTTTTGTTTTTTTTCTTAGCCCACATTCAATGTCTGTGATCAGGTTAGTAAAAATAAAGAAGGGGGAAAAAAAGTAAAGAAGGATCACAGAACAAAATGTTGTATTGCTGAATCTCAATTTTTGATGTAGCAATACAAGTGTTATTTCAGTTCTGTTTGTATTACTTTATATAAATACAGTCTTGTTTACCTCAGATCAATTTGTCTGTGATTCTTTAGTCTTTTTCTAGTTGTGTTTAGATATTCTTGACCCTTGTGCTTTATAGTGGCATAGTGAGTCTCTTTTTCCTCTGTTTCATTATCATGCCCACCCAACAAAAAGGTGTTTGTAACTAAAATCTGCTTTTTTACCAAGGGTTTTCCAGTGGCTTTTCTACTTGGAAGATCCATAAACATGAAACGGGGACAGGATATACCTAGTTAGGGTGATATTCAATTAAGCATCTGGTGGTAGAAGTCTTGTCCATATTTTTAATTTTTTTTACTACTTGGAGAGAAATTAGTGCAGTTTAGATTGTCAGGTGTTGACAGTAATTTTCTGATCAAACAGCAGGAGACAAATGAGACAAAAGTGTCAGTATTCAAACAAAAAAAGCCATGGGCAGGTAACCTTCATGATTTAATAACTTCATTAAGTCGTAACACAGTCAATCATTAATTGCATCTTTGAAAATTAGCAATATTGTGTGGATTTTATAAGTTAAAACATGATATCAAAATAATTTTCACAGCTTTGAGAGTTTGACATGGGTCATGGCATCAATGTGACTTCAGTTTGCAAATACCTTGTCTGTAACTTTCTGACCTGTGTGCTGCTGCTGTGCCTCTCCCTTCTGCCTTTGTCCTTATAGTAATAGACTATGTTGGTTTTTCTGTGTTTTCTTTTTTTTAAAATTATTTTTCTTTTTAAATTTAGAGTAAATTATCAGAGTTACCGTTTGGTTTTTGCTGATCCTCTGCAGCTGTTTAAAGATGCAGTGTTCTCTTTAGAAAAATCCATTTTTTTTAGTTATAAACTTGCAGCTGCAGGTGCACTTCTTATCTTAAGCTTAAGAAATAATAAGTTCAAAACGTGGGTTTTCATTTGGATTCTTGATTTTTGGTTATGAAAATAATTGTCACTCTAGCCTGCAGTGAGCCTTTGTTGGTGCTCAGGAAGTTGTAACTGCTGGTGTTTGTAACGTTTTGTAGGCTTCCTTAACTTCAGTAGCTTAAACAAAATAGTTAAGCCTAGTTTTTACCTGTATTCGATGCTCTGCACCCTGTCATGACACTTGTATAAAGAGCAATAGGTTTTCAAAAAAGCAAATAAGAGGAAAAGCAGTTGGCTGCATCTTTAAACTGCTCAGAGAGCAAAGTTTCCTCAACATTGCAATCCCGTTGTTGTCTGAGGCACTTGGAGACTTTCTGTTTTCTTCTGGACTGAAAGGCAAATGTAGAATCATTCATTTATGAAAATTGTGGCCTCTAACTAAAGTAATTCTATTTCTTTTTACCTTTCTCTTTTGAAGGAAGAACAACATGCTAACACATCAGCCAACTATGATGTGGAGCTGCTCCATCACAAAGAGGCACACGTGGATTTTTTAAAGAGTGGTAAGTAGCAATGGCCCTCTGAAGGTGGCTTTTGATCAGCCTCTTTGGGGGTATTCACAAGGAAAGATTGTGAGCTTTAAATCCATGTAAATTCCAGGATCAAGTAGCAAATTACTCCTTGCAACCCAAGAAACTTCATTTATAATGTTGGCATTGGAGTTTTACTCATTATTGACATATTTTAATACAGCAATAGCAATATAGCAATGAGGAAATGAACAAATGTGAACAAATTCACCTATGTTCAGAATATTTTGGGTTGGACTCAATGATCTTGGAGGTCTCTTCCAACCTAGTGATTCTGTGATTGCTGTGAGATTTGAAGGGCGTGTCAGCTTCTTACTGAGATACAAAAAAGTAGGTGAGAGACCAGATGTGCAGCGAGATTTTACAAAAGGAAGTCACTCCTGTGGGCATTTGTGCAAAATTATGCCTTGCACAATTGAACTTTGTTAAGTAATAATAATTGGCATCACTTATATCCCACAGGCCTGTTTATGACAATAATTGCTTTGGAAAAAACAAGACTTGTTTGGCTGTTGAGCTTTTTTGTTGTATTTGAAATACCTACTATCTTTTTTCATAAATTTGGAATTCCTATCTAGTATTCCTCTGAGGTGAATTTTTGATAGCTCAACCGAAGTTAGGAAAAGCACAAGACTTAGACTTTTGTAGAACTATTTTGTTGAGGAAACTGCCCGAGGTAAAGCTTTGTTAAAAATCAGCTTCTGTATTAGTAGAACTAAATGTCATATAGTCCATAAGTAGCCGTTTTGGGGAGTCTGTGCTTTTTTTCCCCATTACTTTGAGGAAGAGGAGGTAACTCCTTTGTCATCTCTGAGTGCTGTGCTCCCAATTTTAGGGGAGTGGATGACTAAAGATTGATGAAAGGCACAGGGTGTGCAGTAATGACCTCGGCCTCACCCGAACTGCTGTTATGATGTTGAAACCTTAAAGCTTTATTGCCAGGGCTCAGAAGCAGTTTTGTAAAACCTGTTGGCTCAAGGAATTAGGTCTGCTAGGAAAACACAGAAGCAAACTCTGCATGTTCTCTTCACATTTTTACCATCAGAACTTTGAGAGGAAAAAGTCTCTTAGATCCTGTAAATTTTGAGTTCTTTCATTTGTTTCTAAATATGTATTTCAGCTGTAATAGCTCTGGTGCTAGGAAAGCAGGAATTCAGTTACATTGGTCTTATTTCTCTGAAAAGTTGACAAGGAATTTTCAGGTTAAATAAGTTTGGCCTTTAGATATTCTGAGAGATAGTTTCTAAAATTGTTGCAGTTAATTTTAATAATGAAGTATTTCCCGTATTTTAATATTTTCAATAATATTTTAATAATAAAGTGTCTATGGTAGAATACGTTGAGAGAATTCAGGCTGAATCTGGCAAAAAAGCCTGGATGATGAGACCAAGTACTTCTTTCCCCAAAAAAACAAACTTGTCAAATGTGCCTTTAGATGGGTTTAATTGACTTTGGGAATATAATATGTACAAGAAACAGTCACCTGTAGCATTTAAGAGTTTTGATTTCTGTGGAAAATTTAAAAAAGGATAATGTCTTAAAGTGCCGAGCATTTTAGCAGAAAAAACATGCCTGTTACTGATAGAACTAAATGTATGTGGAACATTCTAATTGTCAAATCAAAAAATTAGGTATCTAAGTTTTAAATTTAGATTACATTGTGTGTATGTTCATGTTACATACATTTTGTAATGTTTAGAGTTGTTTGGCTGTAATAAACTGTGGTAGATCACCCCCTCCCTCCTTCTGCCCTTTTCTGCAGGTGATAACCACACGGGTGGCAACAGCAGAGAAGGCACATTTAAGGAAACTGTGACACTGAAGTGGTGTACTCCTCGAACCAACAGTGTGGGTAGGTGACATGAAATCTTCCAGAACTGGTTGGTAACCTGTACAAATCTGAGAACAGGAGGGAAAGACAGGGAAGATCTGAGGTAACATAGGAATCGTGCGGCCCTTCAGCTCATGCACCCTGTCAACTGTTAGCAATTTGTGTTGACTCATTGGGCCACCAGGCCAAAAATACAGATGAGAGAAATAAGAGCGGACTGACTGGTCAGTGAATTAATTCAGGAGATGAATTTGGCTTCTGCTGGAAACAGGGCTTGAGAATGTATGAGATTCTCAGAGCTGTGGATTTTTGGGAATCCTCCCAGTGAGGAAATGGTGAAAGGATTTTTAGATTGAGAGGCATCTAGACTTCTTAGTTGTGCTCATTGTGGACTAACCTCCTCCTCTTCCATTCTTTTATTTTGTGGAATTTCTTTTCTGTCTCTGGAATGACACTCAACTTTTCTACTCCTTTATTTTTCAGAACTGCACTATTGCACTGGAGCATACAGAATTTCACCAGTAGATGTAAATAGCAGACCTTCTTCATGCCTTACAAACTTTCTCCTTAATGGTAAATTTGTGTCCTTGGCTAATTATTCAATGTTATATTTTTTAATTCTGTAAATAGAGCATTGGCACGTTTTGATTTGTATAGCAGTAATGTCTACCTACTGTAAAAATACTAAGTTTATTTTAACGTGTCATAAAAAAGAAGAAAGTTGTTAAACATCCTCAAAGGCAAATGTGTTTTGAAACTTAAAAGATGGGAGGAAAGATGAAAAGAAGGAGAAAGTATTGAAATGAAGGTTTGTATGTTTGCAAACAAAATGGCATTACAACCATCCTTTTAATGGAATTTGTATTTCAGTCATTTGATTGTCTAAACATGCAGTGATTTTATTAAACACTGTATCTATATGTATTTTTCTCTAGAGATTGTGTAGTGAAAATGTCCTTTGATTAATAAAAATGGTTACAACCAAAATTAATAGCAGATTTCAGATAAGCTCACTCTTCTGATTTTTGCTATTTTTGCTTCCTGATAAAAAGAAATTTATCTGGCGAATGCACCCTTTTCTGCTTGGTGTATTTTACTGAAAATAAGGGCAGGTTTATTTCTCTGGCTGAGGAGCAGTATCCATTTTGAGCATCAGCAAGTGGTATCAGCTGATACCTTTATACTCAAGAGGTTATGTCATTTCTTTTTGAAAGTTGCTTTTAATGAAAGCGTTTCTGCAGCAGGGCCATTTGAATGCCTTATGAATATGTATTTTTCCTAAGAATAAATCCTGTAGGAAAAATGATTGGTTGGTCTAGGAGAGGCCTTTCGGTGTTGCTTTGTAAAATTGTAAGGAGTATATGCCCTGTTTTGTGTCATGAAATGAAGAGATGGCAGTTCCTTGTTCAGCTGGGGGAAAACTCCACCTTGGTGGGTTCAGATTCTCCTTGGCTGAGCACAAACGTGTATTCATGCAGCTGGAAGTTTAAATTTGCAGCACACAGGAATGAATGAATGAAACTGATCTCCCTTCCCCCAGGTCGCTCGGTGTTGTTGGAACAGCCACGCAAGTCTGGCTCAAAAGTCATCAGCCACATGCTCAGCAGCCACGGGGGAGAGATTTTCCTGCATGTGTTGAGCAGCTCCCGCTCAATTCTGGAAGATCCTCCCTCAATTAGCGAAGGCTGCGGTGGGAGGGTCACTGACTACAGGATCACAGTAAGGGTCTTTCTGTCCTACACTGCTGCTTCTCTCACATGCCCACAGATGCAGGGCAATAGGTGTGGGAGGAAATTTTGGAGTGAATTGCATGGTCAGACTTCCTTTGTAATAAATACCTTGATAGATATTTAGTAGAAAATACTACATTTGTTGATTGTTAGGCCTGTTTCATAAAATACTTTGTGTGTCAAGGAATGGCTCCTTAATGCACTAGGAGTGTTTCAAGTTTGTTCCGGTTCCAGAAAAACAGTTTTCTTGGCAAGTTTCTTCTGTGGGTTGGATACACGTAGGACTATATCGTGCTTATTGTCAAAGGATAGATTGCACATGAGTGGTTTGTACAATAAATAGAAAAGATGAAGTTGACAGCTTTGAACCCAGCTTTGAATCTTTTTCAACACATCCTTGGTATCTTTTGTAAACAAACAGCAGTTCCTTCTGGGAAAATATAACTCTTCCCATACATTAAATACCTTGCAGATCTGCAAGTCCTCCTTGTCAAAACCCATACATTTTTACCCCGTGTTTCTGTGCCCCTGCTTTTGTGTTCCCTGTGGTTAATACATGAGAGCTAGAGGCAGGGCTGTGGCTGGTAGGGTCAGATGTGGCAGTGGGATGGTACAAAGTGGTAGGCAAGGCTAAGCTTTTAGCCCCTTCACTGAAAGTTACTTTGTTAGAGAAATGCCTAATTGTATCTTGTTTGGTTATCATTAGGATTTTGGTGAATTTATGAGGGAAAACCGATTAACTCCTTTTCTAGAGCCCAGATATAAGATCGATGGAAGTCTTGAAATTCCATTGGAACGTGCAAAAGATCAGTTAGAGAAACATACTCGTTACTGGCCTATGATTATTTCTCAGACCACCATCTTCAACATGCAAGCTGTAAGTAACCTGGGCTATGTAAATTTTTATTTTGTTCCTAGATTAAGTTCCCCCTTGTCACTTGATGAAATACCAACTCTCTGGAGTGATAAATCCCTTGCTGTAAAATCAGTTTATTTTCAGCTTTATTTTTCCTGAAGTAACTTTGTATTTAATGTAACAGATTATTGGAATGCTATTTAGAGTAAAGTGATTTGAACCTGACAGTTCCAGTTCTGCTGGGTAAAGAAAGCATTTGCTTATACTTAGAGTTAGTACTAAACTGAGGATAAGAGTGTGGGGTTTTGTTGTGTGTTGTTTCATTGCCTTGAATTTTTTTCTCCCTGTTACTCTCCTGTGACACACACACATTTTCTTGTTGTTCATTTCTGTTTTGTCTTGCAGGTAGTGCCATTAGCCAGTGTGATTGTAAAGGAAGCAATGACTGATGAGGATGTGCTGAATTGTCAAAAAACTATATACAATTTGGTAGACATGGAGAGGAAGAACGATCCATTGCCAATTTCAACAGTTGGTACCAGAGGAAAGGGGCCAAAAAGGTTACATGCATATCTCTCTTTGTTGCTGCTGGACTATTTTGAGAAATACTCTGTTGACAATGTTTTCATACCAAATTTTTAAAATATAGCTAAAAGTAATACATAGTAAACTAAATGCTGTTTGTGCACAACCCAAATGCTGTGAGTGCTTCACATGTATCATTTAGGGGCTATAACTGTACTGGTACTGCTGTATGTTATGGCAAAAACTTACATAATTTTATTACCTAAAAATTTAAATATTAAAAAAAATAAGAAATCAAAGATAGTGAGAAATTGATACAAATTGGACAGATGAACTGGAATAATTTCAAATTATTAATAAAGAAAACTTAAGTATATTATAAATGAATGGTGCATTAAAATTGGGATATATTTGAGTCCTTTTGGAACAGTTTTTTAAAATATGGGATACTTCTTTAAAATAAGCGTAGAATATTCTGATCCTTCAGTCACTGGGATATGTTCCTTGGATTTCCAAGAATTGATTGAAAATTTGACTCCTGATTTGCCTACGTGACTGGGAGTTGTTGACAGTAGTGTGGTGCAATTCTTTCTTGTTTTTTAAACCCAAATAATGTAATAATTAATTTGCATGCCAGTACATGAGTGGCCTTCTGACGTTGCATTGTTAGCAAGCACCTGAGAGATTTCACAAGTGCCTTTTGGGAGTGTGATCTTGTGGAACAATATGATTTCAATGGACATAATCCATTTCAATTTAAACTTTGCTCTTGGTGTTAACTGGGAGATGTTAATGTGGTTTCAAGTTTAGCGTAATCTCAGGTGGAGAAACCTCCAGTACAGGAGGACAGATAATCTCTTTGGAGTTATTTTTGGTTTGGGGGTTGTGTTTTGTTTCTTAAGGTCTGCATTCGTTCAGTCAGTAGTTGGATGATGTTGGTAATCTCCACATGACCTGTTTTTCCTGGCCCTTCCAGGGATGAGCAGTACCGCATTATGTGGAACGAGCTGGAGACCCTTGTCCGAGCACACATCAACAACTCTGACAAACACCAGCGAGTCCTCGAGTGTCTCATGGCCTGCAGGAGCAAACCCCCAGAGGAGGAGGAGCGCAAGAAACGGGGCAGAAAGAGAGAAGACAAAGAGGATAAGTCAGAGAAGTTGGGCAAAGACTATGAGTCAGATAAGCCATGGCAGGAATCTGAAAGGTACATTTGCTAAAGTGAAATGTAACTGTAACATAAGTTTTGTTCTTGGTTGTTAACCACTTAGCTGGGTGTTTCAGCTTGAAGAGTTCCTGCTGTTGGATTCTACCATAACCACATCATCTGTTACGTACTAAGCTGCTTTATAGAAATCTAAAGCGTGGCTGAAAACGTGGGACAAGCAGTTGTTTTCTTTTAAAAGATAGTTCAGTGTTCAGGTTAAACAACCCAGCTTGATTTGGCTCTTCTCTTCAGCTGAGCATCAGGATTAATGCCCATTTACCTCCTGTCTCTAATTCATGTTGTTATTGTAGCTTGTCTAAGTGGCAAGCACCTGTCAGTCTGTTCTGTATTCCTTCTTTCAAACTACTTTCTACAGAGATCCAAAAAACTCATGGTAAAAAGCTTAATTTGCATGTGTTTTGTGCATGCTGGGATCATTTAGGATAGGAGGGCCTTTTCATTTACACTGCTGGCACCATGCTGATGACATTCCATGCCTTCCTGTGAATGGTCATTCCTACAACTTGCTTTCACACCGAGATAAAATGGATTTGGTGTGAATGGGTCTGAATTCACCTAGAAAAGATAATAAGAAATTGTATGGTATTTCTATGTATTTATTTATTTTTATTTAGTCTTTCCTTCAAAATTCAGACATCAGTTGTCTCAACTGAAGTGAAACTGTGTATTAAGAACCTTTCCTTTATGTAATGCTTTATACAGAGAATTATTTGGCTAGAATTCCCTTCTATTTATCACCCACTCCAAGGGGTCAAAAGAAACTTATGTTATGGGTCGTGTATAATTTTGAGGAGTACAGAAAGCTGTTAAGAATTACGTCCCATTCAAGGATATTTTTCCTCACTCTTTTCCTTCCCTCTGGAAAAGGTTAAAAGGTCTTTTGGATCGGGAGAAAGAAGAACTTGCAGAAGCTGAAGTTATCAAAGACTCCCCTGATTCTCCTGAGCCCCCCAACAAAAAGCCTCTCATCACAATGGATGAAATGCCCACAGTTGAAAAGGCAAAAGGTAAACCAGAACAATTGCAACAGATTATTTCTTTCAAAGGTAGATGTTGTTACATTAGTCTGTGTTTTCTAAAGTAATGAGGTGAATCATTTTGGAGTTAAAGCTAAATAAGTGATGATCATGTTTAATTAAATGCTAAATGTTGAGAAATTCTTGGAAGACTTGTTAACCTCATCAGGTCTGTGAAAAAAGGGAGATCCCAAGACACTGTGTGGGTCTGCTGATCAGCTCTTGGGTTGACAGGGGGTTGGCCAAGTTCCTGCTGGTGCTGTTAGAGCTACTGTATGTGAGAAATGCTGTTTGAGGGCAGGTATCAGAAATCACTGTCTTCTGATTAAATAATCAACTTGCCTAAGCAGTGCAGTTCTCAGAATGGGCAGTTCTCACTGACTTCTCTTCCTTAGTGTGAGTTATTTTCTATCACAGTGGCTGAGCTGATGCTGAGATTCTGCATTTAATGCAGAGTCCATATCACGTGCAGCAACTCCTCAGCCATTATCATTGTGCATATTTTCTATTTATTAGCCCCTATTGTAAGTTTGTTTAATATTAGTGGTTTTAACATGTAATACCATTATCTATAATTCTTTCAAGATGTTATAGTGATGTAATGTTACTTCAAAAACCTCTTAATCACTTAGACTCTTTTTACTTACAATTTTAGGGCCAATGTCCTTGCTGTCTTTATGGAGCAACAGAATTAATACTGCTAACTCTAGGAAACACCAGGAATTTATTGGTCGGTTGAACTCTGTCAACAACAAAGCTGAGCTGTATCAACATCTGAAAGAAGAAAATGGGTTTGTATCAGGAAATGCATCACTACCCCTATCTTGGCAGTAGTCAGTGTGGAGTTTACAGCATTAGATACTACTCTTTTGATGATTAAAATGTCTCAATACATTCCTTTGCTTCTCAGCATTGATAGAGAACCACAGTAGTGTTTGATTTTCTGTTTGCTTCTGTGCTGAGCAAGACTGCTGAGAGCTGGATTTCCTGGGCCTCAGGGATTGCCCCTGCAGCAAAACTCTGTTAAACTTCAGGGGGTTAAACGGTAGCTCAGATTTTCTGCTTGCTTTAGCTTCCAAAGGAATGGCTGATACAGAAATATTGTTGGTAGTAGTGACCTGTAAATACTATTGGTAATAAAATGGTTGAATCTTTGGCTGTGCTGTAATGAAGTTGATAGCAGTCCATGTTCTATGAAAAATACTGGAAAACCAAACCAGCCTGCTCTGAAGGAAATCAGATGATGGTAGACAGTGATCAGTGTAAGAGGAGTGAAAATTAAGCCCTTGGAACAAATGGCTAAAGCTCAGGTTTTCAAAGTGGATTCTCTAATCACATGACTACTCTCCAATCACATGAATATTTTGGTGAGGTTGATAATGGACAGTTTTTCAGAGCTGAAATGAATCTCTGCAGAAACCTTTCCTTCACGTACTGACTGCGGCTTAAAGAAATATTAAGAGGAGATAAGGTTGTGTATGTTGGGGTAGGGAGAGACAGGACAGTTAGTGAAATAAAAAGTATTTATGAAACCATTTAAATCTGATTTTTTTTTAACTGTTGATTGTTCTTCCACTAACAAGCCTTACCAGTCGTTGTCTTGCCTTTCAGAATGGAAACAACAGAAAATGGAAAAGCAGGCCGGCAGTGAGGATCGATTCTGTTTCTTGGGACAAAACTTGGCCAAATTGCAAAAATACTTAATGCTGGAATTGTTCTTGGTACTGTTTCAATACAATTGTATAGCTCTGGTTTGATTGGTTTTTACATTTTTCTAGTCCTATTTTTGCTATGGAGTTTGAAATCTGCATATCACGTTAAACCAGCTGTGTGCAAATAGGAGCTGTCCTGAAGCGTTTTCCAGTCGTGCTTTAGGATGAAGAAAACCTCTGCTGCCATGGAGTAAATCAAGTAATCAAAAATGTCAGCTTAAAGTCCTTGCCCAGCAGTATTGGATACTATTTCAAAATCAGTGGTGAATGTAAAAAAAAAAAAAAATTCAATTTATAGTCTGATAACATCGTTAATTTTGGTCCATGAATACCTTTTATTTATATGAGGATTTCTCAGGAGTTCAGAATTACGGAAAAGGCCGCACACTGAGTACACAGACACTGAGCTGAGAGAGTGCCAGTCTTGGTTTCATCTGAGGGATGGGAGGGTGAGGGGTTTTACAGATAAAAATTGTTGGTTTAAGGACTTTTTAAAAATGGAATGGAAATGGTCTTTAGAAAGCAAAGCCTTTCAGGTTGTGTTGGAGTTAAGGCTTTGTAAGCAAAAGTACAATAAAATTTTTTGCTAATAATTATTTTTTTGATGACGTGTGCTCTGTATGATACTTGTGGTTGTATGTCTGAGAGACTGAGTATGAATGGCTGTGAATGAAAAGGTAGGTGATCTGTCTTCAGTTCCTTTGAGTAGAGCCTCTTTCACTGGAGAGTAGAATTCTCAACTGGGAAAACTCAGCCAATGTCTGTGATCTGGTCCCTTGTCAGATTTTGGGTTGTCTTCCACATGGGATAAGGAAAGACAAAGGCCTGAGCTCTCCAAGTGTGTCAGCCTTCCTCTGATCTGCATCTGACTTCTGTAAGTGACTGAAGGGCTCACAGATTGGGTATCTTACAGTTGATTTGGGACACATCTTTGAGGTTTTCTAAAACTAAATCAATATATTCACCTTCAACTTTAAATACCATAATTCATGATGTATAGAGCTGAACACAAATATTCTTCACTTAACATTTGTAACAATCCTTTTTTCAGCTTTGCTTAAGTACCATGACTAATTTCAAGGTGATTATTCAGCTACTCTCATGCAGGTGTGTTTTCTGTTAAATGGTTTTAGAACCATTTTTAATGATTAAATACTACTTGCATGGTAATATTTTCCATCCTATTATAAAATGTTTGTAGCTTTTACAGAAGTAACGTGTAACTCGGAGATCCTCCTCTGAAGACTTTTATTGCTTTTATTTTTACTACTTTATTGAAAACAGAATGTCTTGCATCACCATATGTCTTGATATCATATCTGAAATGTTCTGATGGAGAAAACGGCCACAAAATTACTGTTTCTCACAACTTTCTGGTTGTTTTGATGAGATTTTACTGCATATCACTCTGGATGTTTCTCTTGTTTACTCGAGGTTTAAGTCTGGAAGATGGGGGAGCATGTAAATGTCAGCTCTGCAATTTGCTAGGCTGGAGAGTTGGAGCTGAAAAGCTCATCCTGTGGCTTGGGAATTGTGTGTTACATCTCATGTGCCATTAATATTCAGCTGCATTCCTTGAAAACACGCACAGGAATTAAATACTTCATTAGCAGAAGAGAAATTTAATAGCACCTGCTATTAAAATATGTATTTGTTTAGCTTGTTTGCTAACCCAATTCTCCACATTTGGAGCATCTGCCAGGTCAGACTGGTTGGTGATTAAATGAGCAGGGCCTGGGGACTGAGCCTGTGCTTGGAGAGTCTCACAGGGACACGAGAGACTGCAAGGGCTGATCTTTGCAGTTCTGGAAAAGGCATTTCATACTCCTCTCCTGCCCTGCATGGTGGCATTAGTGCTGTTTTGCTCCTATTTCACACTCTGCTCTCAGGTTTTGTCAGTTCTAAAAAGAGTTTACAGATTAATATTGGAAGTTACAGATTAAGTAGCCTAATCTGTAATTATGTGATTGCAAAATGCAGTTCATAATTAAATGATGGATTGCATTTTTGTATATGATAATCTATTAAACTGGAAGGATTTCAAAATGTTTAAGAAGTCCTTAGAAATTCTTCTGCAGAACTTTGGGAATTCTCTGCAGTCCTAGACTGTCCCAGGTGGGAGCAGACAAGAGACAGCTGTACTGTAAAGAAAGCAAGCCTGGAACTTTTAAAATGTATCTTTAAAGGTACAATGCACCTAATTACCTAGCAGGAAGAGTTCAGTAGCTACTATTCCTTTAGAAATGCTACATATGATGTACTTACAGAAACACTTTAAAAAGTTTTGAAAGATTAAAAGGACAGAGACAACATTAGACATTCTTTTTTTAAATTCTAAAATTCCAAGGTCACCTAGAGATTCCAGGGTTGTAGCACCTCTGAATTTCAATGTAATGAAAAAAAAAACTTCATCATGTTTTGTGGTGATCCCTCTGTGACAGTTCTGCCTCTTCCATGTAAAATGTATATTTATGAGTCAGGGAGACACAATGGAGTGAGATTGGCTCAGCATTGCCTGTGACCCCTCATTCCCACCAGCATCACCTTGATGTGTATTCTTTTGTTCTGACTTTTACAGGGTTGTAATTCTACCCCTTCATCAGGAGATCCCTTTGCCAGCTTCACTTGGGTTCTGCTTTTGCCACTGCTTCTTTGTCAGGTGTGGGTCAAATACGTTCTGTTCTAAATTGGAATATGGTAAAAATCACTAACTGCCTATTTGTGTTGGCGTTTTTGGGCTAAGGAAAGCACCTTGTAATGCAATTTCTCTTTTTGTAGATTTGCTCTTAATACCATTTAAAAGTTTTTAAAACTTAAGCCTCTGGATGTTGCCCTGGGCGTGGTGGGTAGTCAGAGCCCCTGGATATTGGGGAGGGAGTTGGTATTTTGGTGGCTGGAAAGGTGGTGTGATGTGAGGGATCGGCCTGGGACACGGCTTGTGGGAAGGAAGTGCTCCTGAAGGTGGGATCCATAATGGAGGTGAAAGTGAAGCCCTGCACTCGTGTACAGGGGCTTTGCGGGGTCTCAGGGCATCCAGTTCCACAGCAGCATGGCTTAGCTGGGAGTTTGGCTGAACCATCACAGGCTGTGCTCCAGGAATCCTCCTGGGACACCTGCAAAGCCAGCAGAGCACTATTGCCAGCACCAGGCCAGCAGTGGCACAAACACTGCTCAGTAAGGCACCAGGGCTCCTGCTCATCGTGGAGTCGTTCTTGGCTTGGAGCGTCGGCCCGGTGCTGGCTGGGCAGGCCTCGCTGCAGGAAATGCTGGAAGTCACATCGATTCTGTACTCTGGCAGCATCGCTTGGATCAACTGTGGGCTCACAGACCCAGCTGGCACTCTCAGTTTCTCCAGTGCCTGCAGGATTTCGTCTCTCCCGCACCAGCTGGAAGATGTGTTGGCGCTTGTACACAGAGAGCTGTTGTACCAGGAGATGAGTGTGGAGCCGGGCTGGAGAGCTGTCAGCACGATGTCTTTGGGGCTGCTGGAGTTCAGGAACAGGGAGAGCTTCTCCAGGAACAAACCCACCCTTTTCCTCTCCCTCAGGAAAGAGGAGTAGCTGTTCTTTGTCCGTACGGTGAAAAGGTGGCACGGTGGCTCGGGGGGCTTCAGGAGCTCGATGGTGAAGGATTCCCAGGCTGTCAGACCTCCAGAATCCGTGGCACACAGCACAAACTCCTGAGGGGAATACTGGAAGTCAATCTCCAGGGGATAGCCGTGCATGGTCTGCTGGGAGGCGTTAAACTGCAGCCAGCTCTCGGATCCTGACGGAGAGCCATCAGCTGGGAGGATTTGTAGGGATAACTGAGTGGAGTTACCATCTTCCTTGTCATAAAATGTGTTGGCAGGTATAGGGAAAAGGAACAGGCATCCGATGGTTGCTGTTAGGAATTTAATGGAATGAACAACCTTTGGGGATGTGTTTGCTTGCCCTTTAGAGAAGAGGGAGAAAAGGGACGGAAAGAGTTAGGAGAAAAAATTGCTCTCTTGCTGAGTGATGGCAAAGAAATCTTGTCAGCCTCAGTGGAGTGGAGTGTGCAGAAATTGAAACTTAAACTTTTAATAGTAAAGTCTTGTCCTTGATCACATCTTAACCTCATTTGTTAAGCATATTTAGATATTTATTTATTTAAAGAACTGTAAATATCCTCAACACTATTTTGTCTAGTCCAAAATATTAGTCAGGTCATGTATAGCCCCTTCCCAAACAATAACATCTAATTCTAATAACTTTTACACAGAAATACCACAATATGGTATTGTTTTGTCTTCTATTTCCAACATTAACCATGGATTTTTTTGGGGAGGAGATTTTATGAGAGTGTGGATGCCTGGGATGGGATTGCTGCGAGTGCTTCACATCTCCTTGGTTTGAAGAGTTTCAGAGAATTTGGGAGCAGACACCAGGTAAGATGGAGGATGATAAAGTGTGGGGAGAAATTTGAAAGGAAATCTCTCTGTGACTGTCAGGTGAAGTTTGCTGCCAGGCTCAAGGACTGAAGGATCACAACACAGAGTTCTTGCAGTTTGTCACAAAAATAGTCCTCTCTTCCTGCCATTTCTGGATCTTGTGTACTTATGTTTTCTACAGTTTATGGTAAGGACTAGTAAAATCATGCCATATTATCCTCTCCTTGTTATTACCTAATGTGAATATTACAGAGTGACATGAATATTTCAGTCATGATAGTCTGAGGACTGCATGGGTTCTAGTACAGGAAACCAGAGACACCTTGCCACCACAGGGTGGATGAAAAGGTTGATGGTAGCTGTTGTTCAGAAGCAAGAACAGAAAAGTAAACTTGGTTTTACCTTGGGTTACAGTCTGCAGCTCTTGTGAAGCAGAAAATGGAAGAAGAATCCATGCACTTTCCACAAACTGCAGTCTTTCGGATGAGGGAAACAGTGGGGTGCTTGGATCCAGCAGTGATGGCAGCAGTGTCTCACCCACCCCTGTGAAAGTGCGATAGTTACAGTTTAAGGTGAAAGATCATTTAGATGTATGTAAAAGGAATCTTATGTCAATAATATGTTACAGGGCTGGGAATGCAGTTTAAAAGCTTTAATGGCATCTGATTGAAGACCTTTGCCAGTTTCTGCCAGCATGGGAAGGACCATGGGAAGCAGGCTGGGGTTCAACCTCCCCTTTAAAAAATGAGGGAATGGAAGTGGCTTCTATCTCTGGAGAAGAAAGTTTTGTGTTTGTTTGGGGTTTTTTTAATATTTCTACATGGCCTGTGCTTGCCAGAGTGCTAATAACAGTTATGTGTTAGGGCTGTTTTGTCCGTCTGTGGGCTTTGACTGATCACAGAATCACAGAATGGCCTGGATTGAAAGGGACCTTAAAGACCATTCAGGTCCAACCCCCTGCCATGGGCAGGGACACCTGCCACTATCCCAGGTAGCTCAGAGCCCCATCCAGCCTGGCCTTAGACACTGTCAGGGATGCAGGGATAACCACAGCTTCTCTGGGTAACCTTAGCCAGGGCCTCCCCATTCTCACAGGGAACAATTTCATCCTAATATCCAATCTCAACCTGATTTCTGTCAGTGTGAAGCCATTACTCCCTGTCCAGTCACATCCCACATGCTTTTGTAAAACAGTCTCTCTCCAAATGATGCTTGCTGGGACACATGATTGCAAACCTAAATGTCTCAGACTACAGTCTGAGTACAGGCTTGGGTACAGACCTAATGTAGGTCTACCAAGTTTTACAAATAAGATGGCTCTGAAGGGCATTAACAAGGCTCTGAATTCTGCACTTTGTAACTGTTTAAAATCTACTATGTGTACATTTTTACAGATTTAATGTAAGGTGCCTCAGGCATAATCCAACAAATTTACCCAACTGGTACTACGAACAAACCATCTCTATTGTCCAGTATACACTTTAGCCTGAGTCACAGATTCATGCATTGGGAGGAGAAGACACACTCAAAAGTGTGTCTGGCCTAATTCTTTATTCCAAAGGATATTCAACTACTTCTGTGTCATTTTTGATAAATATTTATTGTTCAGTCCTTAAAAACCCTCCACAGTGTTCTTTAAGCATTTTTTCTAATGTTTTATTATCCTTACTGTGAGAAAGTTTATCTAATGTCTAACTTAAATCATCTTAACTGCACTTGAAGGTCATTAGTGCTGTGTTAGTTCCCAGGGGATTCTGAGAATGCATCTTTCATCTTTTAAGCAAAATATTATACAAACTCATGTGTTTTCTCAGTCTTCTAGACTAACTATTTCAGTTTGACATGTTTTCTAGACCTCTGACCATCCTTGTGTTCCTTTGAAGCTTTTTTAAGGGTCCCCATCTTTTCTTATATAGGATGGTCAAAGCTGGGCCCAGTCATTCAGCTGAGTATTCTGCTCCCAGCTAAGCAAAAAAAAAAGAGAAAGCATTCCCTTATTGGGAAGACTGCTGCTGGCACATGCCTAGTGCAGGGAAGCAGTGCTTTTGCACAAGAAACTGTATTGAACTATTCTGGCAGGACTCAGAGCGGGAAAAACAAAAGGAAAGTCAAATCTTAAACATACCTGGTATGCTGCTGGGCAGGTGAGAAGTGGCATTAAATAAAGTCACCAGGGATGCTTCTACAGCATCTGGCTTGATGCCTGAGATGTTGTGTGACTCCAAGGTAGGCTTCGTGACATTTGGCAAAATCCCATTCGTTCCCAGATCTTTGTCTGAAAGCAATTCCTCTGTTCCACTGG
The DNA here is from genome assembly GCA_008694505.1 of Cyanoderma ruficeps. Classification (NCBI taxonomy): domain Eukaryota; kingdom Metazoa; phylum Chordata; class Aves; order Passeriformes; family Timaliidae; genus Cyanoderma; species Cyanoderma ruficeps. The sequence continues at coordinate 3,134,156 of VZDJ01000426.1, forward strand.
ATAAAATCCTTGTGGGTTTTGGCTCTGTTCTGAGCATGCTGCTGCTGTAAGAAGGAGGGAATGTATTTGTTGTTCTGGATAATCTGGACATGTGAAAGGCAGAAAAGTCTTCTGGCACAGTAAGGACTGGAGTGGTGTCAGGGTGGGACAGAGTGATCAGACTTGCTTCATGAGGTGCTTCAGCTTTACCAGGGACAGTGCTGGTTAATGTGAGAGGAAAGCTGGCTGAGGCTTCAGCACTGAAAATCAATTTGGAATAGAGGGTCTGTGCTTCTCTCTGGGCTACAGAAGAAGCTGTGCTTTTCTCTCCAGTGAATGAAAAGCCACTGGGCTGTGGGACAGTCACAGAAGGTTTAGATTGGGGTTCACAGCCATTAGCGAACACTTGGACAGCTGAGAATGTGTCCTTGATGGGAGATGTGAAGCCAGACAAAGTTGTGTCCCTTACTGAAGCTACTTGGAATAGTGAAGGGAGTGCTTCTGGACAGAGGGATGCATCAGAAAGCTTTTCAAGTTCTGGAGAATGACTTTTTGCCTCACTGCTGTAATCTGGCACTTCTGAAACTGACATTGCTCCTGGCAAAAATGGGTGTAATTCTGTTTTGGGACTAAATGCCACTGCTGAGCTGTGAGGCCTCTCCTGAAGAATGTTTATCACCCATGGCCTGGAAAGCTGCTCTGTGCCTGAACTGATGTCCTGTAGGGGATGGTATGTGGATCTCTCTGATTTACTGGAAAGGAAATAGGAGTCTATCTCAGGCAGCTCTGGCTGCTCTAACAGCAAGGATGTACCAGAAGATCTAGCAGGCAGCACTTCCAGCTCAGAGAAGAGAAGCCTCGTTTCAGTCATCAGTGAAGATGAAAGCTCTGGGAAATAGGAGTCTGCAAACATAATGGACACTGTGGGGTTAGTTGGCATGTCCCATGCTGAGTCCATTTCTAAGGTGACCAAGCTTTCTTGACTTGCAAGGTGGATATTATTCTGCATCTTGTAACTTGCCATGGTTGTACTTTCTGCACTGAAAGTTGGTAAGCTCCGAGTAGCTCTGAGTGATAGCACAAGTGGTGTGAGTGACTGGCTTGGAACAGGGAACAACAAAGATCTGGAAGCCTCTCCTGCAGCTGGCCTCTGGGTAATTCTAGTTGGTTTTAATGCAGGTGTTGGTGTGATCATTAATTGCCTGCGGTGTAGCCTTGGAGACTTTCTTTCATACTCCCCTCTCCGGAGTATTCTCCAGCCTGCAATTTCATACCCTAGCAGCCGTGAGAGGTGATGTGAGTTCACGTTGTGCTGCAGGACCTGGATGAATTCATGGAGCAGGGCAAAGCCTCCACACGTGACGGGCCAGGAGAGCCCCAGGTAGTGGCCGGCGGTGAGGTCGATGTGCGCGGTGTCCTCGGCCAGGACGTGCGTGTCCCCGGCTGCCGGGCCCGTGTGCTGCAGCAGGGTCAGCAGGGAGCTGTCCAGGTGCAGGAACTCTGCCATCCTGCACACCACCGACAGGCGCTGCCCAACTTCCAGGGCTGCTGCTCCAGCGGAGAGAATGAGCTCAGCACAAGTGATGGGAGCTTCCTTCCCACACCTGACATTGCAAGTCCAGAGTTAGAGGGGTTAAGAGTAATTCTTTTTACCCCTCCCTGTTTTTGTGAAGGTCCCTGTTTGAGTTTAGTCAATCATTGCTCAGAATTTTACCTCTTAATCTAAAACTTCCTTTCTCCTTGAATATAAGAATGTTTCCCACTCCAGTAACTTCACTGATCGCTAAGTTTGATCCCACTGCTGGTGCAGAGCACAGCAGTGTGGGCTGAATTTCCCAAACACTGTCCTCACTATGGAAGTAATTCACTTCAGAGATATTCCCAGTCCATTAGACATCAAATGTAGGAACTTACACTAAGAAAGTACCATCAGTGGTAACAAACAGTGTTTTGTGGAGGCATATAGAGCCTCACTGGGAGCCTGCCTCTCTCCCTGCTCACAGAAGGGTTAGGAACTGGAGCAGGGAGGCTGGAGGCCACCTGTCCAATGGAGAATCAGTGTCCCTGTGCTGCTGGGCTTGCAGTCTTCATGCCCATATTTGCTGTGCACTGTTGCTCTGGGACAACAAAGCCTCCTGCTTTTATATTCAACATGCGATCGTTCAATATTTGGTGGGGTTTTGTTTTGGTTTTGGTTCCCTGATATCCCATTTCCACAGCACGAAAAAAGCCCTCCCTGTGTCAATTAGGGAGCACCCATCTCTTTTTCTTAAAAATCTTTTTTCCCTCCCCTCACTGATTAGAGCAGAAGCCATGGAGACCAGCAGTACTCACTGGTGGCTGTTCAGCATGCGCTTCAAGTTCTGCATTTCCAAGGATAAACTGCTGTCCTGCACATGGATGGTGAGATTTCCAGCAACCCTCGGTGTTTCCTGGGCAGGCACCCCTCCAGAGACAACAAGGTTGAGCAGGTACACTCCTCCCTCTCCTGCCATCGGCAGCCCTTGCAGCATGTTTGTTTTGGGGTTGAATTCCAACCATTTTGGCAAATCTGCACCACTGGCTAAAGCAACCTGCTGCATAAGAGGATGGCAGAGAAACAGTATTAGTTATAGGAAATGATGTTACTACTCCAGTTTTACATAGTGTAAGCTCTAGCTGGACAAAAGTTCAGAAACAGCCACAACTGATCCACTTGAAAATCCTAGAAGCCCCAGTGCCTTGGCTTTTCATGTAGTGCTTGTTTTGGGTGTTTTTTAGCATAGTGGCAACACTTATTGTCCATTTCCAAGACCCTGCATTCTTTAGACTGCTAGTAGATAAAACACAGGTGTATGTAGGTTGTTCATTTGCTCAGTAGGGAACTGCTGCATTGGCAGTGAATGACGGTGAGATTTTTGCTATCAGTTCTACCTGTTTCTAATACATCTTTCTAGAAGGAGAATTTTAGTGAGTTCATTTTAAACATAAAGTGAATGCCTTGCTGCAGGATTGTACCAGGAAATGTGTTGAATAGCATTACCTTGTACTGAGTTATCGTTCCCTGAAAGGCCAACGCTGGCACTGGATAATAGAATATTTTTCCCATGAGGACAGTTACATCTGGGATTATTCCCTGCAGGCTCTTTGTTTCTTCCCGTCTGTTATTCAATCCCTTGGCAGCCTCAGCAGGGGAGCTCTCACAGACAGATAGCAGCACAAAGAGAAGAGGGAGCAAGGCCCTCAGCCCTGGGAGCAGAGGGGACCCCGAGGCAGGAGAGCCGTGCTGGGTGTGCCTCGGGTCCCTGCAGGCATCTTCCATCCTCCTCCAGCGCTGCCGGCAGCCAGGTACTGCTACGGGAGCTGTGGGGGAAAGAGAAAATCCAAACCCATGGGCACGTGCTCCTCAGATCAGCCAGCTCCATCTCCCAGGCAAGCAGAACACTGCCAAATGTCTGAGGCTTCTCACTGCATTGGTTAAGGCCCTGCTGGTCTCTTTGGGTCACAGGGGCATTTGGGAGGGCTCTGGGCTTTAAGAAGCCTCGGTACTCACCATCGCTGCTCTGTTCAGCTGAAGGATTTCCCTGGGAAAACAACAGGTAGCACAAGGCTGGTTCATGGTGCTTTTTAACCCAGTTGCCTTCAGTCTCGCTGTTGCTCCCATCTCTGTTTTTGCTGTGATAAAAGCCCACTCAGAGGTGAAATGCTACACCAGGGCCTCATCAGGGGGGCTCCAACATAAGGCACAGGGCAGAGCCAGGTGAGCAGCGCAGTAACCTGACCTGCCAGGATTTTGTGGTGTAGTGGTAGCAAAGGGAAAGGTGAGTGTCGCAAATGGCATTGATCAGGGGGACAAAGGCAGGCTGAGACTCACTGTCCTTTCCTCTGTAGCATCAAGGGCTGCAATTCGATTTGCTATGTTGGATGCTGCTTCTTCAAGAGAGCATAAAAGCAGAAATAAGGGCTCTCATAAACCTGTGAGTGGCTTCCAGCTTTTAGATGAACAGTGCATGCTGTCCTTGGTCTGTCCTGCTTAGGACACCTTTATTTAAAAGCGTGCAAGAAGAAAATAACATTTACCAGCCTAAATGATACAACTGAGAAAGCATGGATGATGTTTTGGAGCCAGATGACTGCAGCAGCAGGGCAGGAGTGCTCCTTTCTTGGTACAGCTCTGACAGCAGGATGGCTTGAAAACCACAGTCTGCTTTGCTTTGGCCCTACAAAGTCAGTGACTGTTTATCAAAGAATCAGGTTTTGCTCTGCTGGTTTTTAACAAGTATTTTCTTCTTTGTGGATGTGTTTGCAGTAGTTGCCAAGCTTTCTGTCATGCTCTGTTGTGCAGATCCCTTCCATTTTAGCCACGAGTGGAGCATGCTTTGGATAGAGCAAGAAGTGGTGATGCAAATTTAACATAAAGACAAAAACTGCATGATAATCTGCCAAAAGACAATGGTTTGGTCAAGCCTGCAGTGGGTTCCTATACTCTGGAAAAAAAACAGAAACCCACTTTCCCTACTGATAGGTGTGCAGTGCTTGATGTCATTGTCTGCTTTTGGCCAGAGATGAATCTTTATCCAGCAAAGTCTGTTTCCCATGCAACCATGATTGGCTCTGAATAAATCAAAAGTTTGTGTTTCTTTGATGATGCTCAGCTGTGCTGAGAAATAAGTTGCTACACTGACCATACCATTTTTCACTGCCAGCATCTCCCATATTCTTGTCTCCTGCAATCCCTGACAGCAATGACGAGTCCTCATTTACCCCTTACGAAAAGAGGGAATAGGTGGTGGGGCAGAAGTTCAAGTTGGAGATGAGGACTTTTATTTAGGGAATATCATTCTTATGCAAGGGAATGGGTGCTTGACAGCTGACTAATCCCTCCTAATGAATTTGCCTCCTGAGAGCTGAGTAAATATTGCCATGTAACCATGCATGAATCATCAGTGTGCTCTGAAATGATGGGAATACTCTGAGATTCCTTGGTTGCTGTGAGCTGAGAGTACTCTAAATCACCCCTGGAAGAGCAACATCTGCCCAGTTCAGGATCCAAAGCCCATGGACACACCTTTGCTTCAGGTGGGGGAATGTCAGTGTGTGCTTCACCTGTTTGGGCCCTGTCCCTCCTTGGTAACCTTTGTCCTCCTGGAGTTGACAGCAGCAGACATCATGTATTTACTCTGTAGTGTCAGGTGAGGCAGAATATTTTCACACTGCTTGCTGTTGTGATGTTCTGGGTATAAACTTACTGAAACCTCACATGAATGTGGAAGGGCTTAAAATAATTATATTTTAAAAATTTCTCTGGAGCCTCCCTGTAATCCTCACTGTCGTATAATTACTGAGCTCACAATGATAAATTGCAACAGAGGCATGTGGCAGTCTGTTGGGTAAATGCCTTTTGATAAAAACAAAAACGAGAGTGAGAGAGAGACTTCATACAAGAGCACGCAGTAACAGGACTGGGGGAATGGCTTCAAGCTGTGAGAGGACGGGTTTAGATTGGATATGAGGAAGAAATTGTTCCCTGTGAGGGCGGTGAGGCCCTGGCACAGGTTGCCCAGAGAAGCTGTGGTTGCCCCTGGATCCCTGGAAGTGTCCAAGGCTAGGCTGGATGGGGTTCTGAGCAAGCTGGGATAATGGAAGGTGTCCCTGCCCATGGCAGGGGGTGGCACTGGATGAATTTTAAGGTCCTTTCCAACCCAGGCCATTTTCTGATTCTCTGAAACTATCTCAAATGCCACTCTCTGTCTAAATGCAAGGAAACTTGGGAACAAATATAGCTAATCTTTCCCACACAGAACCAAGGAATATCAAAAGCTTTATGGAATAACTTCATTCTCATGTGATTTCATGACCAGGGTGCACAGATAAAGGTGGGCAACTGAATCAAAAAGGATATTTTTGGGGCACCTGTAAGTACTTGTAAAGACAAAAATAACTTACTTATTTTGCTTCACTTCTGATTTTAGACAATTTTTCCTACAAGTGTGTGCTACATTTATACAGATGGGATTCTGAAATCAGGGGAAGAAACACCTCTTAATCATTATCTGAAACACCACAGGACACAGCTGAAGGATACACTATCTTCTGTTTTCTTTTTGGGTGATCTTGTAAAATGGAAACTGTGACTGTCCTGTTTCCCTGTGCTGCCTCTGCCTAAGGCACTCTCTTGTCACTCCTTCTTAGAGGAAACAGGGGACAAATGTCCAATACCTTTTGTCTGTGTTTAGCAAGCCTGCTTGGCAGGGTTTATGGTTTCCTGCACCATCCCAAATAGCCTAGAACAGTTCAGCTTTACAGCATATAACACAAAGGTAATGGTTTTTTGATGAGGTTGTTTTTTGCATCTATTAAATCCCCAGCACCTGGAATCAAATAACTGCTTGGCAATTTTAACTTCCTTTCAAGTCTCTCTTGATATTCCAACCCCCTTCTCTGCTACAAAGGAAACCCAGATCTTTTCCCAGTAGTCCCAGAAAACTCGGCAGGCAGAAGGTGACTTCAGAACAGTATTTTGGTGGCCTGATTCAGTATTTTTGCTGTGTCTGAAGCTGGCAGTGCTGGCAGCCCTGGAATCCATGCATTGATAACTTGCCAGGCAGTTTCAGAATGGTTCGTGTGGACGTAACAGGAAGCCTAGTAGAAGCACATGTTCTGCTGAATTGTCCAGTATGAGTTTTCCACCTTTGACATCCATTAAATTCCAGGAAAAGCCTCCTGTGTTGGAGTTGCCTAGAAACCTGTGGAGATAAGTCTGCAAATTGGCTGTTGGTGCATTGAGTCTCATGCAAAATGTGGGAGAGGTTTTTGCTTGGACTGTTGCAATTAACACATTGCCTGTTTCTGGAAGGCAGAATCCTGGACATTGAGGGTTGGGAAAGACAGAAATTAATATGATGGGAGAAAGGAGCCTGTATGTTACAACCTGTGTGTCACAACCCTGGCACTCCTCTGTTGCCAAATGTGAATTAATTGGAAAGTCAAGGTTTTGGTATCTGGGATAAGTGTCAGAAAAAGGGCTGGGTTTTTTTCATGCCATTTCTTCAAAATAACAATGCACCCCCTTCCCACCCCCAATTTTATTAATTTTAATCATGCTGGTGTTTTATCTTTAAATGCCTGCCTCATGCTTTATTTCTTTTTCTCTTGTTTTAAAACAAGTGGGTGAAAGAGGGGAAAGGACAAAGGAATAACATCTGAGGGAAAACTGCTTCTTAAACCTTGTCTTTACTTGCTCCCATTTCTCATTCTGCTTAGCAGTGGGAAAGTATTTTCACTTCCCACCCCACTTCCATCCCAAACCCTTATGTTTCCTCTGAGAAATTGTCTACGTGGGAAAGTTTTAAACATGAAAGTCAAGGGAAGATTTTATACCAAGGTTAAATTTTGTTTTAACTACCCATGTGAACACTGTTGTTTTGCTACAAGCTTTTTTTTCCCTCCCAAATAATGTTTGGTGTTTTTTTTCTCTTTAAAACTCAGTTTATGACACTGCAAGCTGATTAAATAGAGGTGGAAAAGATTGTACTAAAAGGACTCAGGCACTTACAGAGTTACAGCTACATATCAGCAGATAAAGCTTTCCTGCTCAGACAAGCCCTCACTATTTCATCTTAGCTGTTTGTTGGGTTTTTTCCCCTAGGGAGAGCTAAAAAGTGAGAAGAAAGAATTTACCTCAATGATTTCACTTTCTAAAATGCCATCTTTTTGTCTTCCACTTCAGTTTTTTGAAAATGAGGAAAACAAGTTAAATTCAAAATGTCCTTTTTTTTTTTTCCTAATGAAAGACCATCTTTTCATAAACTCTGAAGTAAAAATAAGTTTTGGCCTTTTCAAAATTATTAGTTATTTAATAATGTCTTTAAGGGAAAGATCACCAGGTTGGCCTGAATAAAGATGCTCTGTTGTAGGAAGGTTTTGTTTGTAGCACTGTGCTCTGTGGAAAGAAGATGCTAGAGCTGCTCATAAAGCAGGACTTTTGCCTGTACATATGTTAAATTCATTGTGAGACCTGCAAGCCTTTAAAACCTCATTAAAACTGCATCTCTCTCGAGCTGTTAATACCAAAATGGGCTCACTGCTCTCTGCCAGACCCAGTGCTGGTACTCCACTAACACAGGTGCTGCTGCAATTGCTCTGTCTTTGCTTCTGTCTTCTCTGCTGGAAAGAAGAAAAAAAGAAAAAAAAATCACATTTCTACGTGATCAGCTGTGGATCTTCTCACAAGGAGAGTGAACTCAGCCGTGCCTGGAAGTGACGGGGAAGCTGCAGAGGAGATGGCAGCGCTGCCCAGCGGGTGAGAGCCTGGCCGGGTCCAGGTGTGCCGAGCACCTCCCTCCCCCTTAGGCACTTCCAGAAGTGCTGAAAACCAGGCAACTGAGCTGTTCTCCCTCCTTCACCTCTGCTTGTTTTGTAAAGCCGGTCCTAAAGCTCCATCCAAAAAGCAAATAACAGCTGAGCCCCCGTGCCTTTCTGTGTGGCAGAAGCCGAGAGGCTGTTGACTGATGGGGGAAAGCAAGGAAATTTACAGCCAAATCCCTCTCACCAATTTCTCCTCCCAGATGTTTTTCTTTCGATGTTTGTTTTACTTTGGCTACTGAGTAAACTAAACTGTCTGACTGGTGCAGCTGATGGAGTCTGTATTCCTTCAGGTTTTTCTGCAGTTCCCTTTCTTCTGACTTAATGATCTCAGCTTCATCCTCTGCTACATTTTCCACAGGGAAGGGCAGCCAGGAGCTGAGCAGGGCTGCTTTTGGCTTTTCCCTCCCTCAGTGGGGACATGGTTTTGAATTTGTCCTTTAGCCAACTTCTAGTTCTCAAAAAATCTTGAAATAACATAATTTTCAAGGTATCCATAAGATCCCTCCAAATGCTCTAAACTGGCCAATAATGGGATCAGGCATTTCTGGCTGGGAAGAGGACTGGGTTCTTGGAGGGGACAGGCTGCAATTGCACAAGCTTTGTTTCCTCACGGCACCGAGGTGGAAGTCAGTCTCTGGAAGGCTGTTTTGTAAAAAGGCCACTTGTTTTCTGCATCCCTTGGAGCTGTCTGGGCGAGCTGCTCCTGCTATTGCTGAAAGCACTTGAGCAGAATAAAAATCTGTATGCTCAGCAAAGCACTTGAGGCTGGGCTGCCTCAGTTGCAACAGAGGAACAAAAAGAGGGGAAGAAAGCATGGAATCACTTTAAAATAAAGGAGTTTCTATGATAGTTACAGTAAAAGTAGTGTTTAGGTTCACTCTTGACTTGATAATGTTTGCAGCTTCCTTTCCAATGGATTGCCCAGAATTATGAGTGGGATTCAGTCTCTGCCTCAATTTATTTTCAGTTTATGCTGTAGGTGAAGTTAAGTGTTGCCCAGAAAACCACAGTGCAGGGAAAGTGTTGTGAAAGCAATGATTGAGGCCTCTACAGAGGCAGCTGTCACTCTGCTTTCCTGTCTTTCAGGAATTATACGATTTATCAGTGATGAAACCAGATCTTTGATAGGGGATTGAAAGTAATCCCTAAATATTTAATACGTGACCATTAAAAGCAACCAATTTGTCAGATTCTAGAGTGGGTTGAGACTTGCTCCAAGACCCTGGTAAATATGTGCATGACTCATGTTGAGGTGCTCCAGGGTTTTCATGGAGGCTTATCAGTATAATAGGGAGAAAAAAAGAGGGGTGGAAAGGCAGCTCTTGAGGTTTTGAGAGAGTTTAACAGAGGGAAAGGGAGGGAGCTATAAACTGTGTTGAACTTGGGGGATGGAGAAAACCAAACCCATCTAGTTTGTATAGATGTCATGTGCCCGAAATGAAATTATGCATTAAATAATGCAAAAAGTCTTGAGCTGAGCTTTGTAGCTGCTCTTCCAAAAGACAGCAGAGGTTTTTGTGAGGCTGTGTTTTCACAGGTCTCAATAGCAGTTTTTGGTGCTGTAATAAGGCATTTTATAAACTACCTGCGTTTTTAGGAAAAGTTCAAGCTCTTTTCTTGTACTCCTTCACAGCTTCAGCAAACTAAATCATCAACATAAACTCCTAGCTCTGGATCTAGAAACCTCACTTCAGGCACTTATTTCTGCAAATATTAGTGTGGCTATTTTTTTAATTATTATTATTATTATAATTTTTTTTTTTCAAAGCTGTTGTGCCTGGATGCTTTTATTTGCATACGTAATGTCTGTTCTTGCAGCAGCCCCTGCTCTGGAAGTTGCCAGGGTAACAGCTTTGTCTGTTGTTTCCTTTTGAAAGCAGGATGAGAGGGGCACCTCGGCCTCCTGGCTGGGTGCTGGACCGGGAGCCAGCAGAGCTGGGCTCCATCCTGGATATTGGCATCTGCCTTTGCCCGAGGCGCCCTTGGCAGGAACCAGCAAAGCATTTCAGTGGGTTTATTTATTTATTATTTATTTGTTTGTGTGCCTGTTGTTGGGCAGCCACCCAGTCCCTGCCTAGCAACCTCTGGCAACCACAACATTTACCTAAAGGACTCTTCCCGAATCCAAGGGCTTTCCCCATGTCTCTCTGTCCACCCCTGACCCCTTGCCGACGTCCCAGTGGGACTCCAGGCCTCCCCTGCTTGCCCCAAATTCCTCTGTCGCTCCTGCCATTTGCCTCTTGGTGTCTCCATTTCCCTTCTGACCCCAGGTTTGCCCTGCTGACTTCAGGACTGGTTGTCACTCTGGCTTTACCTCTGATGATGTGTAATTGCCACCAAGCCATTGGGCAAATGTTGACATTTTTCAGGACCAGCTGCTTGGAGAAAGGAATCTCAGGAGGTTCTTCTGTTACTGAAACTCACAAATGTTTTCTTTCTTTGTTTCTACCTACTTTCCTATTTCTTTCAGATATGCCTGGACATGTCAAAACAGTGATGATCAGCTTGCATTAAATAAATTAGCTTAATACTGCTTGACATCATTATCTTTAGCTCATCCACTGAAAGCACCTAAAGAGAAGGGTTGGTCTTGCTTTTGCTTGGATTTGCATTTTTTCTTGGTTTGTTTTTGGGGTTTTGGTTGGGGTTTTTTTGGTGGTTGGTTGGTTGCTGTTTTTTAAAGGAGAAATGCTTTAAGCTCACTCTGCAGACCAGTGGCAGAGCAGAACTGAGGGCAGGTCTCCTGATCTCCCTCTGATTCCACACCTCGATGGATCAGCCTCTTTCACTGCTCTGGCTTTGGGTCTGAGAGAACTTGGGGCTGTTCAGCTGGAGAAGTGAAGGCTGTGTGGAGATCTCACAGCACCTTCCAGCATCTGAAGGGACCCACAAGGAAGATGGAGAGGGACCCTGCATCAGGAGCTGGAATGACAGGACAAGCATTAATGGGTAAAAATGGAAATAGGGGGAATTTGGGCCAGATCTATGGAAAAAAATTCTTCCCTGTGAGGGTGGTGAGGCCCTGGCACAGGTTGCCCAGAGAAGCTGTGGCTGCCCCATCCCTGGCAGTGTCCAAGGCCAGGCTGGATGGGGCTCTGAAAAACCTGGGGTAGTGGAAGATGTCCCTGCCCATGGCAGGAGGGTAAAACAAGATGATTTTTAAGGTCCTTCCTCGCCAGGCCATTCTGTGGCTCTAAGCTGAATTTGTGGGACTGGGCCACTGAAAAAAGCCATTTATCTCCCAGCTCTGGTTCTGTGTGTCTGCCAAGTGATAATTGGGGGGAAGAGGAGCCCAGCCCTCATGATGCCCATTTGGTCCATGACTGACAGATTTATGATAGGCTGCAGTTTCCTCCGTTTGTCCGGCAGCCAGCGGCAGGGCGGGGCGATTGTGTGCCGGCCTTCCCAATGGGGAGCCTTCCAGCTGGATCCAGGGCACAGGAAATGATCTAGAGAAAGCCTTTTGGTGACAATTAACAGAATTCCTGCTGATAACTCTTTTTTTTTTTGTTCTCTCCCTCAGAATGTTTTTACTGCAAGCTCTAAGTGGCTGTGGAGAGGCATTGGAGGTGGGTGGTTACAAATATTTGATGAGTGTGTCATGGATAAGGTTTATTTCCATTGAAAGTATGATTATTTTTTTTAACCTACACCTCCTTAGTATTTTACTTGATGACCAGAGCAACATTAAAACCTATTTTTTTTCTGAGATGGTCAAGCCCTAAACCCCAGCCCAGTCTGGCCTCAAGCAAGGAAGAATTATTGTAAACTGCTCGTTTTGCCAGGAACAGCAAAGGGGCTCGAGTTCTGGGGTCACCAAGGTACTGTCAACTTGGGAGAACATGCTTAAACCCTCTCCTCCCCCCAGTTTCTGTAATGCATTCCTGTATGAGACATCTCTCTTGAAAAGAGGAAAAAAGAAATATTTATTTGTGGTTGCATGGGATCATCTGTGTCAAAGGAAGAAAAACATTGGTGTTGGGTGTTCTGCCTCAGAAAGCTTTTAAGAGTTGCCTTAGACGCAATGTTTGAAATCAAATACCTTTCCTTAAAGCTTCATGGCCTTCAGATCTGAGATTTTGTTTTTTACCATGGGTGAAAAAACAGAACCTGAAATCCTTGGTATTGGTTGTTCTCATAGAAAAGGAGGAGGAAAACAAATTTTTTTAAGAGCTGGGGATTAACCAGCTCTGTTTTCAGTAGATGAATTACAGCTCAGAAAATTAAATTTAAAGTAAGATGAATATTTGTCCTTGGGAATTTAACACCTGTAAGCAAAAACCCCTTTGTTTTGAGAGCTTAAGGTGCTGCTGTAGGCTTTGTGCTGGATTTATGCTTGAAGACTTCTTTTCTCCAGGAATTTTTATTGCACAAGAGTCTCCAAACTAGGGTTTTCTAGAGAAGGGCAAAAGAGGGTGAAGCTGGTGTTGTGAGAGGGGTCAGGTTTTCCTGCTGGGTTGTTCATGTTGCCAGAGGCTCTTGCAATGAAGTCCTACATGGGAAAATGGCCTTTCCTTGCCTGAGTAGTGAGCAGGGCACAGGCAAACTGCTTTTATCTGCTGTGCAGCTGGTTTGAATACTGACAGCTCGGACCTTTTGATCTGCCATAGCCTGGCTGCTGGTTTTGTCTGTGCAGGAGCAAGCCCAGGAGCACAGAGTGAAGAAGGAAAACTGCAGTGGTCACAGAGGATGGAAAACAGACAAGTGATGAGACCATGGAAAATACAGTAAGAGAGTGTAGGAAAAATGGTCAGTCTGGAAGAGTCAAACATTGCAGTGTTACAGGAGGGGCCACATCCTCATCTCTACTTCTGTGACTTCAACCCACAGGCAGCTTGGGCTTCAGCTAGAAAAGAGTGTTTTGTTTGTAAGTATACAGAGATTTCAGTAATACTGGGGAGCAAAACACCTTGTAAGAGTAAGCTAGTTTCTGAGCTTCAGAAATCATCTTGTAAGAATTTCCTTTGTGCTTTTATAAAAATTCCTCTGCTCCCCTTTTCTTTCCCCACCTGTGTAGAGGCAGGTGAAGAAGGGCTGGAATCTTGCTTGTTTGGTTGACTGCATTTTTTGTTTTGAATTAAAGAGTCTGTATAAATCTATCTGTATCTCCTTGATATGCTTTAGTGCTGGTCCCACAACAGGCATGGTGAGCACAGCAGCTCTGCCTCACGAGCACACAAAAGGCATGTGAAAAATCAAGAGGAAATCTCCACCTTGAATCCAGGCATGAAAGGAATTGTTCCCAAGAACTGAAGGAATTGTGAGGGTGGTGAGGCCCTGGCACAGGTTGCCCAGAGAAGCTGTGGCTGCCCCATCCCTGGCAGTGTTCAAGGTCAGGCTGGATGAGGCTAGTGGAAGGTGTCCGTGCCTGTGGCAGGAGAGTGGAACGGGATGATCTTTAAGATCCCTTCCAACCTAAATTATTCTATGATTCCATGTGAATCCTAAATACTTCCACTAGATCCAACTGCTGCTGGGCAGACATTGGGGTTTGTAAACCTGTGCTACCCCAAAACCTGGGGCTCTGTGATCCCCTGGGGATTACTGGAGGTAGAGTAGGTCTGCAAAGACTGTGTGTGGCAAGGCTGACACAGGCACTGCTCACAGGATGAATGATGCTGAAAATAATGTGTCAGCTCACAGCTTTGAAGAGAACCTGCTGGTAGGTGAGAGAAAGGCCCGTCCTGACTCAAGTCAGAAACCCCAATTCCCTCAGTTCCCCATTTGCAGCACTGGCTTTCGAGAGCTGTGCTTGTTGAGGGGCCGCTCTGTGGTGGGATAACCACACTGTTTTAATTTCATCACCTCTTTTTTGAAGGAGGCTGACAATGTCTTGTCCTCACTCTTGGCTTGGTGGAAGAAGGAAGCTGAAAGAAGGAGGCGGTCTGGCAAAGCCAACAGCTGCTTGAAGCGCTCCAGGCCTGTCTATGCACATCCTTGCTCCTGAATTCCTAGGGTTTCCAGAGCAGCTAGCCAGAACGCTGAAAAAGCTTTCTCTTTAATCTCTTGATCTCCACTGTGTGTTTTTGCCAGTGCAGGTAAAACAGAGGTGGACGCTCCACGTACCAGTCCTTCCACCGGAGAAAACAGGAGAGTCTCGGTAATTACTGAGAATGATCTGAGCGAAACATCTTGTCTGTACACCCGGTTCCTGTACCAGGGACACAGGAAAAGGCAGGGCAGGCACACTCGACCTGCCAGGTATCACCAGTGTCTCTCTCTACTCAAACAACAAAAAATGAGATTCATTCATTCTTTGCTCCAGCTAAATTCCAACTCATACGTGAAGGGAAGTTTTGTCTGACAGGTTTGCTGGGAGTGGTGGTGGGGATTGCTGTGCTTTCAGACATCCATTTGGTACACACATCCTAAATTCATGAGGTGGCTCTCCCCAGGCTGCAGCTTTGCTTCAGGAGCTGGCAGGCCACAGCCCTTGGCATCGCTTCAGTTCTCACCTGTGGTGTTACAGAAAATGACGAGATGCTCCAGTGTTTGCTCAGGTCCAACCCTTGGAATAGGACACCACCTTTAATAAGCCCCAGAGAAGGCTCTACTATTTTATTTTCTCAATTTTAATTTTAAGCAAAGTGACAACACAGCTGAAAACCTGTGGATGACATGATATTAAGGAGAGTGGAATTTGACATGCAGATTACAAACCAATCTGAATCCCACTGTGTGAAAATGTTCAACAATACTGCAGAGCCTGACTGCTTCCTCCCAGGCTTCAGCAGTGACTGAGGGCAAATCCCAAGGAGAATTCTGTCCGTTAGTAGCAACGAGACTATCTATCTATCTATCTATCTANCTATGATGTGTGTGTGTGTGTGTTTTAATTTGATTAGCTTTTCCTTAGGTAAGCTGATGGTGGTGGTGATCCTCACTTTGCAAGCTGCTTGCCAAACTTGTAGCTTGCTGTATAAATTTAGACTTTCTAAATAGGATAAATGGAACTAAGACCAGAATTATTAAAATCAGCTAAAGCTTAGCCACTTTCTTCAGTAGTGATAGGAATGCAAGAATGGGGACACCTGGTGATTCACCTGGCTCAGAATCCTCTCTCCCAGCAGTGGCCAGGGATGGGTCCCTGAGGAGAGACAAGAACCAGGTACGTGTGCAGTGACAAATCCTCCAGACAATTCAGAGAATCCAAGAGCTGGGTAAGATGTCTCTGCTCTCCCCATGACATTCTACAAGCTTTGGCAATTTCTTGGGGGAAGGACTCCTGTAGATGTGCTGCCTGTCGTGACTTTGGTTTGTTCTCTGAGTGGTTCCTCTCTGTGGCTTCACTGCACCTCTGAGCTGCATTATCAGGGATGTACAAGCATCAGCCCCTGGAGACCATCCACATGCCAGTCCTGGTGTGGCAGACTGCTGGAGAACGTTTGTGCACTTAATGTTGTGGGTTTTATTGTTGTGGAGTTTTTTTTGTTTGCTTGCTTGTTTTGTTTTTTAATAGGGGTTGGTTTTAGCATGAGCTCTGGGCCAACTTTAGGTTCATGTGGTGGAATAAAGCCTTTGTCTGGTTTGCTCCTTATTTTTCTCACAGGAGAAACGTGTTAACCCTTAACAACCCCTGCACCACCTTGTTGCTGAGCACTGGGACTATTCTGTTAGGGAGTCTGGAAAGGACATTCCCCCTCTTCCAAGGGTTTAGCTGCCTGCAGTGCAGGAGAGCTCCCTGGCAGGAATGATTTTAGGAAAGGCTGGAAGAAACATCATCTGTCTCATCCCCCCAGGACAAACATGATTTGGAGAGGGTTCCTGTTTCTAGACACCTCAGCCAATGCAATTTTGGGCTGGGGAGAGACAGAGCAGTTTATGGGCACTGGGAAGGAAGAGGGAGCTTCATTTTTAGGCAGTCCTTGGATCTGTTTTGCAAGAGGTTTCCTATGTATGTCTGTGTATGCAGGATTCTCATCTGTTGAGCAGGTAGCAAATAAATGTAATTGAGCATGAGGAGTGCAATTATTTGGACTTTGTCTACATTAGGAATATTCTCCAGCTGGGAGTTCAAGATTTCTTTCTCTTCTTCTTCTACCATGCTTGAGGCCAGGTGTTTTTGGATGGATGAGGCAGCAAATTTGAGGCAGAGGCTGGAAGCTGACTCCTCAAATGCAGTGCTCAATGTGTTTGGTGGAGCAGGGGAGACCTAATTACCACAGAGCTTATTTACCATCTTAACTTGCCACATTTTAGAGGATATGCAGCTGTTAGAAACAAATGTTTTTGAACCATCATCAACAAATGCTGTAAAATAAGTGCCACAAGCCAAATTATTTTCTACTCCAAGTCATATTTGTTTCCCTTTTTTCCTTTCTCTACTCCAAGCCATGATTAGTAATGCTTCTCTCTCCTAAATAGCTGTCACATAAGTGTAATGTTTAAGCTTGTTGCAGAGCAGTCACAGCTTGCCTATCCTGTCTGCCATCACCTTCCTGCAGGTTTGGAGCTGTTGTTTTATCCCCAGTGCTCCTGGGAGGAAGCACAGAAGTGGGTCCTTTGTGGATGTGGAATTTTCATGGTTCTGCAGGTCCAGAAGCAAGAACCTGTGCTGTGGAGTTGGTGGGCTGGGATGGAAAAGTGGGTGCCAAGAGTGTAGTTGTCAGCTTGTTTGTGGGTTTGTTGCACCTCACCGGGAAGGTGAAGCAATGATGACTTGTGGGACATCAGTCAGGTTCTGCCCTTGGTTTCATGCACACAGATTTGGGAAGGGAGAGAAAAAAAAAAATGCACAAAACACTTTCCTATCAGTAAACACAAAATACTGTGAAAAAGGCTAAAGTTAAACTTAGTCTTGTTTTGGAGACTGGGGGGACCTTCAGGCATCACAAAACCCCTAGGGGGGATTTTGTGTGATCCTAAAAAATAAATTAGGAACCTCATGTTGGGGCAATTACTATCCTTGTCTTTGGGAAATTTTCATTCAAGCCCTTTGCAGTGGTGTTACAAAGCATAATTATATGACTTGAGGTGCTGTTAGATAGATGCAAATCTTCTGGGTATGCTATCTCTCCATTTAATCAGTTATTTGTTTGCCATTTGGGTACAGAAAGCACTTTGTTTAAAAATTAGCTGAATACACTTCCAGTAACAACATCAGTGGGAAATAATGAAAAGTAGCTGATTTACTACTAGTAAAGAGCATCCAAGAGCTCCCTGGTGTATCTCATTTACTCTGAGATTTATGCAATACACTGTCAGTTAATTCCACACACAAACAAGCCATGCACTGGCTCCTTGTGTTCTCTGTTTATGCCCATTTATCTTTAACCCTGTTAGAAACACATATGTTGCCTCCTTTATTTGCTGGGTGTTCCCTTTCATTTGAATCCTACTTTTCATTTTTTGTGGATATCTCCTTGCTGTTAACATTGTTTTGTGTGGTATGCTGGTACTTTTCTGGAAATGGGTTGTGCGAATTTTGCAGCAAGTGCATAGATTTTGTTCAGGGAATACAAATCATCCTTGTTGCAACAGTGAACTGATGTGTGATGATGTGGAGTTGGTCAGCAGCTGAGGCTGTGTATGTGCACACACGTGGGAGCCTGGGATAGAGCAGTGGGCACCACATCCAGGTGAGAAACTTGAATAAAAGCCCACTGAAAAAGGTAAAGGTTTTTCTGTACTTCAGGGGCTGAACAATACGTGTGCTGATTTTTCCTTATTCTTTCACAGCCCTCACCTGAAGTCACATGTAAAGGTGAAATTGCTGCCTGGTGCGTGCAGGTGTGCATCATGCTGAGGGCCTAATGCCTGGCAAGGGCTCTGAGGTAGAAGAATAAATATTCACTGTGAAGAACAAATTCCAATTATTAATTTGGCATCTGAAGGAAAGCAACAAGCCTCCTTCTTCTGCAGAGTAATGTGTGGTTTCCTTTTAGGGGGAGATGTGGGATGGGTACCTGCCAATATGCAGCAAACACTGCCCTTCCCAAAATCCTGTGCCTCCCACATAAAGGAGATCCCTCTCTGCCATGTGTATGACAGCCTTTCAGCAGGGGTTGTCACCTTGCAATATAAATCCTCTCAACTTAAACATCAATAAAGGAACCAAGCTTCTGTGCTAGCTGTGAAAATAGATATGAAAACTTGTAACACAAGTTTCATAACACAAGCACAGCAGTCCCTCCTGGGGTTCTGCACCATGTGCAGAACTTGCTGGAGGAGTATTCACCATTGAGGAATATCCTGTGCCTGACCTGTCACAGCCTGCTCCCTCTGGGCTCTTTGCCTCCAGTTCTGTGGAGTTTCTGAGCAGTCGTTTTGATGAACAGATACTGCAGCTGGATGAGACTGATGTGTGGTAAGAGCTCTGTTAATTCAAATTTGTCTGTAGAGGACTGCCCCAGTCAGTCAAGCCTGCATCCTCTTTTTCTACGGGATGGGTTTAAAACAAGCATCCTCTCCCTGTTGTATCCTTAGGATTTAAAGTATGGGATCCAGCAGATTTCCTAGTGCCAGGATTTCCTGGTGGTTCGAGCACTAACTTGGGACTTGGAGACATCACCACTGTGCCTTTGGATTCATCACATAAGTCTCTTTCCAAAACCACTTGAGATTCAGAGAGGAGCCTCTCAGATTTAAGATTCAGATAGGGGCCGCTCAGATTTTTCAAAGGCAGATAGGCAAGTTAAGAGCCAGTCTATCACAGATCTCTGCAAGTGCTTCAGCTGGGTCACAAAATAAATAAATCTTCCTACATGCCTGCTTCTCAGCAGCTTAATTCATAAATATCTTCCCAGATCTCTCAGTTCTTCCATCCCTCACCTGGTCTGTACCCTACTCTTGTGATTAATATTTTGTTTTTTCGCATGGGGGTTGTCAAGATATGTTCATTAATGCGGTTTCATTAATTATGTATGGTGGGAATGGGGGGGATAAACCAGTTTTTCAGATGAGACGGCCAAGAGGAAACTTTTATCTCTCAAAATACACTCAAAGATTCTTAGTGCTGATGGAGGGCTGCTTTTCTCCATGTCTTTCAAGATCCCCTGTGCTCACTGTTCATAGCTCATGTGCATGATCCAGGGGCTGGAAAGGAGGAATGAAGACATCAGGAAGCAGCAGCAGCCAGACATGACCTGTCCCTGCCTGGGAAGGATGGAGTGGCCTTGTGGCTGTTGCAGAGACTGAAAAGAGGTGATGGGGAGGAAGAGCTGAGCGAGAATGAAATGAGAGCTTGGCAGCATGTTCTGGGAGCAGGAGTGGGCTCATCCCAGCATGGGAATGCTGCAGGAATGGTGCCTTACTGGTGCTTTTCACTGTCCCAGAAACGGCACTGAGGACCAAGCACATCCACTGCCCCCTTCCCTGTCCTGGAGAGGGGTTCAGCAGTGTCCTTGTGGAAACATTTGCCTGTTTCTCTTTTGCTCCACCAGCCTGCTGCCAGGGAGGCAGATCAGGGGCTTTCTACAGTCTCTGGCTGCCACACAAAGTATGTTTTTCTCCTGGATGTCAGATAGCAAATTGTACCATGAGGGCAAAATTGATAGAAATCTGCATATTTTTCCCCTTTTTGCCTTTACACCCTCATTTTCACATTAATAATCTCTCTAATAAACTTGTGGGTGAATGCCCATCCAGTCTGCCCTGATGTGATCCAGTCCTATACCTCGTGAGCCTGTTCTTGGCGCTTGGTGTTGAATAAGGAGTGTGCACCAGGCAGGACATCTCCAGTTGGTGTTTTTATGTCCCTGCCACTGAAGAGGTGGCAGTTCCCAGCCTGGTTGTGAAACAGAGGTGCTGACTGTGATGGTGTCAGAGGGCAGGCTTCACTTCTATGTTACCCATCTGTTTTCAACCAGCACTTTAATATCTTTGCAGGTCACTGAGGAGATAATGTCAGGTGTAGTGCTAAATGTATCCATGTGCATTTTAAATGCTGGGGTTTGTTAGCTATCCCCAGCAGTTCCTTTGCCTGTGACATGGTAAGAATATGCATTTCTTCTGTGCTTTTTAGGCAAAATCCAGTTTCACTGGTAAAATAATTTGTCTGCTGCTATCTTTTCCTTTCTTGGGTTGACAAAATAGAAATGGTGGGTGATGGTTCTGCTTTTTTAATGCACTCGTTTGTGGTTGCCTACAGATTAGTTAAAATCTAATTTCCTAAGCACATTCATATTTCTAACTTCCACTGCTGCAGAGATGCAAAACATCCTGCAAGAGCTGCTGAGGAACAGGAGGTTATTTCACCAATTTAGGTGAAATCCACTGAAATATGGATTTATTTTACCAAGTATCCACATCATGTATCTATTTAAATCTTATGATGCCGGAGGATATGAAATTGCATGTCTCAGCTTTTCAGGATTCAGCTGTTCTGCTAACTTTTGTCGTGACTAAGGAAGACACTCAAATGAGGAACATATTTGAAAACTACCCACAACATAAATGCAAACAAAACCCCGTGAGTTCTCATGGACAAGGCATGAACATGAAGCAGTTTTTTTCTGACTCATGTCTCACACCTTTAATACAATGTTAAATACTGTTAGGGGACAGAGGCAAATGCACAAGGTATTCCTAAATGAAGAAGCAAACCAGATATTTCCATGTGATTAGTATGCAGGTTTTTGTTTTGTTTTGTTTTTTAAATTCCAGATAAATTTAGCAGTTCAGCATTCAACATACTTTTAGATAAGATTTTTGTTTCCATGCACTGCATTCTGGACTGGTGGGAGAGAGAGACTCCAGTCTGGGGAATCCAAATGTGCTGTAATATTTTTGTGATGTCCATGATTCCATATTAATGTATAAAAAACCCACCAAAATTGTTTTTCCTTTCTTATCCTTACTCAAGCTCTCATTTCCTGGGCACAGCTGGGCTGAGGTGACAGAAATCCTTTGAGAACACCTCCCACACAGGGCACTTCCTTCATCTAAGCATAAAACCAGTTTGAAATAATGGTGGTGTCTTGGTCCATATTTGCCATCAAAGACACTTTCTGTCTACTTGAAATCACAGTCCAGTAATTTGGCTGTGCTAATTAAATAATTCCATAGTGTCCTGGAAAGTAATCTGCATTTGGGAGAGGTAAAAGTAGAAATGACCGTGGAAAGAGCCAGCACGGATCAGAGGTGAGGGTGTGGGAGGCTGAGACTGTCAAAGAGGATTTCTTGGACCTCCCCATCCAAAAAATCTCCAGACACAATAACCAACAGAATTCCTGATCTCTAATTTTCCCTTCTAAACACATTTCTGAGAAACAACAATTCTTGGGGTGAGGGAGAGGAGTGATGACTTTAAATGGGCTTTAAAGACTCCAGAACTCCCTAAATGACTTCTCTGGAAATGCAGCGCCAACGACCCAGAGCCTGTTGATTTGTGTTTCCCTCCCTAAAATGGTATTTTCAGTTTATTTTACCCATCTGAAAGCTAGAATGGGCCAAAGGTGAAGACCTGTGGCCCTTGCTCTCATGAGGGAAGACTGGTTCTCCTGAAAAAAGCTGTTTTTCCTGACGTTTCCTTGCCTGAACCTGGACCAGAAAGAGAAATGCACTTCATCCCAAGGTTAGAAATGCTGGTGTGGCCCAGGAAGGATGGGCCTGGTGGCAGCTGCTTGACCAAAACTAATCACAATTTTTCCCCCCTCTGGTAATTTTTAATGTGCCTCCCAAAAGAAAAAAGCTGTCCACAGCCCTCATTTTTTAACTCTAAACGTGGCCAGTATGCTGGTGAGAGGAGACAATCCTGACAAAAAAAATAGAGCTGTATTTATTTGCAAAAGCTTTTCAGAAAGGAAATTAAAATTGTTGATCAGAAAAAACATCAAAAGCACAAGGCTTTTCAAGCAGTCCTGAAGTATAAAGCTTCCACAGGTTTGAAGCATCTTTCCTGAGGCTCTGCATGATAACATTAGGAAAGGTAGGGAGGTATTCCTCAGGTTTGCTTTCCAAGCTCCCTGGCTGCAGTTACCATAGAGCAATTACAGATATTTTTCACTTTTTTAGTTAGCTGCTAACAATTGCCACTTTATCCAGCTTGGAAATACAGCTCCATTTTTCTAGACCTCTTACTAGAACTGCTGTTTTTCTTAGACTTTACAGTGAAAATTTTTTGCAAAACTTTCTCAATTTTGGAGTTGAAAAAAAAGGCAACACTGAGTTTATGTGGAATATTGCTTGCATGGTTTAAAACACATTTATTTTAAATAACTGCTGTATATTGCTGATGGTGTATCCACACGGTAACTGTTGCCATTGGGCCAGCCAGTATTAATGACAGCACTCAAAACACAATTGCTTTTTAATTATAGTCACTGTCCCCTACAGGAGGCTTCCCTCCCCATTTTTATGATGATGATTCACTTTTTTGCCTGTGCTTTCAGGTTTCTGAAGTCTCTGGGCAGCTGGCAAATAAGAAAATTCAAACAAGGTGTGTGCCCCTTTCTCTGTTTGGTAGGCAAAGGCTTCGTTTTGAAGCAGCCAAGCAGCAGAGCAGCCCCAGGAGACAGCGGCTGATTAACAAGGCTCTGGGGGCTGGCAGTGAGGGCTGCAAGGTTGGAAGCGAACCCGGTGTAGCCGCTGGCACTTGCTCCCTGCAGGAATAGTGAGCTCATTTTTGTGCGCTTCCTGATGCTCGCTCTGCGGTTGGGAGCTGATAGAAGGCAACGCTTCAACTTCCTGAACCCTCTAAATAAAGCATCCTTTCTTGGTTGGGGTTTTTTTTTTTTTTCAGAGAAAGGCACATTGTGCTTTCTGCTTTGGTTAGATTTTCGTGTTTGGCTCTTTGAATGGACAGCTCTGGTGGCAGAACAGTTGGAAACTGATTTCAGAGAGGCTCGAATGTATGGCAAGGGGAAATATCTTCACTGGAATGGTTTGGAGCTGCCCTCAGGAGTTTATTTACATAGCTGCTGTGTCATGCCACAGCTACAAGGGTGGCCAAGCTTCCTCTTTAATCTAAACTCCTTTTACTTAAGACATTAATTCACAAATAGCTTCAGTTTTCTTTATTTCTAGGTTTGTTTCTTTCAAGAGATAATTATGGCAGGGCAGTGATTATTTCAATACTCGAATTAATACATATATTAGCTCTTGTAAATTCAGATGTAGCAAAGAGAAGTGAGACAGCCCCTGTCTGTCCATGGCCCAGTGTGCCTGGACAGTGAGGATGCAAAGCTCACACCCATTTCCTACTGAAACCCCCAACAGGTCGCCTGCAAGAGCTGTTCATTTTCTAATGTTAAGAAAAATGTGTTTCCCTCCAAGGGAAAGTCCTTTACAAGACGAGGTGTTAGGAATTGAGCTGGAATTTCCTGTTCCTATCTAAGCCAGGTTGAATGAAGTAGGTAAATCAGCACTGAATGCTCCATATTCTGGTTTTCTCATTATTCTCAACCAAGTAATGACGCTTATTTTGCATGATTCACTGCTTTATTACGTTACTAAATCACATTTATGTCTGTCAGGCCTCTTTTCCCCTGGGGTATTCTGTTGGTGTAATTTTTTTTAACCAGATGTTTGATATTTTGTATGGCTCCAATACCAACACATTATTTGAAACGACATCAGAAAGAGTTAACTCCCACAAGGAGAAAAAAGGCAAAATGAGTCCCCACAGCTGGCTATCTCTCAAGAAATCAGCTCCTGCTCTGACGTTTGCTATAGGCAAAGTAAAACAAAGCTCTACCAGCAGTAAATCAATTCCTGTGTGCGGGTACTGTCAAAATGAGCTGTTCTGGAGCTCTCTGATCCAACCCGTGGGCCAAGTCACGCTGATTTTATACATCCCAGTGCTTTGAAACACCATTGTGCTCAGGAAAGGGCTTGGCTGGCTCAAACATGAATATCCACAAGGTAATGGGTGTCTTCAGCTGCTGTGGGAAACTTCATTGGGTGCCTTGAAAAACTGGGCCTTCCTCAAGTAAGCTGTTAATTGTGCATTGCTTGAGATAAGTTTATTAAAAATACTCCAGCTACAGATGGGCTTTAAAATCAGAGTTGGATTTTAAATATCAAAATGTCTGGATTTTTTTTTTTTTTTGTCTATTAGAAAGATAAGAAACAAACTCAAAACTTTGAGTCCAAACTTTCATATAGTTTCATGCTAAAGCTCTGGGGTGCCTGCCTGGATTTTGGCCTGCTCCCATCTACATCTATTGTATTAAAACAGTTAAAGGCCTTTTTCTCTTCCCCCTTTTCCCCTGCAGCTGGAAAGCACTATCCTCTGCTCTCAGGAAAACAAACATCAATGCTGCCTGTTGTATAAGCTCTGCTTGGTTCAGTTTGCTTCCCTGGAGTGGCCCATATATCTGTAACTTCATCCAGCAGGGAGGCTGAGTAGGTGTGAGATTAAAACCTTTCCAATCAGACCATTTTCAAATGCATAAAAAGCTCAGCTTCTGTCAGGAGCATCCCCTGTTTAGACAAGGAAAGCAGGAAATTCAGACATCTTCCTAAGATGTGAGGGGTGGAAAAAGAGAAGGAATAGGATGACATCGGCCTGTTTAACTCAGTGAGTTTTTGGAGCCTGAGGACTTTCTAATATTTTGTGTTTTCACATTTAAGGTGGATGCTCAGTGCTGCAATGGGATGTTTGTGTTGACCTCTGTGGAAAATCTGATTCTCCTCTGTCTCAGCACTGGAATGAACATCAAAATCTAGGATCTAGACATCGAGGTAAAATTTCCCTGCATTAAAATATAGTCAACTACCTCTATAAAGAGACTTAATGTCAGAATACCACTGCAGAAATTGCCTGAATATTTTCTTCTCTGAAAATAAGTAATAGACTAAAAATGAGAGTTGAGAAAGGAAAACTTCCTCACTTTTACAATGCACAGAGGAATATGTGCACCAGGGCAGTCTGTCAGCATCAGGTGATGATTCCTGCATCTGGGTCCTGTTGCACAGCAAAGCCTGTATTCCCAGCTTTGGAACCAGAGATAAGTGACGGAAAACATACCCCAGTTATTGACTAAGCAGCCTCACCTTCACCCTGCAGCTAATTACAAAGTTAAAACTGTAGTAAAAATAGCCATATTTATCCAAATAACGCATTTGGTGTATTTCTGCTCCACATAAATGAAGCAATATGCCATTATAATCTCTGGCCCTGTTTTACCATTTTCTATGTAGACTTGTTGTGACAAAATCTCTTTCATTTTAATTAAATTTTTCCAGATACCATCTTCATAAAACTAGCACTCAGGCATAATCATTATTTTTAATAGAAGAGAGTTAATGCTTGTTAAAAATGCAGGAGGATTGTCACTACTAATGTTTCCTGTCTGCAAGGAGAAGAAGAGCAAGGGTTCCTCAGATCTGCTTTTCCAGGGTGATCTTTCTACCAGTCTAAGACCTGGCCTACAAAAGTGGGTAAGTGCTGGCTTATTTTGAGCCAAAATAACACAAATCACCTGGTAACTTCAATGAGACTATCAGGGTGTTTCAATGGCACAGTTTAAAATGAAGCCTAAACACTTGACTGCCTTCAGGATGTGACTTTTTCTGCAAAACTGCTGATTCCATAGGACTCATTTTTAGTTAACAGCTTTCTCTGCTTGGATTGAGATTTCCAGTTCATGCCGTGTGTATGACTGGAGAGCTATGAGATGGAAACCATCAGCTGCTGGCACCATCCAGCCTGAGCCAAGATGAACAAGCCTGGAAGTGAAGGAGAATGCAGCCTGTGCCTTGATTTCCTGGGGGGGGGGGAAAGAAGCAAAGATAGCTGCAAGTGTAGGACTCCTATCAGTTTCCAGCTTTGCCATGGCAAGTATATGCCAAATATTTTCTGAAGTGACCTGAACTGACCTTCTTGTAGTGGCAAAACCTGTGGGGCCCTTTCTCCCCATGCAGGCAGAGCTGTCAAGGTCACAGCAGCCCTGCCTCGCTGCTGACAACCCGCAGGGGTGTATCAGGTGCCAAAGGACATTTCAAACAGCCCCAATAACCTGTGTTTAGGCAACAGAGCTGTCTCCTCCTGACAGAATGGTCCCAAATGGAGCTTTGCTCCCAGGCACACCAAGGACAGACAATCCTGCTGCTTGGCCAAATTCTGAAGTTCGTTCTCAGGAATACTCCCACTGGTCTAAGGCATGCCAGGATTTCATTTACTGTTTGGAAATGTGAAACCGCCCAGGCTAAAGTATCTTAATTAGGCCGTTAGAGCCTGGTATAAAATGGCTGAGATAAACAGGGTCAGGAGGGCCAAGGATGTTGTCAGTGCCTTGTAAAGCCGTTGCTGCTCAGCTCAAGCTGTTCAGAACCACATTTCCATGACATAAAACACCTGAACCCTCTGCGTGGTGGCTCCTGGAGGGCCCCTGAGTCAATGCTTTTCACGTAGTCAGCACGTGGGCAGGGAGCCAGAGGTTCTCTGCCCTCTGGCGCCTTGTGCTGCTTGGACTTTCAGTTTCTAATTCTTGTGTGTTTTAAATTAGTCCAGCTTTGGGGTTTGCTGTGTGTGTTTGGGGCAGTTTGAAGGTTTGGTTTTTTGGTTTTCCTGTGCAAGGGCTGGTTCCTGAATGAGGGCTCTGGCACCTGTTCTCTTCATATGGCTTTTCCAGGGAGAATTTAACAACTGTGGTGACTCCAGGAGACTGAGCTGGAAGGATTTGGGGAAGTGTCAGATCTAGGGCCTGTATATATGTGTACACAGAGTCACAGGATGGACTGGGTTGGAAGGGACATCAAAGCCCATTCAGTGCCACCCCCTGCCATGGGCAGGGACACCTTCCACTATCCCAGGCTGCTCAGAGCCCCATCCAGCCTGGCCCTGGACACTGCCAGGGATGGGGCAGCCACAGCTTCTCTGGGCAACCTGTGCCAGGGCCTCACCACCCTCACAGGGACGAAATTATTCCTAATATCCAATCTAAACCCACCCTTTTTCAGTTTAAAGCCACTTTTCCTTCTCCTGTTGCTCCATACCCTTGTAAAAATTCCCTCTCCAGCTTCTGTGTAAGCCCCCTTTAGGTACTGGAAGGTGCTATAAGGTTTCTCCAGAGCCTTCTATTCCACAGGCTGAACAAATCCCACTCCCTCACCCCATCTCCATAGGAGGGGTCTTTGCTGGTGTCTTCGTATCCCAGCAGAAAGAAAGAAGCAAGTCCAATATATTCACCATAAAAGAGCAAAAAAGGAACCTCTAGAAGGGCATAACATACATCCAGATGGTAAGACCTTTTTTTTAATTGGAGATTCCTAATTCCTGATCTCAACAATTTATGCTCAGAAATGCAATAAGGTTAGAAGTTATAGATCTGAGAGATTAAATCTAAGTGGGAAACCCTCAGCCTGCTACTCACTACCAGCAGTCTGCACACTCCTGAGATTAGATTAATATTCTTATAATTTTAGAGTTAGTACTTGATCAGGCTCTTTTTTTCCTTTTTATTCCAAACAGTATATTTTTAAAAATTCAGTGGTTAACAAATACTGCTACTGAGTTTGCTTGTAATTAGGAGAGCTGTCTCAGCTAGGTAAATTACATCTGCAAAATCAAATAAAGTAGAGATAGTTTGATTCTTATAACCGTTAGTGAAAACCACATTTTTCTTTAAAGAGTGCACAGTATTTTTAAGAATAAGTGTCCCCTGCTGGGGATAGCCAAACCTTGGAACTGAACACCTCCATGTGATACTGGATGCCTGGTTTGGTGGGCTGGTCCTTGGTTTTGGGCAGTGGACTGAAGCAGAGTGGGTTTGTGCAGCCCAGATTCCCCTGAGCCCCTTTGCTCCCCAAGGCGTGGGCTGCAGCCTCCCTGGCAACGGTGGCCTTTTCCAGCTGAGTGTGTTGGGGGATCCCTGGCAGCCCCATTCTGGTGAGCATGAGGAGGGTGTAATGGCCTGGGCAGAAAGGGCTTCCAGAATGCTCTCTACATTGAGGGTGGGGTTTTTCACTGTTAATTTGGTGGTAATTTTCTTGAGGAAACGTGTGCTGCCGGGGGAGAGAGGAGCCCTAGCTGAGAGGGGCCCTCAGCCCTGGGTGTCCCTGTGTGCAGGGAGGGCTCCAAGTGGGGCCCAGGCTCTGCTCTGGGGGGCCCAGCAGTGGCACCAGAGGAATGCACAGGAATTGACCCCAGGAACTTCCACTGACATGAGGCAGAACTTCTGTCCTGGGCAGTGATGGAGAACTGAACAGATTGTCCAGAGAGGGTGTGGAGTCTCCTCACTGGGGATATTCCAGAACCATCTGGCACAATCCTGTGCCCTGTTCTCTGGGATGGCCCTGCTGGAGCATGGAAATGGCACCAGCTGACCCACTGTGGCCCCTTCCAGCCTGCCCCATCCTGTGATTCGGTGAACTCCTGCACAGCACTGCGGCATGGCCTGCTTCTCATTAAAAACATCAACTAAAGGAGTTGTGGTTCCTGAAGTTTGCAAGCCATAAAACAGAGGGTGACACTTTCGGCGACTACGCCAAGCATACTCTCTCAGCGGAGCGGGCGGCTGGGGGGAAGGGTGGCCGTCCCCTCACGCCCCCCAGGTTCGGTTCTGCACCCCTCAGCCGCTGCCCCCGCGGGTTCCAGCCCCGGGGAGCCGCCCGCGGGTAATCGCTGACCGGGGATCTCGGTAGTCCCTCTCCGGGCTGGCGGAGGCTCCAAGGCACCCTTCCCGGGGCTCGGTTACCCTGCCCGGGACTCGGTTCCCTGCGCGGGGCGGGGCGGGGGCGGGCGGGGGCGGAGGCGCGGGGGGCGGGCGGGGGCCGGGCCGTGCAGAGCCGCGCACCGCGCTCCTGTCAGCCCTCTCGGCGCCTCCGGGGCCGCGCTCAGCCCCCCGCCTGCCCGCCTCAGCCCTCAGCCTCCCCACGGATCGCTGTCATTTGCTTTGATTTTATTTTAATTTTTTATTTTTCTTTTTCCACCGCGAAGGGGAGGAGCGCGGAACCCAGCTGGAAAATGAACCAGAATGTCTGAGAAAATGTCCAGCTTTCTGTACATCGGGGACATCGTGTCCCTGTACGCGGAGGGCTCCGTCAATGGGTTCATCAGCACGCTGGGGTGAGTGGGGGCCGGGCGGTGGAGCCGTGCGCGCTGCGCGGAGCCGGCCCGCGGGCAGCGCCGGCGGCAGCGGCACAGGAAGGGGCGGCAGCGCTGCTCGGCGGAGCGGGGAAAGTAGGAAGTGATGCGGAGCGGCAGGGGATGAGAGAAGTTCCCGAGCCGGGCCCGAGCTGCCGCGGTGCCGGCGGCGGTGCCGGGATGCCCGCTCGGCTCCTGCCGGGGCTGCGCCCCCGCGCCGGCCCCGAGCGCAGCACCAGAGCCCGCTCTCTGCCCTGCTCAAACGCCTTCCTACGGTCTTTATGTATAGCTGACCTTTTAATTAATTCATTCATTAAGTTTAATTGCCCGTCCGAGAATTTTTGACAAAGACGTGAAAGGCAAAAGCTTTGCTTTCTTGCTCATCGCCGTAATCAGCTCGTTAAATGTGCATCCCTTCATTTCAGGTTTGTGTCCAGCACAATCTGGTTGTCAGTGATGAGATATTTATAATTAGATGTTTAGCTTCATGGGGATGCTTTCCCCGTGAGCTCTTTCTCTTTGCGAGGTGAAAAGATGTGTTTTAGCTGTGGCTATTTCACTGAACCGCTGCTTGTTTCAAGTTTTCATTAACCGTGACCGCTTTAAATCACCCTTTCCGAATCCAGGAGGGAAAGCCTCAGAGCAGAATGACTGAATTACACCGATACATTTCTTTACGTTGATTCATTTTTAATAACTATCCTGTAGTCGGGTTGCAGTGACCTGTCCCGAGGGTGCAGTGGTTCCCTCTGATATTTCCAGGAGCGCTACAGGAGCTTCAGTGACTTTGTGCATATCCTGAAACCTTTGCCACTGGAAACAACCCCTGTGCTGCATGGTTGTAAGTGACCTGGCAAGGCAGGTCAAACTCTAGTAAATATCTGCTTAAATGTTAGTGGTACCCTCGGAGTAGCAGTGAAACTTGCTAAGGCGAGTTAATGTGTGCCTGGCTATTGCTCCTGTGTTTGTGTTTGGCTCCCTGTGTTCTGAGATCCCTTCCATTGGGGGACTGTTGGTGTGAAAATGCAAACAATGGATGTCTAGGTTAACTTGGTGTGCTGCTGTTACTGGAAAAGAGCTGGTGTTCAAGGTCTTTTATATTTTTTGAAATCTTATTATTGCATCCAATCCTTGCTGTTCACTCTTTTGATCTGTTGACAAGTGTTTTCCATGGTGTGTTCCTCTGTTTGTTAATTTGGCGCCTCGTCTCTCCGTGACTCCCCGTGTTGTCTCACATCTTGTGTTTTGCTGACTCTTACAACTTTAAATTCTGTCTGAAAAATTTTGCTTTCTGCAGCTTTTCATTGCTGGATATTGTTTCTCATTCTTGTTCTCCCCAAGCACTTCCTTTTTGCTGGCATGGTCTGTTGTTGGTTGGTGGTGGTGTTTTGTCTCATCGCTGGGTTCTGTTATCCGGAGGAAGCTGAGCGTGCTGTGCTTTTGCTTTTCATTGTGTTCCTCCTTTCTGAGAACACCTGCTCGTGTCATGGATGTTCCGGCTGTGGCTGGTGCTCCTACAACTCTCACTTGACTGCTGATCCTCTCCTGTTCCCTCAGAGTTAAGGCAGGACATTTACTCCCAGTTTTATAGAGGAGAAGCCAAGATCCAGGCTTGCCTAGGGCACATGGGAGCTCTTTACTAGAAGAAACAAGTGAGCTCGAGCCAACATTTTCTATCCAGTCTCTCTTTTAGCCAGAAAACCCAGCTCAAGAAAACTACCTGGGATGAGACAGGAGTTCAAGAATGCTGATGTACTGCTGTTGGCTTTTCAGCACCGATTTATTTGTGCCCTGCTCCCTGGCACGGTAAAGGCAGCTGCAGAACCAGGAGGCTGGAGTGGAGGAGCTTTGGAAGGCTTGAAGTCACCAGTGTAAAACTCCCATGGCTGCTCAATGGGAATGCTGGCCCCTCTGCTGGTGGTACAAGAGCTTGGACTGAAATTTAAAATTGTGATGCCAAGTGACATCATCTGTGCCAGCTATTGCAATTGCTGCCTTTGGA
Organism: Cyanoderma ruficeps; assembly: GCA_008694505.1. Taxonomy (NCBI): domain Eukaryota; kingdom Metazoa; phylum Chordata; class Aves; order Passeriformes; family Timaliidae; genus Cyanoderma; species Cyanoderma ruficeps. Next base: position 3,165,451 of record VZDJ01000426.1, read on the forward strand.
CTGGTTGCAGCAACACAGGAGGCAGAAAAACCTCTTATGTTCAGGGAAAAAGTTTGGCCAGCTGCACTTTTGGTGTTCATTGCTGAACTCCTGCACCTTCTGCATTCCTGTAGGTTCTCTGCAAATCTCTGGAAAGAGGAGGCCTCACCTTCCAAAGGTGCCTCTAGTTGGTGAGGAGAAGTGCGGTAGGATTGGGAATGATCACTTGCTTCCTTTGACTGATGTGAATCCTTGTTTGATTACTCTTACTCAGATTGCTCAGGGTGCTGCTCTGAAAGGTTAGCTTGCCCAGCACCTCTCTTACACTACTGAGCCCACTGGGGAGTCTCATGCTGCTTCAAAAACTTGAAATCCAGCTCAGGGCTAGTGACTGTTCAGCAGAGAGAGAGTCCTGTTTATTTTAAGCTGTCAAAGGCTAATTGTTTCTTAAACAAAGCATGAGCGAGGCCATTCTATAAATAAGGTAAAAAAGTGCATACCACCTCTCCAAGCAGGGCAAGTCTGTCACGTCAGTGGACATCACTTCTTGAAGGGTAGATCCAGCCTAACACGTGAGTTTTGAGGGAGATTTTGAAGCATAAGCTGTATCTTAAATTTTGGAGTATTTTTTCCTCACTTGTCAGTGCAGAAATTTTCCCATGCTCAGTGTTCCGAGAAAACTAAAAGAGGAAGATACAGCTGAGCTGTCGAGATCATGTGTTGGGCCAGGTTAATATCTACTGTAACCTGAGTGTAGAAATCTTGCTCTGGTGTAGTTTAGGAGGTATAAACCATCTGTTTTTAGGAGACAGAGGATCTGTGGCTCTGTGTCCAGGTGAACATGCTGAGAGGTGCTAGGTGAGGGCGGGAGTGCCTTTCCACACCTCCCTCTGCAAAGAGGGTTTGAGAATTGCTGGAACTACATTCTGTAAGTGGGTCCCAAAGGCTTGGGACACTTCTTGGAGCTGGAAGAAGCCCGTGTCCTTGCCCTCACCCTCCGTGTCTTGGAATGGTTTCAGTGCTATGAACAGCTGTTGGATGTGAGCATGAAGGCTCTGCTTTCAGCTTTGATCCCTCTTAGTCAGAAGAGGAAATTGAACCTCTTTTCTGCATGTAGAGTTAGTGCTGTAGGGTGGGATGGGGGCAGGGAGGTTGGGTAGTGCTGCTCCAATTCTTGCTTCTTGGTCTATATTTTGAAAGAGAGCAGTTTTGCTCAGGTTTGGGAGAAGAGGTGTAACCATCTGTCTCCAGCAGAATGTTCCAGGCTGTGGATCCCATGAGGAGAGGGGCAGTCCTGGATCATGGTAAAGGAGAGGGTTTCAGGCCTCAGCATTCCCGGCTGGCTACTGCAGACCTTTGGATTCTTGAGGTACTGAGAGCCCAAGAAATTCCCCGCTCTGTTTTTCTGCTTGGCTTTGGGCTTCCTCTGGGTTTCAATGCTGCTTTGAGGTGCTGATGATGTGTAGTCTGGCTTTTCCAACCTCAGGGCTCTGTGGATTTCCTCACCTGCCCTCCTTCCTTTTAAAAAATGAGAATGCTTTTGAATGTATGAGCTGAGAGTCGAGGAAATGCTTGGGAAAAGCAATTTACGCCCATTGGTAGCATTCTGTCATTGCAATGTAGTTTTCATACTGGATTATTGAACTGTGCTAATTCTATAAGGCTTTCCCTTATTTCTTTAGCTTGTAGTGTGTTTTGGCTTCTGCCCAGTTGGAGGCCTTATATCCCACAGGAGATGTGTGGCAGGGCCAGGCAATGGATCCAGTGATCTCACACTGTCCTAGGCTGGTGTTGAGACCACCTTTCCCACTATTTTGGCTGTGGATGCTTTCAATGATGCATGGTGGCAATTAAAACTGTGTTGATCACCTATCAGTACAATGATGGGAAGAAAATATTCTTGCCTGGAGAGGTGGAAAAAAAAAAAAACAAACGTAAGTAATGACAATGGCCAGGATCAGCTGTAGGAAAGTTTGACGATGGGCCTGTTAGTCACCATGGGGAGCTGCATTCCTGTCTCACCTCCATAAATGTGCAGTGAGAGATCTGGAACATAATTAATGGAGCATGCAGCAGGACCTGCCTGCTCTGTGATAGATGGCCCTGAATGACGAGGGGTGCTGAGATTTACTTCTAATTAGCAGAAAAAATTGTGTTGTAAAATATTTTGGACTCATTTCCTTGCATGTAATGTTGATTTTTCTTGAAAAACTTCTCTTAAGTTGTGGAAGTGCTTGCTGGAACTTTCTTATTCAAAATATCTCAGATTTATTCGGGCTTCTTCACTGGGTTTTTGTGAGTTAGTTGTTTTTATGGGTTTCACAGAGGGGTTGAGTCAATCATACTCCGTGGAGAGACAAGATTAAGTAGAAAGTGCTTATGAATCAGCATAAATCAAAATGTTGCAAGTATAACAAAGGCTAAAATATGTCATCTTGGTGGCTTCAGGAATGGTGCTAAGAGAAAAGATGTAGTGACTGACGATGCTTCCAGGACACCAATGTAGTGTTTTCATCCTCTGGTTAAGGAATAGAGTATCTGTCCTTTAATTAATAGCAGATTTTTCTTTCATGTGCCAGCTGGAAAAAGGTAATTAGTCAGAAAAGAATAAAAAGCCTGAAGAAAGTGAGAGTGGCATAACTAGAATTAATCATAATTTGATTCAGACACATAGAGAATCAAATAATACCTAAAAGAGAGACTCCCTAAAAGGTAGTATGAATTTCAGCTTTTCTGAGGGAAAAAGTACTTTTATGTTTTATTTCCTAGGTACTTTATCCTCTAGATTGATAGAACCAATGAAATTTGACAGTTTTGATTGTGTGATTCTGATTTTTTGTTTTAAATACTCTGTAGGATTGGCATTTTCAGGAATATGTTCTCTTGGTTGTCTTTCTAATGCAGCAGCTGTGATCTGAATTCTGCAGCTGCTTTTAATACATGGTGATGTACACTTTCCAGCTGCACAGTGTATTTCTCTTCTGTATAACTAATAAGCTTTATTAGATGCATTATTAACTACTTTCATCGATCTTACAATAAATGCCATGTAAGTGTAGATGTAGACATATAAATACGCCTCTGTGTCTTGCATACCTGGCTATTCAATCCGTGTATCAAAGCTCATATCCTCTGTAATTGTCCACTCTCACCAGCAATTAGGCACGGCTCCAGCTTTTATAGCAACCTTATTTTGATGCTTGTTTCAAATACTCTTAACAGCAGTGCCATCTTTAAATAAACAATGAGACAAAGCTTTCCACAAAGCAGCCTCGGGGGAATGTGGCAGGCCATGAGCCCCAGGGGAAGTTGGTTTGTTTCAGAAGTTTTACTTGTTCACAGAGCACAGCCTCTGTGTGAGGGAACATAACATTAGACTTAATTACAGCAGCATGATTTATGAGGCTGTATGATTAAATGTAATATCCTTGGTTCAAAGGGCTCATTCTCAAACAGAATTGGAGAGAAAATGGGGGTCAGGGAAAAAACGGATGGATTGGTGTCGAAATGAGTTTACCCATAAGCTCTGTGGTGGTAACTGGAAATAAGAGAGGACTTGGATTTTGGATGGAGACAGGACATACAACTTCTGTAGTTCTCAGCTGGGCTGTGGGTGATGAGGGGAGAAGTCAGGAAAGAGAGGGGAGATTGTTTGACCTGAAATCTTTTTTACCTCGCTTTTGTATAATCAAGGGATTAAATAAGACTACCTTTGCATGGTACTTGGTGTCACTAGAAACCACAGTTAGGCTGTATTTTAAAAGTACTGCAGAGGAAGAAGTCAGCCAATCTCTGACTCCCCCAGCCTGGAAGATTGTTTCTCAAGGAGCAGATAGACCTTGGCTCAGCCAAGGTGTTTCACAGCACAGCAAGGTCTTTGGAACCCTCCACTGCCAGTAGTGCTCGGCTGGAGCCTGAGCCTGTTTGTTGGGCAACAGCACAAAGCCATGTCCTCTGCACTTGAAAGTCTGGTTTGTGCTTGCTTTGAAAGGTCAGCTGCTTCTTGTAGCAGAAAAGGGATGCGGGTGAAGCTCCATCACTTCGATACTGTTGGTATCAAAATGGAGAAAAGAAAACCAGCAGTACTTCAAGGTTTACTTTTTACCTTGTCTGTGCTGTGTTTCATCATTTGATCAGACATGCATATTTTAATTCCATTAAGGACATAATCCCCCTTATGATTATTCCTTTAAATCTTCATTTATTATTTGTAGATATGATTCCATCTAATTACTTGAACCAGCAGTTCCACCACTATGTAGGTGTGTAGGCACTTCCCAACACAAGTCCTGCTTTCGGCTCTTTATGGTGCTAAACCTTGATGTTTAGAACCCAGGGTAGATGCCTGGAGCTGAATGTTGTGTTGTGGAAAGTTTCAAGTAAAATGGTCTTTCTGAGAACAGGATTAGCCAAAAAACTCCAAACAACCACCAAACCAAACAAAAAAGCATGTCATCCCCATTTCTTTAAAAACCCCAGAGTCTTGCAGATGTGTGTCAAGAGTCTTCCTGAGCTGTAGGGTTCTCTCCAATGCCAGTTCTCCAGCATGGAGGGCTTGTCCTTCTCTGCCCCTGTGGAGTTTTTCCCAGGTTTAGCAGGAGTAATTTGAGGAAGGATTTCACCCTAAGACTTCATGGGCTGTCGTGATACCTGCGTCTTGCTGGGGGGCAGCAGTTTTACCTGGCAGGGGCAGCTTCTCTCTGCTGACATTGGGCACCAAGAGCCCTCAACCTGACCTGCATCTGTGTGGGACATGAATCCCAATTCCCAGGATTTCCAGATTCCCTTCCTGGGGGGTCACGGGAGAGCTTCAGTTTTTCAGCTGCTTTGTGTTCCCTATCTCTGGAGAAGTAAAAACAATTTCTGGTTTTAGTGCCCCAGTTCATTTCAAATATGAAACAAAACGAGAAATGACATGCTTGCTAGGTAAGGCTTTGGAAACAGTTGAACAAGAAAAACACAGGGTTAAGATGTACTCATTCATGTCTGATATTAAGTACTGCTTGAGGTTGCGAGGGGCTGTTTTGGCTGTGGTAGCCAAAAGGTTGTGTCAGGAATGGTCTTGTTGCTCCCGTTGCTGGTTTTGTGACTCTTTCTGTGCCTCAGTCTCTGTCTACCTCTTATCCTCATTCATTTGTGTGTTTTGATTGCTGTTGAGTAGGAACAAAGCGTTGTCCAATGTGACTTAAAAACAATTCTTATTCATTGCCTAGTAACAAAGGAAAGAGGATCATGAGGAGTGGGCTATAGGCTGCAGAAAAGAATGTGAGGAAAATGGCCTCTCCTGTCCTTCCAGTGCTCCCTTGCTGGATGATGAAAAGGAGGAAGAGAGGTGTGTTGATGAATTTAGGATGAGAAATGAGCAGCGCAAGTGTTAGAAGGGAAGTGGGGCTGAAGAGGAGCAGGAGCTGCAGTTATTGAGAGATCTGCAGCCCCTGCTGAGAGAAAATAGCTCTGAAAGCTACTGACAAACTTCGTTCTTTTCAAAGGGAAGAAGTCAGCTTGCCATTGCCACTGTTTACTTTGCTATTTCAAATGTTTGAGGCCTGTACTAAGGCTGGTGAAATTTCAAATACTTGAATAGTTGGTTTTTGTTTTTTTTTTTTTTGNTGAAGGTTTTTGACTTTGTCCAGGAAAATGAATGTTTTATATCACCTTCTCCAAGAGAATGTCTGAGGTAAAATGCCAGTTACTCACAAAGAAATAGCAGCTTTGAGATTGCCTGTGATACTTTTTGTAACAAGAAAAGTTAGATATAACATTGTGGTACTTGGTAATCTTCTATAATAAAGTTTGGGCAATTCATCTGAAGTGTCCCTTTAGGTCATTGCTGCTGCGTGAGTGAAGGTATTGGGTTGAAATTTATATGAAAATACTTGGCAGGAGGAGGCTGGAAGAGCGTATCCAAATGTGGTGGTTATCACTGTGGGTGCCTTCCAACTCAGCTTGCTCTGTGATTCTGTGATTCTGTGATTTGGCAGCAAGTTAAGCTTCCTCCAGCTCTTTTCTGTATGATATTAAAACAGTAGTCAAGTTTTTGTTCTTTGACCTCTGACAGATAAAAATCAATGTCATTTAAAAGGAAAATCAACAAACAAACCCTGAAACGAGGCTCTTTATTTGAAACTCAAATTACAGAAACTTCTTGTGATTCAATGCTTGGGCTTCTTATCTTGATTTTCTCTTAGAGGCTTGTTTGAATTTCAAACAGCTTTTTTATTCCCTGCACTTGACACACACGAGTTAATCAGTGCTGCAGGAGCAGTTGAAAGCACATAGAATTAGGGAAACAACTGCTTAAATTCTTAGTAAGCCCCAGACTTTTTATACCTGCTTCCCACAGTTAAAAGACAGTAATCCAGTTCTTAAGAGTAAATTTTGGGTAGTTGTGTCACTTTGAGCACCGTGATGTGGAAAATTTAACTTGGCAGCTTTAGAGGGCAGCAAAGTTGGATGTGAGCAGTATAGTTTTGTCCTGAATCTTGCAATAGCTGACTTGATTTGTAAAATCCCAACTCCTGCAGCTCTTTCACTTTTGGATATCCTCAGCTTCTCCCTCGTGTGCTTCACTAAAATATTCTCAGTCATCTTTTCAGTCTGGCTAATATTTTTTTACTGTTCAGAAACAATGAATAAAGAGAGGAAGCAAACCCAATGTATTAGGAGAGACTGGATATCACTTTTGAAAACACTAAGAGCAGATCTTTGTTCAGTTGTGAATGCTGCAAAATGTTCAAATACATCACTAAGCAAGTTTCATTCTTTTGATCAAAGAATAAAAGTTTAAAGCCTTCATAGAAAGTTGGGGTTTAAAAAAATCCTTTATTAAAAAAAGAAAACAAAAACAAGTCAACAAACTGTGTGGAGTGAAAAGGGTTAGCTGCCTGTTAGGGGTGTTTTCTTTGATGTTTTGGACAATTTTTTTAGGTTCTCAGTTTTTGCTAAGGTGGTCTCTGTTTCAGCTGAATGCACTGTCCTTGCTTTGCTGTCTGGCACTGAGGGTGCCGATCCATAAATTCCTGTTCCAAATTTGACAGGGCTCATTGAGCTTGGCTCTTTACAGAGAGCAGAAAAGTCAGGGTTTAGTGGAGAGTTTTGTGGAATTTCAATAGAGTAAAATGAGTTTTTCCATCAGGCTTGCCCATATAAAAATCAGGTAGAGCAACATCTATAATGCTTCCTTCCAGGTTGAAAACAGAACTTTGTAAGTCAAACTTTTCTGTCAAACAGGTTTCCTAAGTACTGAACTGATGTGTAATTATTTTGGATTTTAGTGTTGCTGTGAGAACTGTAAAGCTGATCACTTCCCTGAATACGGGAAGTCCAAGTTTCAAATAAGATTTTCAGGTATCTCTGTAGATATTCTTACTTATCATTGTAGCATGTTATTTATAAGGAATAACCTTGCCTTTAAATCATAAAAGTACAAAATAACATACAGAAAAATTAATGAAGTTTTAATTTTGGCAGTGAGGAGGTAACAATTTATTTGTGTCAGCCTGGCCAGGATGATTAAAGGGATGGAACATCTCCCCTGTGAGGAAAGGCTGAGAGAACTGGAATTGTTCAGCCTGAAGGGAGCCTATAGGAAAGATGGAGAGAAACTCTTGACAAGGGCCTGGAGTCACAGGACAAGGGGGAATGGCTTCACACTGACAGACAGGAGGTTTAAATGGGGTATCAGGAAGAAATTCTTCCTGTGAGGTTGGGGAGGCCCTGGTACAGGTTGCCCAGAGAAGCTGTGGCTTCCCATGGATCCCTGGCAGTGTCCAAGGCCAGGTTGGATGGGGCTTGGAGCAAGCTGGGCTAGTGGAAGGTGTCCCTGCCCATGGTAGGGCATTGGAATGAGATGATTTTTAAGGACCCTTCCAGCCCAGGTCATTCTATGATATTATATATTCTTTTCCTCAGAAAAAGTAAGGCACAAAATCATTGCAAAGCTTCATGGCATTATTCCCTGTGTAACTGATTTAAGGTGTAGGTCCTACACCTGCAAATTCGTGGCCTTAAAATGCAAAGTTGTCATGAGACAATTTTTCAAAACAACCTGCTGAATAGCATACAAAATCAGATTTTTTACTTCCCTGGCTAGATCTTCAGGAATATTAAAAGGTAAATTAGGATTTGATCGAGAAACCTCTCAGGGGCAGACACCTGGCTGTTCAGAGAGGGCACTGCTGTGGCCCCTGGGCAGCTGCAGGGTCTGGGTTGGAGGTTTGCTCAGTTTGTGTTAGCAGTGACTTCTCTTGCAGAAACAAAACAAGGTCAGGACCTGGCAGGCAATTAAGTCTTGTCTGTATTAACTTTTGTAGTTGAACAGGTTTTTCTGTCACTGAAGGCAAGGACCAATGAATGTCCCACACCTCCTCCCCCTGTAATATCTAGGATACAGGAAAACCATGGTATGTGAAGTTTGGTTATAACTGCTCATTTGGGACCGTGTTGTGCACGGGGCTGGTGGAGTCAAAATCTCCATTTCATCTGATCCATTTCCTTTCTATGCCAGATTAAACTGTCCCTGTGCTGCTCTTAATGGAACTGTTCTGCTTCAGCAGAGCTGGAAGTGGGACAGTGTTTGTTTGAGTTTTCAAGCATGGATCTAAAGTATGTTTGAAGGGAAACTGTGGATTAAGGGGTGGGACATGAGCAGAGGAGCTACTGGTGCAAGGTTGTTGACAAATTGTGGAATACAACTAAAGACTCCAAGTTCTGAGCCAGGGCCCTTTTATAAGCATTGCTCTGGTGAGCTGTTCAAAGTGTTTTATACTGGTTTATCTCACAGTAGGGCTTATCCCAGTAGTGTCAAAGCTAGCTAGTTCATTAAGGTTCCCATGTGTCAAAAGTTGTATTATTTTATTTTATTTTATTTTAAGTATGTGTCTAAAGACACAGAATTTATCATTTTGAGAAAACTGGGTGCTGAAGAGAGTCTTGCACTTGCTGGCATTATTGTTATGCTCACCCATTTGGGGGAACCTTGTTGACAGATGAGTATAATTAATGTTCTTCATTGGTAATGGAGGTGAGTGAGAAAATCCTGCTTCCTTTCTGCAACCTGATAACTGGAGCAATAGAAGTCGCCACCCAAAGCACTTGTGCTCGGTAAAGCTGCGTAAAAACTGGGCTGTGTTACCCAAGAGACTTCTTATAAAGAAATTCAGCATCATCAGAGCAAGGTGTACAGGCCTGAATAAGTACAGAGAACACAAGGGAAAAACATCAGTCCTAGACAAGAAAATCTGCTGACCCAAGAGCAATAAAATGAATGTGCCACTGAGCACTCCTCTCTCTGAAAACTGCTATCAAAGAAACTCCTGTTGTTTGTTATGTCCTGGGTTCAGGAAAAAAAGAATTCTCAAGTTCTCACTCATTGGACTCAACAATCTTAGAGATATTTTCCAACCTATATAATTCTATGATTATATAAAACTATTTCCAAATGACTGATAAAAAAAATACCTGACACCATCTCAAACTTCTCTTTATGGCAGAAACAGCCCTTAAGTCTCCAGAATTGACATAATTGCTTCAGACTAACAGTAATCTGGTATCATGGGATGGATCCAACTTCCAAAGTGTAAATTTGTGACCGGTATTTGTGCGGATCCAGAGTGCAAGAAGCAATCAAAGAAAAGATTTCAGAGAGAATTGATATTATTTCTAATAAAATCAAGGAAGCCTTGATAAGAACTGGAAGCCTTGGGGGTGGAATTAAAGCAATAATAAAAATGCCATCTGAAAAAAGGGCTGGGTGCATCAGTAGGAGTCAAAGCAAAGAGGTTTCCTAGTGACACTTGGAGTGACGATTTGCAGGGGAAAGTGAAACCTTTTACGGGCAGCAATTAAAAACTGTCCAGGCAAGTTAGGGAAATGAGTGGCAAATAAAGCCACTTTCAAACAGCAGGGTGGGGTCACTGAGTTGGTCAAAAATATATTTGCTGTGATTTTGATCTATTTTCCCACAAAATGTAGGTGAGGGGAGCTTTGGATTGCTTTGTGTTTGAGCCTCAGCAGAATCCTGACTTTAGCAATGATCTCACAGATCAGTTACTCAGCTGTGAAAGCACAGGTATGAGAAGGCAGGGGGCAGCTTAGAAGGTGATAAAGTAGGATAGAAATTATTGAGCTCTTTGGGGAGACCTCCTCTTGGGGCTTAAAATTTCAGATGTTTTCATTTTAATTTATATGAGGAAGTACATGGTCAGTGCTATGCTGAGGCATCTTGAGAGCTGTAGGAATTAATAGGGCTGTGCTTTTGTGGGTGCTCACAGATCTGGGAGCCACAGGGTCACCTTGATGCCTCACCCAAATTAACTCTTTGCAGATATTGCTGTAGGCAGAAGATCAAGGAACTATTTCAAGGAATGACTGCTGAAAAAGACATCACTTTTTCTTTCCTTCTCATTGCTTGCAAAGCCTTCTGAATAAGGTGCAAAACCTCTTGAGTTATTCACCTGATGAATGTATTGCTCCTGGAACACATTTCAGATCAGCCAAAAGCTTTCACAGGAGACCATTTGGGCTCTTGCCATCATCTGAAAGTGCAGCATTCCCTCCAAGTGGAATGATCAAGGTTTTCTCATCTCATCAGGCACATTTTGAATTTAGAAATGAGGTAGTACACAGGTAGTTATATTCATTCAGAAATTGTATCATGACTTTGAAACTGCTGAAACTGGGGGTGCTGGAAGAGTCATGGCTGATTTGCAAAATGTGCTGTTTGGTGGCATATCAGCACAAAGTGGAAAATGGTGCAGGAATATGACATTGGCAGGACAGATAAAAGAGGGAGCCCAGCTCAACAGTGTCTTATGGAGGAATCACTGGAGTGTGTGGCTGAGGAGTTGAGGGTTTTTTTCTGCCAGAAGTTATGACTGCCCACTGACACAGTTGTGATTTATTTGACAAAATCACCCAGTGTTTGTGAAGTCAGGTACCAAAGGGCACTGCAAATAGGAGAAACTTGGCTGAATGACTTTTGTAGATGTATAAACCAGAGTAAATCATCTGTGGATCAAAGGAGAATTTGGAATTCCAAGTATTTTGCTAAGTCTTTGAGGCTGCAGGCTTCCAGAAAAGACACCAAATCTCAGTGTGCCCAGAGGCTGATGGGTGTGGGTAGAAAGGATCATTATGGACTTTGACCTTCAACTCTCATTTTATAGATTCAAAGAAATGAGGGTACTGTCCCACTGCTTTTGAGGAATTTAAAACAGGAGTGGATAAGAATATGAATTATGTTTCAGAAGTTATTTTGTTTTAATATAAGGCAAATCTCTACATTATGGAGAACTTTTGGGGTGATGTGGACTGTGTAGAAGATGAAACACTGGGCTGGAAAACTTGTTCCAGCCTGTTTGGTAACATGAACATCTCTTGGTTGGAATTTTACAGGAGAGCTTATAAAGTCCAGGGATTGACTGGATGTGAGTGAGACATAATGAATCAAGGAGAATTCAGTCCCAATTGCCCTTTGTGCCTCCTTTTCCTATGTAACTAAAATAGGTGTTAAAATAGTCTACCCTTGTAGTGACAAGTGCATAGACTAGGAAGACCAAGTTCATGTCCAGATCAAGAATAAAGATTTCCAACAAGCTGAGGTGAAAGAAAGCATTTTTTTCAGTAGCTGCTTTTCATCTATTATCTCAGTTTAGCAGAGGTCATAGAAGAACTAAAGGAATTTTATCCCTTTAGCCTGAAAGGACTGAAAATATCTTGTCAGCTCTTCTTTTCAATCACTTCAGTCCTCTGAGGAAAACAAAGATATTGTATCCACAGGCTTGCCTGAGTGATGAAATATCTTCAAATATCTTCAAATTCTGTCACACTGGTCTCTACACCTTGGCTGTGGGTATCTGTGTTGGTGGAGGACGTTAACCACTGAAGGAGCTTTGGTGTTCATATGTTTTGGCTGGGTTTTGGTTGTTTTTATGTACTGGTAGCTTGAGGGATCAAATCTGAGTACTTGTTTTCAATGGATTGTTGAAGGCTCTCATTGTTTCTGTTAAAAAAACTGGTGCAGGTTTTTTCTCCTTTTGCAGCCAAAAGAAATATGGATCTGTTTTGTAGGGTGGACCTTAAATACCTTCTGTGACTTCTCAGTCCTTCTCCATATAAAATGGGACAGAATTATTGTGAATGCAATGAGATGGGGGTTATTTAATCTAGTTGAAGAGGAAAGGGAGGAGGATTTTTCTGTGCATTGTGAATACTGGTAGCTCTTTCCACATGGTTTGGTCCTAGTCTGGGGATGAGGGATTCTTCTCTTTGGAGGCTGCTGTTCCCACCTTAAACTGGCACCTGGGTGTCCAGATGAAATTCTGTGTATCTGGATTTCTGATTCATATTAGCCCTAATGTTGCAGCAGCTGCTTTCAAGTGGGTCTTGCCTAGAGGGGATTACAGGGGTGGATGTGAAGTCTCATTTTACTTCTTCCACCTTGGCTACAGTGCGCTGAGGGGAGGGGAAGTTGGTATTTGTGCCATCCCTTGCAGACAGAGAACTGAGCACTTGCTGGTCAGTTATTTTCTGGGCTCTGCCAGAGTAAGTCAGCAGAATATCTGATTTAAATGCCATTGAAAGTCTGCTCTACTGCTATGACAGGATCTCTTCAAAGTTGGTTGGCAGGAACTTAGCTGGACTTGGTGAGTGAAGTGCTGTGATACTTTTTTCAAATTTCAGGATGACAAGTTAGAGACAAGCTTTTCTGTTGTGTAAACACAGGGCTTTAAACACAAACAAATAGTTATTTTTGGTGCTCTTTTCCTATGACAAAAATTAAACTTGAAAGGTAAAAATAAACAAAAATATGTTCTAAAACCTTTTCAGATTAAAGGTTAGAAAAAAGAAAGAACAAAGGCTCAAGCTCACTTCCAACTCACATAATTGCTGACACAAAGCTGCAGTCCAGCCAGATGAACAGCACATTGTGAGGTACAGGAATAATTTGTAGTCATTTTAAGTAACCAGAGTAGCAAGCAGCATATACATGCAGTGGAATAAATCCTTGTCTCTGCTTCAGTTTTTCTAAGAAATATGATAATATTTAGGTTTAACCAATATCTGTTTCTATCTTAATGGATCACAAGAAAGCAGTTAACTTCTGATGTCTTATTTAGGGCACTATACTGATGGAAGAATTTATATATGAGTAAACTGTGATATCAGAGATGATTGTGTCTTTTGCCTTGGTGAATAGTTCTTCAAACTGCTGAGGCTGTGGATGTACACTTACTCTGAAAGCTGCTTTTTATCAGTGGCTTCACATTACTGCTCCCCATCAAAACAGTTTATGTGAGTGTTTCTCAGCCCTCTCTAAGCAATATGAGCTCATATACTTAAGCAATTTAGTAGATGATTTGTGCTAACAGGGTTGACTGTTGCTTAGAGACCCTCAGGCTCTGAAAGGTTGTAATGTGAAATGAATGACCCAGATTAATGTTTACTTTTGCCCTTGCCTGCATTTGGGTCAACTTATTCTTTTATTGAATGTTGTGATCTATGGGTCTTGTAACTCAAAGGAGTGTCAGGTATGCTGTTTTATTTCCAGCTGTCAAATCGGAAAATAGTGGAGAATTCTATTCCAGAGCGGTGCTTGGGGCAAGGCTGGTAGCTGGGATTTCCAGGCAGGGAGGAAGCTTGGGAAGAGCATGTCTGTTTTAGCAGGAGGCCGGACCTTCTGCCACTCAGGCTGAAGCATCTCAATGTCCTCTTAAACGGAAGTGTTAATCAAAATATAGCAGCCTAATTGTTTATGTGAATGGAAGAGATTATCCCAGACAATGTGGTGCTGTTTGACTTGGAGAAGGAACTGTGTAACCGTATGCAAAGCTGCACCACAGCGATAGACGATTGGCTTTTTGATTAGGTCATAAAATCTGGGGAGGTGATAAAAGTGGAGCTGATTTTTGGGTGGGGTGCTCTGCTATCTTTTCAGATCAGCTTATAGCTGTGGAGTATTATTTACTATGTGCAAGTGAATAGGGAATAGGAGCTGAGGCAGTGAGCAGGTTTTTAATCTTAATGTGCCAGGCAGCAGGTTAAGCTCTTGTGATAATGTGTCCGAGAGCTTTGTGGAGTGATAAGGAAAAGGTTAGAATAGTTTTACTTTGCTAAATATTATTGCACCATGTTAGATTAGAACTTTTAAAATGGGGGTTGTTTGTACCAATTAGTTTAACTTGAAACTAGATGTGAGCTTTGGTATGCTTGTTTTTGTGTCCAGGTTCCCTTTGCAGGGAGAGCGTGTAGTAGCAGTTGCTGCTACGAAGTCTCTGTGGGAATGGGGTGTCATGAAAATGAACCTCAGGAGGTCAGGCTTGCCTGTGATTGCATTTAAGACCTTGCACTGACACAAAGAGATGGAATACACAAAGCACCCTGAAGAGCAGAATGCCTTTTTCCTGAGAAGAGCTGCTGAAATCTATCCCATTTACTTTGTCTACTCTGGCCGGAGAGAGCTGACATCTCTCAAAAGGGAAACAGGTGGCTTTCCGTTCCATTTCTGCACGGTCCCCACCATCCTCGCTGAGAGTTGGTCATGCAGGAGTGAGGAATGGTGGCTACTTAGTCCATCACTCATCACATTCTGACCTTGCTCCAGTTCCTTGTGGGAGCTGCATGGTCTTCTTCAAACCAGGTTCTTTTCTCCTGTCATTCCTCATATTGTTTCTGTCTCCCTCACTCATGCCTTGGAGTCCTGTGCCAGCCCATTGCCATCCTTTCCCACCTCCTGTTGCTTGAGGGCATTGAGAACTTCTTGCAGGACAAGCTAAAACTCCATCTGCTGCAGCCAGGGCTGTGCTCTGTGTGCAGAGGAGCTCATCCCAAGGCTCTCCCTCTTCCACGCCTCCTTCCCAGCCCACCAAGCAGCTGCTTGCCCAGCACTCTGACAGGTCCTGCCGGTGAGTGGAGAAGGGGAAATGTTATTTTTTCCCATGTATACAATGAAAGGAAGCGCCGTAATAAATGGAGTGAGGTAAAAAGGCTTTCCCGGCACATTACCTTCTAACACTTCTTCATCCTGTTTCTCTGCTCCAGGTCCCGCTCTGCTGTGGGGAGTGGGAGTGAATCCCTCACAGCTGGCTCCTGCCAGCCCCCAAGGCCTGGCTTCCTCAGGCAGGGAAAGTCCTGCTTTGTCCTGTCAGGGGGATGAGGATGTCTCTCCCTTGGAACTGGGCAAAGGAAGGGTCTCTTGCACCTTGGTGCACTGGAGTTGGTGTACAGAGGTGCTATTTCATTGCTAATACAGCAAAAGGATTAATAAAGTCTCCAGAAATTATGTAAAACACAAGAGGGGTGGGTGGGAGGGTGGAGAGAGGAAATACTTGGAGATGTCTGCAGTGCTTCCTGTTTGCTTCTGAAAATTATGAGTCAGATCCCCCAGAAACAAAAGAGAGGGGTTTGAAAAATGGTGAGATTTAAAAAAAGGTAGTCATGTGCATCTGTTCTCTTGGTCTTCTGGTTTTTGAGCTCTCAGAGCTGGAGGCCATTTTTTACATTTTTCAGGGCAATGGTGACAGCAAGGAACACACACTTTTCCTTTCCAGTGAAAGTAGAAGAGTTTTTAATATCTCTCAATGCAACATTAGTGAAGAGACCAATAGAGAAGATACCGAAGATTGCATGGTTTGGAATAAAATTTGTGATAGCATCACAGTTCTTCTACAGTTGATTGCTTTGGCTTGAAGAGCTTTTGCAACAGGGGTTAGGTGTAACCCTGGAGCTGGTTTGCCTTTGCTTTCTGAGGTATATACTTTGGCACAGGAGGGAGAAGGTGCATTGTGTGTGCCCAGATTGTGTTTGATACTGATCCAGAAGGAGGAACCATGCTCCTTTTTCCCAGGTCAAACACAGTCTGCATCTTTAAAACCCGTGGGTTCTGTGGGATTTGGAGCATGAGTGTTGATAAGTATATGTGTGTACAGCAGGATTGCACTTAAAAAGGAAAAATGAAGTGGATATCATTGTTCCACTTATCGTATCACCAAGTACAGGCTTTTCTAGAAAACTTGATTTCTTTGTTTCTCTGCCAGTTAATTCCCAGTAAATGTATGTAAGTGATAAAAGACTCCAGTTTTCCCAGTAGAAAGTGATTATTTGCAGGTGTTTTTCCTCCATTAAGGTGTCAGGACAAGCTGTGCGAGGAGACCTGGAAGCATTTCCTTCAGCTGAAAAGAATGCTGCTGAACTGGAGGGCCTGAAGGTAAAAGGCCAAACTCATTTCTTTGTAACAGAGCTTGTTGTTAAGACACACCTTAGAAGCTGATCTGACTGACAGCTGACAGCGCAGCCAGAGAGTCTGAGAGCTCCTTGGTGCTCAGCAGAGTCATTGCTGAGAGCTCAGATGGACCAAAAAAATCTGTATTAATAAATAAACACCTGCTTTTGTGTGCTCTGGGGTGCTGGATGCAATAGCCTGTACTGCTGTAAGTGTTTCCTGGAGTGACTTTTGCCACTAACGCTGTCCGCAGATCCTGTGCAAGGATGGAGCTGGAGAGGTCCTGGAAGCTCCTCCTGTAGTGCACAGCCACCCTGGTTAGAATGCTGAGCTCTGCTGAGCAGATGTGGGGTTTTCTGTGCCTCAGAGCCTGGGAGTTTTTGGGCATGTGAGACTGGCTGTTGTGAGTGTAGCCTCCTTGTGGGAGATGCCAGCCTGCCTGGTGGTCAGTTTGGGAAAGGTCTGAAACAGTTTTGAGGTGGGAACCCGCTTGTTATGTAATTTTCCTGCTTTATGGTTATGAAAAGTTCCCACAAGTAGAATGGGCTTCTTTTCCACCTTTAACTTCACACCTGTCCACTTGCACAGAAGTGACTGTTTTGCCACCCTGCTTGTGGCTGCTGTTTCGTGACTTTCCTACTTCCCAGCTCCTTCCGCTGTGGCTGGAGCAGTCCCAAGCATTTCCTCTTCAGGTTTCTGCTCTGTGCTGCTACGAGTGGGACTCTCTCAAGCGAGTGTGTACAGGTCAGGGGTAGGTGTGGCAAAGGGCTCCCAGAGCTGCTCTCAGCAACTGGGAAAGCAGCTCTGAGACAATCTGGAACAGCTCCCAAAATGATCTCTCCCCGTAGGAAACTGGCTCTTCTTGGTTTTAAAACAAGTAAATAAAGTCACTGTGACTTCTCAGCTGGTTTTTGTTTGGAAGGTTTTTTTTTTTACTTTTTTTAACTTGCTGCTGAGGAAAGAGAAGAGCAAAAAGAATACACAAAAATACCTGGCCCAGCTGCAAAAATTTGTAAACATTTATTGTTGCAAAGTGAAAATAAAAACCATATAATCCTTTGTTGAGAGAATTGGAGCACGTGTTAATGTGGACGTATCTCCTGTTCACCATTCTCAGTGCCACCGGTGAGAGCTGGACACATCAAAGGGTGAGCAGACCTCCTTCAGGGAATTCTTGCCAGCCAGTCATTGTCCCCAGGGGCAGAAGTGAAGGCTGAAACCAGAAGCAAGGTTTTGGGAGCTGGATTGCCTGCTGGCTACAAGCTTGTTGGTAGTTATGCTGTTCAACCTGAGAGCTGTCTCCTTTTGTCTGAAGGCGAAACCAGGCAGCACCGTTATTCCAGAGTGATGTCTCCGCAAGGGGGTGGTCAGGAAAAGTTCATGTTCCTGCTGTAAAGCCCAGGTTTGCACCCAGTGCCAGGATATTGCACATGTCATGGAAAGGGGTTGTGGCTGGGGGTTCTCAGGATGTGTTGTGTGAGTGTGCTTGGCCTTGAAGACAGCTTCTGGGGCTGCTGAAGGAAGGTGCACTAAAGGAGGGCTATCAAAAGTGCTGAGTCAGGTGCTGAGTTGCTGCAGAAAAGGGCTGTTTGACTGATTTCAGTGGAATTGCATGTGTTCACACTAGCTTGGCACTTGTCCCCATTGTTGGCCTTTGAAATGAGCTGAGCCCTTTCTTTGTTTGGTATTCTGACATATAACAGACTTTGTAACATGGAGGGTCTTGTTATCTGTATTGTCTGAAAAATTGGTTTCTTTTAACTTGAGCAAAAAAATAGGCACATAAAATTTACCTCTCCTGTGTGGAATGCACTGCAGAATGTGTAAAGTGTCAGCATTTTGGTTGAGCAATGTTTTCCACTCACATTTTAACACAGTGTGCCATGGGCTGGATTATTGCTGTTTGTGTTACAAAATGGAGAAAGAACTTGGATCGTTTTCCAGGATTTACATTCCAACCTGTGTTTGCAGGATTGATAATTTTTTCATGTATATATTTTTGTATGCATGTGTTTGCCTATATATATGTTGTCATCCCAGATGCTGAGGTTCCTTATCGGCCTTACAGTAGCATCTGAGGCTGGTTTGTCTGCTTAAACAACAATATTTTTCCATTGTGCTATTTCAGCAAAGTTTCCTGATTTTCTTCCTTTGCTTATGCTTCCTTTCTGCAGTAAGTGTTGCCATTTTGATGAGTAGGTGTGACTGCCTTCATTACGGGGATGAAGTCACTTTTTGATCACTGGACAGATATTGGCATTTCTCAACAGTGTTTTTCTGGGTAAATCTCTCCATTTTCATTCAATGCTGTTAACAGTGAACAATCCAGTCTTTCTGACTCCTTTTATTAGCACGTAATTCTTCAAAGCAGTCCTTTCAAGTGGCTGTTTACAAATATGTGCAAATCTGAGGGAAAAAACTCGAATTCTTCTGTTGTAAGCTAAACGCAGAATTTCTTTTGACTTGGATTATTTTCCCTATGCTGCTGACTTAGCTTTGCTGTTTCTGGCTGAATAGGTAACAGCAATGAGTTCTGCTTGGTTTTGGGAGCAGTGATGTTCTTACTAGGATCTCTTTTCTGAAGTTGTGTACCATGGAAGTTTAAACTGCTCAGTCTGATAGGGACTGGTTAGTGAGCTATATGCCTAAAATCAACATAAAGATGTGGGGTTGCCTCTGAGACCCTCATTTTTAGTTTACAGTGGTCCCAGTGTCAGTGTTTCTAATCTGTGTTAGGTTGATATTATTAGGTTCCCTAACAATTCTACTTTGTCTGTGCTTTTTTACATTGAGAGAGCTGAGTTGCAGACCTGTTACAGGTGGTTTTAAGGTGTGAGCAAGCAGAGTTAAAGTCATGTGCGTAATCTTGATTTTCTGATTTACTTCTAAGTTTGGGCCAAATCCTGAACTTGTTACAGTGTTTGCATTCCATATGTAGTTGGAATATGTAGTAGGATTAGGTTGAAATGCTGCAGAGGTTAGATTGTAATTAAATCTTTGATGAATGACCCTCAGTGAGGTGCTGACACTGCTGCTTCTTTAAGCTTCATCCCTCAGTGCACTTCTGGGAAACTGTGATGATGGGAGTGAAATCCTGGCCTCAGAGACATTGGTGGAAACTTTGTCTGTTCAAAGACAGCCAAGATTTCACCTAAAAGGAAAATGTAATGGAAAAATTAGTAATGGAAAAACTGCCCAGTCCCCAGGTGATATGCATTATAGTGAGTCTGTGTTCTGCAAGCCACTAAAGAAAGCCTTCAGAAAGCTTTCCTAATACTCATTTTATAATTTCAATTTTTCTAGCTCTAATACAAATTTCATCCAAAAGAGGGTTTGCCTGTGGAAGTGTTTTCCAATTGAATGCCTTTAGGCTGTCGCAACATCCTTGTATGATAGACTCTTACTTTTCATATTAAAAAAATAGAAAAGAAACAAAGGAAGAAATCAACCATTTCCTTGGGTTTATGGGAATGTAATTTGTTTATCAAAGCCACTGAGACAGACTGAAGCCAAAACCTGCCTGGGAGCAAAGCGCCAGTGTTAGAGAGAAGTACAGCAGGACTGGGTGTGCCTGGGGAGGGAGCTGAGTGGGATAGGCTGGCACACCTCCTCCCAATGCCAATTCCCCCTGGAATCACAGAATATCCTGAGCTGGAAGGACCCACAAGGATCACTGAGTCCAACTCCTGGCCTTGCATAGCACAGCCTCAAGAATCACGCTCTGTGCCTGAGTGCATTGTCCAAACACTTCTTGAGCTCTGTGAGCCTTGGGACTGTGACCAATTCCCAATCCCCTTTTGACAGCAGAAAATAGGTGTGCTTGGCACCACTGAAAATTGCTTGATGTATGTTGTATCTTTGGGAGGATCATGAAATACTGTCCAAATTTTCATTTATTTGGCAAAAATTAGTATGTCCAAACAAAGCTCTGTACCATTTTCTTGGTGCATTAATGGCTTACCTATTACGCAGGCCAAGAAAATTGCAAAACCGAGACTAAAATCTAAGAACCATGCTTTCTCCTTTCCCCTGTAACCTTCAAAAAACATTTTATTCCTTTGCAATAATTTATTTTAGCTCTGTGCTTAGAATTTAATTGAAATTGCACAATGTTTTAAATGTAAATATAGCTATAATAAGGGATAAACAAGTTCTACCGAACCGAAGTTTTTGCAAGCTAAAAGCATGATTGGATATAACACAATACAATAGAATAACAAAATGACATTCAGGATTTATAGCTGGGTTACTTAATTGAGCAGAAAAAAAATCTGCTTTTACTCCCCCTTGACATGCAAGCCTGCAGGTACAGTTACAAGAATATATGAATGCACTATCAGATAAAGGAAAAACTTTAGGGCTAATTATTTGTGCAGTTATTAGTGCAAATATGGAGCTGCCTGCTTGTGTGGTGGTATTTTTGTTTTCCAGTATGTGCTTGGGATTGTGCTTTCTGACCTTGTATCTCCACACCATTTAATAATACAATTCAAAGTGACCCACACAAGCATTTTTTTGGGATGCTGGGAATGGCTGAGTGTTCCCGCTCTGTGTAGCTGAGATAAAATGCACCCACATCCTTGTTTCACACTGAAGATCATTCATGGTGAAATTTGTCTGCTGTTTTAGACAGCAGATTGTTCATGGTGAAATTTGTCTGCTGTTTTTGAGGAGTTTGGAATATTTTAGATGCATAGAATTTTGCTTTTCCAGCATAAGGATATTTATTAAACAGCTCCTTTCAGCCTGTTTTGTGCTTTGTGTCTGTGGCAATTAAAATTTGTTCAGAAAGGAAAGCATGAAGTTCCTAAAATTTGAGGCAGGCAGGAGCCAGACTTTCTTGTCTCCACGCTGCTGTACCTCACTGGTATGAAGTTCTTTAAATATTGTGTTCTGCTGTCCTCCCATTTGTCAAAAGGGCTTTTTAGCATGGAATCTTCCTAAATGGTACCAAGATTTAATAGCCCTGCTGTAAGTGCAAGGAAGAACCATTTATTTTCTCTGCAAGCTGGGATTAATGTAGGTGACCCCAAAAGTTGTGAAAATATGATGGTGAAAAAATTGGCTTTGGAAAGAGACAGGAAAAAGGACACATTTCATCCAGGGCAGCTAAATCATAGAGCGGTAAATCATTTGAAGCAGGACTGGTAGTCAGAAAGGAGTATGAACTCACATTTTGGGAAGGGTGAGGTAGGATGACTGTAGATTTTTGGCAGGAGACGGCTCGAAGAACACAAGAAGTGGGCTGACCTAGATGCCTGATAAGAGGCTCAATGAAATGAAAAGTGGGTGGACTTGGAGAAGAACTGGGTGGATCTGATTGTTTTGGCACTTAGGTATTTGATGTTTGATTTCCAGGGCAGCAAAATTTTAATCACTTATTGTTTGTTATTGGTTGGTTTCTTGGTGGTATGACTTGCGCCGCTCTTCCCGAGTGGTTGCTGGGATGTGTGGAGCACGGGAGAGGCTTTGTGCTGCAGTTTGGGAGGGAAGAAGTGTCCTGGGTGGCAGGTGCTCTGGAGGAACATTTCTGTGGAGGAGCTTGTGTGAAGGGATATCTGAGGAGCAAAGTGAGGGAGGCTTTGGGGGCCTCTCCTTTGTTCATGAGGGGATGTTGAGGTTATGTGGCTTTGGGATGGAACCTCAGCATTCTTTGTGAACAAATATGTTGCTGGGCTCTACTGGCAGTTAAAATATCCAGCTTCTCTTGCTGATGCCTGTCACCAACCTTGCCCCTCTTCCTGCTGTTGCCCAGGCTTTGTGCTGCTCAAAAAGGCAGTGAAATTATGATACCATTAAGAGAGTAAAAGCTGAGCAACTTGAGTGCCTTAGATTGAAGACATCGCCTCTAGCTTAGTTTATTCAGCTTTTTGAGGAGTAAAATACTCCACAGAGGCATAAATAGTACTGAGTGTGTAATAGACACCAGCAGCTGGGCCTTGTATTTTTAAACAAGTTGCACACACACACACACACACACANACTTAATAATATTGGCTATGATTATTGGGTGAAAATGTCTGTTGGTGGGAAGAGACAAAATACATTTCAGGATGGTGTTTTTGAAACTCAAGGCACAAAATAAAGATAAATTATATTATGTGGCTGCTTTTTTGACAATCTAAAAAGCATCTTATGTTATGAAGGAGACCTAAAATTCATTAAATACACCATAATTCCTTTCCTATTGTTTTCTTATATTGGCTTTTGTTCTTTCAGAATGCAGCTGTATCTCAGTAGTAAATCTAAAACAACTCAGTAGTAAATCTAAAACAACTCATGGCTGGGAGCAGTCCTTCTAGGATTGCAGCTATACAGCTATTCCTTGACTCTTGCACTACATCTACAAGTTCCTAGAAACCTTTGGTGTATTTCCCTTTAGCCTGTGTTAGGTAATCAGGGGAGCTTGCAGGACACAAAGACTTATGGAGCGTATATGATTCCTATCTATGAACCCAGGCACCACTAGACTTTCCTGCCAACATACCTTTCTTATCAGTTGTACTGCTGCTGCTCAGTCCTGCTCCTCCCACCCCTGTGCCTTCCTCCCATTTCAACAGAGAGAGGACAGCTTCAACTCCACTCGATGATGGGGGAGAATGAAAAGAGAGGAAGAGAGATTCAGACCTTGATAGGTTCATGCTTTGGCCACTTGACGTGAGGCAGAACTTTCTTCCTGTGCAGTGACTGAATAGATTGTCCAGAGAGGGTGTGGAGTGTCCTCACTGGAGATATTCCAGAGTTGTCTGGGCACAATCCTGAGCCCTGTGCTCTGGGATGGCCCTGCTAGAGCAGGGAGGTGGGACCAGCTGCCCCACTGTGGCTCCTTTCACCCTCACCCATCATGTGATTCTGTGATGATAGTGGAGAGTTGAAACTGCCTTTACTTTCCCCTCCTGCCTCTGTGGAGAAGCACACCTTATTTCCTAGGTATTGCTTTAGGTAGCTCCAATTCTTGTTTAATGAGCCTTTGTACACTGTAGCTGTGTACACTTCTGTACACTGTGAGGCCTTAATGGCTTAAACACCTGCTGGTCTGTGAGGTTGGCTGCCTGTGGCACTGTGATGAGGAACTGCCCTTGCTTGGCCTCAAGTGAGTGGAAAAACTTCCACTGGCTTCAGTGGAAGAATGACTGGGCATCTGTGACGAGCAATCCCATGAGCATTGTTGCTTTCAGCCCCTAATTCTGCAATTACTGAATACAAAGGGCCGTACGTAAAGTCCAGGGGTGTAATTACTGTTTTGACTTTCCTGATGATTTATCTTAGGCCCCACCAAAGAACGGTACAGCTTAATTACAGCAGTTACTTGGAGTGATTGTGCAAACCCCAGGTATTTATTGTGTTCAGGGAAGAACCAGCTCAGTTAGAGATCATTTCATACATGTGCAGGGATCTCCTTTGTAATTTACGTGCTGCCAATGTATGGAAAACTGAAATGCAATTGCACTGCATGTGCCAGGTGCTGAATGACAGCAGAGAGCACAAAGCAGTATTGTCTGTGGTCCAGCTGAGGAATTAAGCCCCTTGAAGTTTGTTAAAGCTTCTCTGATAGTACCATGGTTAAGTGGCTTGAATATTGGCACTGTGATTTGGATCAGTGTTTACATAGTTTGCACGTTTTATGGTATAATACAATAAATATAATACAATAAATTCTGCCTTTATCTGAAAAGCCTGGTCTGGTGCACTTTGTCCTCCTATTCAAACCTACAAGCAAGTGATCTTAAAACCTGCTGTGGTGTGGTCTGACAGTCACTGCAGGTGCCCAGGACCTTTTGCAGCCAAGCCTGTTGTTTGGTTTCACACATCTCAAATGGATTTGTTAGCAGGTTACAAAGGTCTTGAATTACTCCTTGTTTAACGCAGCCACCTTGCAGGTGTCAGTAACAAACCAACAGCTGCTTTTGGCTCGCTATAAAAGCGGGATTTGAATATTTTGAATTGCGTATCAGAGGAAGCAGTCTGTGTTTGAGAATCCTCTTCTGTTCCCCTCTGCAGGGTGGGCTGAAGTCTTGCATCATGTGGAATGTGCAGCTCAGCTCTCCCTATGGTACCGTAACAAGGACCTACAGAGTAAACAGGGAGCTGTTGGACTCCCTGAAGGTCATACAGCTGGAATACAGGATGAATGGCATTATGTGGAAATGCTGGGGATTAAATTGGTAATTTAATAACTGCTAAATAAACAAAGCAATACTTTCCTTAGATTTTTGTCCTGTGTTATAAGAAACGAAGGTGCGAGAAGCTGAGGTGCTGAGCAAGGGCTCAGGAGATGATGTTCCTGCTCTGTCGTGCCACTGCCCTGCCACATGTCAATCAATCTTTCTGTGCTCCGATTTTGTGTCCTTAGGATGGAAGCGACACCAATTCCTTTTTCCTTTGCTATCTCTGATGTCTTTGGTTCCTGAATGCTGCCGAACTCATTTATGGTCCTTATCTTTTTGCTCAACGGCAAGTGATAGATATTAATTGTTGCACGTCTGCTCTCTGCAGGGCCGGTGTGTTTGAGCACTGCAGCTGGCTGGCTCAGAGAGTGTACAGGATGTCATTTGTTTTCCTCAGCACCAACACCTTGTTTTCTCTCTGGCTTTGGCTGCATTGACATGCCATGGTGAAAGTTTTGCATTTCACCCACAGTTGTGGTTGTCACCAGGGTGCACAAGCTGTCACCAGGGAACACAGGAGGTTCCTTGTGAGTTATGGTTGGCTTTCCAATATGCCTCCGTCCTGACAGTGCTTGAAGTCAAACCTTATGGGTTCCTCCTTAAAAACCTTAGAGGGATTTTGTTGAGAGTGAGAAATACTCCTTGGCATTAAAATCCTTTGGCAAAGCTTCTGTTAAGGTAGTCCTTTCCAGTCAGCTCTCAGTGACTCCAGGTTTTAGGTGCTGTTTATAGGAAGCTTTGGCCTATTAAAACATGGACAGAACAGAGGATGCCTGCCAGACTCTTCCTGAGTCCTGCTTTCCAAACCTCACTCTGTTCTTGTTAAGCCTGGCCTAGCCTAGACTGTGAAGAACACAATTCCCTAAGGCCCCCTGCTTGCTCCTGAAGTTGTTTCTTCAATTCCCCTTCCTCACTGACACCTCATGTTTGCATCTAGGTCTGTTATGAGATTGAAATTGCTGACTTCCAGCAAATTCTTTGTCATTTTTGCTTTTGGGAGCTGTAGCCACTGTGGACACTTTGTCGTCTTGCTAGAGGTGGACAATTCATGGGTGTGCTTGGGGATCAGCCTCCCTGCACTCATGGCTGGAGGCAAAGCCTTCACCAACTTGAGTGAAAGCTGAATGAATCTATTGTGTAACTTGGCTGAAGCCAATTTGTGCTTTTTCTGACAATTTCCAACCAAAATGCTGCTAAGAATTTTGCTGTGAAGTGGCCGGGCAGTAGTGTGTCCTTAAACATGATTTTCCTGAATAATTGTTTGAAATGGGCAAATTATTTACAGGATGCTTCCTGAAAGGAAGCTGAATTTATGTCTAGGAAGTTCTGAGATAAGTTTAACAATTCATATTTTAAATTTTATTGTTTATTTAACTTCTAAAATATTGCAAGAAATACATTAGATTTGTCATCTAGATTTTTCTGCTGTGGATTAAAGAAATACTTCTTCATTTTAGCACAGAAAAATGTGGTCTTGGGAGCTTTGATCAGAGCTGAGCCTTAATTCCACATGCCTCCTCAGAGGAAAAAGATGGGAAATGGTGAAGAAGAAAATCTGACAGCTGCAGAGAAACAAACTGTTTCTGATTGAGGGTTAATGGCTCTGAGGAAGGAAAACATAAATTTTACAAGGAACATCAATGTATGTGGTGTGACAAAAGGGATTTTAACTGGATTTAAATGATCTGAAACACAGACCATAATTTAGTGCAGTAGAAGAAATCCTCTCTCTGGAAGGAAAATGTAGCCTTTCTTGGTTATGCTTAGTAACTGTATAACAGAGTTTCTAAGGTATTTTTTGTATTACACTGGAGAAATGTGGAAGCTTTTGGATCTGTGGTGTGGCAGGCATGTCTGTGCATTTATAAACATTGATGGCATGTTTTAGTGAGTGTGATAACTTTTGTTTTTCTAGGTTAGTGGATGACCGGTGTGTGGTCCAGCCAGAGGCAGGTGACCTTGCTAATCCTCCAAAGAAGTTCCGAGGTCAGTAACTGGGGATTATTTCTCTTTAATGAGCAACTGATGCAGTTCTAACTCCTTGGGCACTTTTGTCATGTAATTTCCCAGAGGATTTGTGGACACAGGGAAGAAGTTTCAAACTGGAACATGAATGGCAGATTTTGAGAACGAAATATAAAATTTGCAAAGGGGAAAGGGGCTGAATTTTCCTGTAGTCCATAAGTTGCTTGCTCTGTTCTGTACATTGAACTCTGATTCCCTGCTCTGTTACAAACTCTCTGCTCCAGCCCTGCTCTCACTGTAAATGGGAAAGAAACTTGTGAGGTCCAAAGCTACTTGAGCTGATGGATTGTTTATTTCTTTTTTCAAGATAAGATATCATTTTAAGGAGTACTCCCAAATATTTTGTCAGCTTTTTGTTTTGCTTTTGCTTAAAACTGTATTTGATTTTTTTCAACTTGACCTTGTAAATTTGGATAATTCTACTGTTTTGCTTATTGGAAAAAAATAACAGTGCACTAAAAACATGTAGTTTTTACTTCTTGACTGCTAAAAAGTACTCTTAACTGTGCCAGATCAGAGCCTTACTAGCCTGATCCAGGCCTCTTTTGGCTTAAAAGGGCTTCGATTCACACTGGTTCTGAGATAGAGTATGACTTGCCTGACTTAGAGCAAGGGGAATGTGTTTCATGGCTGTTTGTATCTATTTTTATTTTCATTAAGGTCCCTTCCAACCCCAAACCGTTCTGTGATTTTCAGGGGTGGCACCGACTTGCTTAACCTTAGTATTTTATTTGTAGTGTTTATGTGTATGCTACTATTGCATAAAATAAAGCATTTAAAACATCAGGAGAGTGAAGTTCTGCTTTCCCAGAGAACTCAAGACTTTTTTCCATTATATATTCAGGAAACATCAGCAGTTGGTTCCAGTTCCAGCTGTGAGCATTCAGCACACTGGCAGATACTGGAAACTGAGAAAGTGAGGATGCATACTTAGAAACTAACAGCAATAAATTTCCATTGCTTGTGTGACTGAATAACTTTAAAGCAGAGCTTGGGGGTAACATCCAGTGTGGTTTTCAGGCTGCTTAACTGTGATTTCACCCTCTCACTGCCTGCAAGTACATGGGTAACTCACAGTTTCCAGGTTGCTCAAAATATCAGGTGGGGATTCTTTGGAGGATATTTCTGTCACTGGACTACCCCAGTGTGTTTCTAAAGTTGAGCACATCCAGGTTTCTAGATGAGACCAAGGTCACTGGAAAAGATTTGTGATAGAATAATTGAATACACCCAAATGCCTACAACTAAGGATCTCAACAGAGCTTAAAAAGACAACCATAATTTTTCCACTGTCTAGTGTTTGAGGGCTTGATTTTATAACTTCAGTACACGAGAGTTCTTTTCTTGCAGCTCTATGTTGTTAATTTCTAACCTGAAAAGGCAAAGAGAGCAAAAGTTGATAGATTTCTGTGTTGATGGTTTGGGCACTTGGATGCAGGGTGAAAGCTGATGGAACTCCCAGCACTAACGATTTGCCATCAGTGGTGGCAGCACATGTGGAGCAGATGTCAGAGGGGGATGGGACACTGACAAATGAACAGCTGTTTTCTGCTGTGGGGGAATCCAAGGGCTGTACTCCTGAGTTACATCCCAGCTTCTGTAGGGGAGTGGTTTCCATTAGCTGTGGACAGTTTTGGCTCTGTCCCTTATTGTGAACTCTGTCCATTGCTTGCATAAAAACATCCCTTTATCTCCAGTTGCCTCTGTTCCCTCTTCCTCACAGCATCAAACCTTTCCTTTCTTCTAATTCAGATCCTTCTCTTTTTGGGAATTTCCTCTTCTCCCTCTCCCTTCCTGCCCCAAAACTTTTTAGTATTTACTCTCCTCTTCCCTGCTGCTGCTTAGCTCCCTTTGCAGTCTCTCTTCCAGTCACTCCTTTGCACTCTCTACTTTATAGTGCACCGTAGCTTAATTTTGGGACTGTTGGCACGGTGGTTGCTTGCAAATTTGGATGAGCTGCAACAGAATGATTTGGATTGGAAGGCACCTTAAAGCCCATCTCATTCCAACCTCTGCTATGGGCAGGGACACCTTCCACTATCCCAGGCTGCTCAGAGCCCCATCCAGCCTGGCCTTGGACACTTGCAGAGATGGGGCAGCCACAGCTGCTCTGGGGAACCTGTGCCAGGGCCTCACCACCCTCACAGGGAGCAATTTCTTCCTTATATCCAATCTGAATCTACCCTTTTTCAGTTTGAAACCATTGACCCTTCTCCTGTCACTCCATGACCTTTTAAAAATCCTTCTCCATCCAGCTTTCTTGTAAGCCCTCTGAAGGTAGTGAAAGGTGCTATAAGGTCTCTAACACCTGTAGGAGAAACTAAATTAGTGAAAAAGTAATAGTCACGTTAATTTTTGCAAACCACCATTCTGTAACAACATGGCTATAGTGTTAGGGGCATCGAATATCATTTTCCTGCTGCCTCAAGTATCCATAATAAGTGTGTGTTCAGGAGGTTGGCTGCAGGAAAGATAAACCTATCATTTGGATGTTTTCCCCTTCATCCTTTAAGTCAAATTCTAAGTGTGAGAATATCATGAGCCTTGCTGAAAGCCCAGCAGACACTTGCTGTCTAATTGAGATTTAGTGCCTTGAACCACGAAGGTGTCTCTACCACGAGAGCAACAAAAAGCACATCTCTGCCATGCTTTGCTAAATTTCTTAGTTCTGCTCAGAGCCCTGAGGCAAAAGAGTTGCTAAATATTGTTCTTATAACCAAACATCTAAGCAAAATCCATATTTTCTCCCCAAGAATCTTCTGGGAAATAGCTTTTGTTTAAACAGCAAAGTTAACAAACCGAACAAAAACTGCTTTAAGTAGGTTCTTGACATGAAAGGAAGACTTAGGCATGAATGATTAATTGAATGATTAGACATAAGCAACTGAAAATAGCATCTAAGAGCAGGATGAGTGGGGCCTCTTCACTAATAGGAACTGCTGTCTGTATGGTTTACAATGTTTTTATCACTGATAGCTGAACTGGCGTTGATTTGAGGTTAGAGCATGACCTGGGAGTCAAAGAAGTATGAGAAAAACATGTTTCTAACAAGATGTTTAGATTTCAAGTACTGACTCTGAAAATTAATATCAGAGAGGACTGTGTTTGCTCTTTTTTGGTAATACTTTATCAACCCTTTCCCCAGCGGGAGGGACAAAAAAGAAAGATTGTGGTTTTGAACTGCTTGTATCTCCCCTACAGGGTTCACTCAGAGATCAAATCAAGGTACTGAGCTGTTGGCCTGAACTGAAAGCCTATGCAAAGAGCTGTCTCAAAATAGCAGTTTCATTTTTGTTATGTGTTTACTTTCTTTTTTTTTTTGAGTGGGTGGTTGCTATTCTGGTTGTCTCAGAACATCCTGCAGCATGGAGTGTTGTTAAGCTAAGGACAGATGTGTTTGCTTCTCATTTTGTGTCCAAGCTGTGCTCCCCATTCCTCCCCCAGTCACACTGGGATGAGCCTGCAGTGGCTCTGTGTTCACCAGGGTGCACATCCAGATTTGCATCAGTGCAAAGGAGGGCGGAATTTGGTCCCACGCTTGTTTCTTGAAGCCGGGTGGAAAAACCCCACAAAGCATTTACTGTATCGCAGTGGAATTGAAGGAACTGATCAAACCAGGTGCTTCATGTCTTAATTCCAGTTGAAGCTGGTGAGATCCAAGCCACTTGGAGTGTGGTGATGGAAATGCTTACTGTGCTGCAGGGCTGGGCTCACAGAGATTGGGAAGAACAGTGTGTGCCAGGAGTTGTGTACCTCGGAAGAAAAGTCACATCATGAGCCACACAGCTGCAGGTTCCCTTAGTCTGGGACCCTAAACACACTTCAGCTTGATGCTCCTGTCTCCAGTGGGAAACACTTTCAACTTTTGAGGTGTAAAATAGCACAGATAAGATCTTGCTGGTCAGATTTAGCAGCTCTGAAAAAGGAGCATTAGTCTCTCTCCTATTTTAAATGTAAAATAACCTAAGTTTTTAAATTGGCCTAAACTTCCTTACTTATAACTTGTATTCCTTTCTTTTCTTGAGGCTTCTGCAGTGAAAGTGATGCTTGGGTTCCTAAATACCCTCCTTTGCCTTTCAGGTTTTAGTCTGATCTAGGGTTTTTCTGACATTGTTCTTTTGTCTTCTCTCCCTCCCATTACCTTTCTCTGCACTCTCTGCTTTCTTCCTCCCACCCTTTTCTCTTCCATCTGCCATTTTTCTTTTTACTTGCCTTCTACATAGTTTTGGTTCATCCTTTTATTTTCTTCTTCTTTCTCCCAGTTCCATAATTACTTTAATTTCCTTCTCAGTCTCTTAATAGCTTTTTGTTGTCCTGCCTAGGACTCTCTATTGCCCCACTCCTTGCTCCTCCACATTTTTACCTTTTCATTTTCACATAGTTCTTTTTTATCTTTCTCTATTTTTTTCCCCCCAAAACAAATATTTGTATACACTGTGTTTTTATAGCCCTGTTGCTTCTGCTTACCCATTTCTCTGGTTTTAGTAAAGTCATGTGATAATTTCTCTAGTTCTGCAAACCAAAGAAATCTTTAATGGTGAGCAAGAGTTGAATTTCTAACACTTAAAAAAACCCCAGTAGAGGGCAGGGAGAGAAAGCATCTCACAAATATTGTTCTAAACCATCTTTATCCAGTATCAAGAAACAATTAAAGGCCGTAACAGGAGTTATTTTCATTTTTAGACTTCCTGAGTGAAGGTGCTATTTGTTTACCTTTGATATTGTCCTTAATTGGTCCTCAGGAAGAGAAGCATTTATGTAAAACTCCATAAAGTAATGAATTGGGAACTAGGACTATCTGGGAATGCCTGGAGAAGTCAGAAGAGACATTCTGTCTCATGAGTGGGTTGCTAGACTGACCTCCAGGAGGGAATGGCTTTTTGATCTGCTGTGTGGTGGAAAGTTGCTTTATAATCTTATGCTTCAGCTTCTCTTTTTTTCCTGTTTATTTTAACTGTAGCATCTCTAGGGCAGGTACTGTTCCACCCCCTTGCAATGTTTAGGATCAAGAAGCTTGAATTTACATAGTGTTGTTACTCTAATAAAATAAATGGAAAAAAAACAAAAACAACCCGGAGAAATAGGATGAGATGACCTGGTTTCAGTGCATATGGAATCGAAAAAGTAAAATAAAATAGGAAAAAGCTTGTCTGGAAAGAAGTAATATTATTTTTTTTAGTTAATAAATTGAGAGAAATACAATTGAAGTAATACTGATTTGAAAAAGGTCCTCTGCAGAGTGGTAGCACTGTGCTCTGAGACTCTGCTGGAGGATGGGAAGCACTGTGTTTACTCAAAGTAGCAGGATGTGTAGGGAGTAACTGA
This sequence comes from Cyanoderma ruficeps, assembly GCA_008694505.1. Lineage (NCBI taxonomy): Eukaryota > Metazoa > Chordata > Aves > Passeriformes > Timaliidae > Cyanoderma > Cyanoderma ruficeps. Next base: position 3,197,167 of record VZDJ01000426.1, read on the forward strand.
GAGATGAAGGCTGGTCCTATAAAAAGAAGGTATTGTTACTTGAGAGAAATAAATGTTTCATGAAGCCTTCTGAGAAGGCGTGTTAATTATAGATCATGACAGAAAATAATAGCAGACTTTTTGTCTTATGAGCTGAAATCCTGATGCTTCAGGTAAAATATCCTATAATATACAGTACAGTTTAATGGTACACAGCACTTTGGGTTTTTTTTTTTCCTACCTTCTTGGTTTCCAGGATATTGAAGAAATTACCTGGGATTTGTGTACTCTAAGTTGTGTGATATAATTCCCATCATAAATGTAAAATGAAAGCAAACACCTTTGCAGAGTGGCTGGGTTTGCTTTGATAAGGATTTGTAGGACTTTTTCCTTGGAACAACAACTAAGGGCTGTGAGGAGGGAGCAAATCTGTGAGCACTCTGGGTCAGTGCCAAGGAAAGTTCTGCCACTGGGGGCAATTTTGTGTGAACAAGCTTTGCTGCTTGAATAGGGGCTGGGTCAGTCCTCAGCCAGTGCTTGGCCATCTGTGCCAGTGAAATGTGGAGGGCTCATAGCTGGGGATGAACCTTCCTTTGACATCCACAGACTGCAGCCCATGCTGGGGAAGAGTTTCACCCTACAACACCCAGGCAGTCCTGGGTGTCCTTACTACTCCCACAGCAGAACTCTTCCCTCTTCTTCCCTGTTAATACATGTGGCGTGTGAAAGGACAATTACCAACGTTTACTACATGAAACGTCTGTCAAGTCTTGCTGCTTTTAGAGCAGTTGATGATTGTGACCGTGCAAGATTAAATGTTGTTTATCATTCTAAAAGTAATTGGCTTTGGATGAATCACAAGCCTCTATTTCCAGCTTATAGGACTGCCACTGGACAAAAAACAAAAAATAAACAAAAAACTCTTGAATCGGGAATTTCACAAAATTCAGTTTATTGCCAATTAACATTAACTTTCAGTTACTGATTACAGTATTGGGAAATAAAAATGACCAATTGAGCAAGCATTTAGGGAATAACCCCTTGGCTTCATTCCAGACATCTCTCCCCTTTCTTGATCTGCAGCCCCCTCACTCCACATGGGGATGGGGTGAGGGTTGGTATATTGAGATTCTTCCTCTTCTGCTGCTCCTCATTTCTTATTAGGCATCTCAGCATTAGCTGCAGTCTCCTCCTTCTTCTCCTCCTCATCCTTTTCTTTCATCTGCATAGCCACCCTGCTCAGGTGGCTCCTCTCTCCTCACCTGTTTTTTTCCTGCTCTGTTGGACAGTGATGATGTTCAGCTTGTGTCACTTTGATTAAAAAACCCCGAGAGTAAAAACAACTCATTGAAGGCATGTGGAGACCCAAACTCTGTGTGAACCTGCTTGGTGGCTGAATGCCCCTGCCACCCCTGGATTCAGCAGTGCCAGGAGGAGCTGGGCAAACCAGGTGTGTGGCATACAGACAGCAGGACCATTCTTCCAGGGTTTCACATGCCTTCAGACAGTGCATCTGTGAAGCTGGGGTGCTAAAAACGCAGCAGGCAGATATGGGGCTCTTACAGAGATTGCACTAAGTGGGAATGTGCGGGCCTTTAAAGGCTTTAGGTTCAACTCTAATGCTGTGCCACCCTGCTTGTGGTGTCATTGCCACCAAGCTGACTTGGTGGCTGTGTTTAAATGCCAGTATCTGGACATTTCTGGACAAAAAAACCTAACCAAAGCCTACTTACAAATGAAGGAAATGTCTTTCAACATGCTTAGGAGTATTTCTTTCAATCTTTCCCCAGACTGCCTTTTCAAGGTGTGTCCTATGAACAGATATTCAGCCCAGAAGCAATACTGGAAAGCCAAGCAAGCCAAACAAGGAAACCATACTGAAGCAGCACTGCTGAAGAAACTTCAAGTAAGAGACATCTGTATTTGTAATCTTATCTCAATCTGCAGGCTGTAGAATTACAATAGCAGCAGAAAGAATAATAACAAGTGCCTTGGGAACCACTGTGATGGGTATTATTATGCCACCATAGCAACTCTATATTCTCTTTACCTCTCCTACCTCCTGACTGGCATTTATAGTCCCTGGCCTGCTGTTTATCTCACTTTGGGCTGGGGGTTTTGTCTTTGCTGTAAGCAAGGTAGTGCTTTCAGAAGTTTTATAAAGTGAAAATAGAGTTGTTAAGATCGGGATGGAGCCCTGGTTTAAATAATGCTGAAAATCCTTACCAGAATTTAGGCAAAAGAGTGGATAAAGAGATGTCCTCAGTGCTTTAGCCAGGAAATTTCTCAAAATTGTGTTTGTCCTTGCCTTCAGTCTAGGTGATTCTTTTGTGAACCCTTTTGCAGATTCTGTTTTGCCTCGAATACAGTGTGGATGGAGCAACTCCTCCATTTCTGAAAAACAGCTGGCCTGATTTTATAACTGAATGCATGAGACTAAGTGAAACCAATGTCCTGTCAAACCTGGATGACAGTTTTGTGGGCAGTGGAGAGGTCACCAGTGCTCTCAGTTAAGAACAGCAATGAAGGCACGTGGTGTGTGGCCAGAGCTACACAGCAATTAGTGCTGGGAACTGAGAGTTTGCTCTGTGGCTGTGTTTGACCCATTGTGTTTAACCTTGATGTTGGCATGTGTGACCTGTTTTTGTTTTGTTATGAAGTACATGTGTTTGTATGCAGTTAAACCCCAACAAGTAAAAGGAATGGTGATGGTGAAAAGCTAATCATAGGCCCTTTTTTATCCTCTTCAGGATGAAATAAAGCACCTGGAATTATTTTTTGGGCTTGAAAATTTTAAAAATAGCATCCATTTCAGGTATGACCCATAAATTGTGACAGAGCCCCTATTTTAGGTAATTAAAAAATCAGTGTCAGCGTCAGGATTTGGGTACTAATATTTCCAGTATGGTAATGCTTGAGGGTTACAGGATTTAAATATCATGCCATTTCCTTTTTGCACTGTGTTTCAGGTACTTCTTTTGTAGAGTCTAAAGAAATAATCATTCTCTTGCAGCATGCAGCAGAACTGGAGCAAAAGCAGAATGAAAGCGAGAACAGAAAGCTGTTGGGCGAAATTGTAAAATACAGCAATGTCATCCAGGTAAACCTGTTGAAATCCATCTGTGTTCTCAGTGTTGGAAAGGAAACAGTTGTTTCATTTCAAAGTTACGGTGAAAACGAAACTAACTACCTGCTTAATCTGGGTTGTCAAGGGTCAGGTAAACAGAACTTGGTGAAGTTTACAATATTGTGCTTTTCTGCCTTTTTCAAAGTCTACCAGAAGTGCTGCATATTCCTGTTTAAATAATATGTCATAATAAAAATTCTATGTGTATTTCTTGGTGCTGCAGTTTAGAATCTGAATGTAAATATGTGTCTTTTTTTTTTCAAGACTTATTTCAAAACCATGCTATAGAGGTGCTGTGCAACTCCTTTTAAATCATTGAAGTAATCTGTATTTCATGACATATAAATGGGATGGCAGCTGTGTTCTTAAGTGCAGTACAACTTTTCTGTAATGGATGTAGTTCCTGAAGGGAATGCTGCAATGGACCCTTGCCCTGGTGTAAAATTGATCCCTGACACATTTCTCTCAATCTGGGATAGATCATCTGTTTTCCTTAAGTGTAGCATACTTTGCTAAGTCCCTTCTAGTTTTATTTTGTATTTATATTTATTATAGAAAATATCCGCCATGAGAAAGCCTGCGCCTCCTCTTTTGACTGGAGGGAGAAAACGCAACCAAAAGCTGTACTAATTTATTTTTTTAAATTATTCTTTGTTCCCAGCTACTGCACATAAAAAGCAACAAGTACCTCACAGTGAACAAGAGATTGCCAGCTCTGCTAGAGAAGAATGCTATGCGAGTGTCCCTGGATGCTGCAGGGAATGAAGGCTCCTGGTTTTATATCCAGCCATTCTGGAAACTGAGGAGTGAAGGTGACAATGTAAGTGGAAATACTGAATGTGTTAAAAAGAAGAAGGGAGAAGAATTCCAGGAGATACAATTTCTTTGCTGCAGGCCTATTTCATAATGGATTCAGTTCAGGAGAGAAGAAATTAGAAGAGTGATTGGGACTATTATCTTTCATGTGTAACTGGAAAATGTTGCTAAATTATGTGGTCTAGAATCTGGTGTGTGCAGCATTCAAAAGAACCTCTCTGTTGGGGCATCTTTGCTAAGTCTAGCTGTTGTGTGCAGATTTGCAAAGCTGACAAGAAATCATAGTTTATGCTAGAGTCTTTTTTTTTAAAGGTTTTGGTTTTTTAAAGTTTTACGGGCAAGATTTTTTTCAAGAGGTCAGTAGAGAGTGCCTATAGGAAATACAGCAGTTTTCTTTAAATCTTTATTCCCTTCTGATGTGAAAATGGTATCTATGATTGGAGCTGGGTTGGATAGTCTGGAAAGTCTTTTCTGGGTAGGTTTCAGCAGGAATCTTGCATACTGATGAGAGGAAGAATGCACAGGAGAGCTGTTTGCTGCAGGTCTGAGAGATGTGCTGTGAGATCACAACTCCCTTCTTCGTTCTGTGGCTTGGCTAAGTGCCCAATGTGGAGAATTCAGATCTACCTCTGGGAAGGCCACACGATGATGAACCTGTGTGGTTTTATATTATAGACCTGGCTGGGAATGTTTGGCTGCTTTCCCCTGTGCATAATCAGTGAAAGCCTTCTTAGGATTGTAGAAGGGAATGCCTCTCTTTTCATGTATTTTCTCTCATAAATTTTGTGGTTACCCAGCCCTTGGGATGCTCTCCAGGATGAGTGTGGTTGCTTGCAACTCCTTTTGCAATCTGTTGTGGAGAGGAGAAGGATTGCATTCCCAGCTCCTGGTCAAATATCCCTAAAGACAGTCTTTCCCTGCTCCACGTAGTGATCAAAAGGGTATGTTAAAATCCTCCTTTTTCCCAAAGCCCATTGCAGAGAAATGCAGCAAATATAGCCCTCAGGGGGACCTCTGCATGGCTTTCAGTTGGGGAAAACAAATGTGGCTCAAACATTAGTCTGGTATTTATTTTCCTTCTTTGGAAAGAAAAAAGGGTGGCTTATTGTTTTGGCTTAGTTCCTTGGAATAACATCAGTTCAGTATCTTTTAATTTCTCATGCCTGGAAAATAAGTATGTGTGTCATGCTCTCCAGAGGGAGGACCTGGGATTCCCACCTGTCATCTGCAAAGCCCCTGTGAGCCCTTACAGCTGAGAGCAGCAGAACCTTCCTAGGCCTTCAGAATCACCCTCACTACTACAGAGATTTTGATTCCATTTCCCCCTGTTGTGCACACACGAGGGTTTGGAGGCAGACTTGCTGATCTACAAAGACTGCAGATCAATGCAGTGATGGCAGCACCCCCATTCCACAAACCCCTTTCTGCATCCGTTCCCTGTTGGGATTTATCTGACAGGCTCTGAGCCGTGAGGGCCATGTGGCAAACTGGCCCATGCTTATTCCTAACTCAGTGGACTCCTTTCCTTTGGAAGGGCTTGCTGCTCATTTTCAGTTTCCAGGTTGCCTTTCAGAGCTGGAGACTTGCCATTGTAATTTACAGAGGGAATTTACAAAGGGAAGTTGTTTCTTGTTTCTAGGCCCAAATGGATTTGACAATTTTCTTTGCAAATTTCCAGTGATAAACACCAGTCCTCTGGTAGCTCTCTCTTAAGTGCTTTTGTACATTTCTACCTCTTCAACAGATACACAAACCAGGCAGCTTTTTCACTGAGGACAGGTGTAGCAAATGATGGGGGAAATCCCCATTTTCCTCTCACAGATGGAGGAAAGCCCCAGTCTTGTACCCTCTCCTTCCTTTTCAGTTATTCCCAGACATGGAAACCTTTGAATTCATGGAGTCAGCTTGGTATATCAGACCCTTACTCTGCTTAGAAACTGTATTGTTTAATTTAAACTTTGTTTCTGTGCTATAATAAGGAAATTCCCTAAGGAAACATGTTTTAGAAAGTCTTTTAAACAAAAGAAGTGAGTATTGAATTATTGCTTGGAAGACTGCTACTGTGTCAGGCAATGCAGGCAAGGTAGAGCTAAATATGCCATATGTCCTAAAAGAAAAGGAATCTGGGAGTCTGATACAGGAAGTAGAGTGTGTGACTCTTCTGGTAAGTGATTACAGCTTTTTAGCCTTGTGAAATATTTTAGAACTCAGTTTTCTGAAAGAAGGTTAGCTTAGTTTCACCAGCAACTGATTAAATTTGCAAGTCAATGAAAGTAATGAAAGAATATGACTGAAAATTTACAGTAATTGGCGTAACTACAATATTTTCTGCAGAATTTTAATAAGTCTTCATTGTTCTTGAAGCTGCTCTTCAATGGAAGATAGAACTGATTAAGGCTAGAGCTGGTTCCAGATGGACTGAACAGCAAAATATGCCCTGATAGCAGGATTGATGCTGTGTGGATTGCACTGCAGTTATCTGCCATTTTAGTGTGGGGTTTTTTTTTCCCTTTTAAAATAAGATGCTTAATGATGTGCTTTCTTATTGATTTAATTGTGATAGTCCTGGTGTACATGCAACAATTTTGAAGTCCTGATTCCACTCTGCAGGATGCAAACCTGATGGTATTTTGGTTAATGAATTGTCTGGTCATAACTTCTTAAAACAGGCTGTAAGTAATGTCTGTGTGAAGCATGGCATGCAGGAATGTATTGCATAAGAAATGCGTCTTACAGGCGTCTTGTCATTATTTTGGTTCTCTTATTGAACTTGTTCCTGTGATTTGGATCCAGTGGGATTTCTGTGTATGATCCGAGCATGGTGACACTGTCTTATGTTTATTTTAGCTGTGTTGGTAAAGAACAGGCAAACTTTCCTTTTCACCTCTGCGGTGAGTGGGCCAAATTCACCTGCATTGAAGTTGCACAAGGCTGAACTGGGCTCAGCTTTTTCGTAGGAAATGTGCTGATCAGTGCGGAAAGTGTTTTTGTTTATTTGTCTTCCAAAAGAAAGCATGGCTTGTGCAGCATTTCATGTAGTAAAAAAATCACATGTAGCCACTTGTCTTCATGTCTGTGTGTGCTCAAAATTGCTGTGAACAACATAAGCAAAGCAGGACCCAGTACCAACCAATCTATGTGGATTGATATTTTTTTATTATTTATTGTTCCCCCTTCCAGGCATGAATTGAATTCTCCATATGCATGTCTCAAGCAGGTTTTAGGTTAATGCAACTTTTGTGTATCATTTTGTATATCACAAAGAATTGTAAAGGCATGGGAATTTGTTTGCAGGGAGCCAGCCAGGAATTCCTCTTGCAGAGAGAAGATCTCTCAGCTGTTGTACCTGCTGCCTGTGCTGAGCTCAAACACCATTTAGGGAGCAACAGCAGAGGGGATGGAGTGTGTTCACCTCTTTCTGAATTTCCAGTGATTTCTGTGCCTCTCTGGGTTGCAATCAAGCAGTCTGAATCACAGAACTCTTGAGTCTGTCAGGACATTTGGCAGCAGATGGTCCGCAGAGCTGGGAGCTCATGATTACTTTCTAAGCTTTCTCTGCAATAAAGAGAACTAAATGTAATTTTTAGATGAAGTGAGCTGCTCCTGGAACTTGTAGATTCACATCTATTTCATGGTCTGGAGTTTCTGCTGAACCAGGGGATATGCTTATTGGGAATGCAAGGGTTCATTAGTGGGAAATCTTGAACACAAGTGATTGCAGATTGTGGGTGAACAGACCTGCTGTGTGACTTGTCTGCAAATAAATTCACTGAGTGCCATTCCTAGAGCATGCATGTGAATAATTTTCTAAATATGCTACACTACTTCATTTTATTGAATAACTACATAGGTCTAAATTGCATTTTATTTCTGACTTCCAGGTTGTGGTGGGAGATAAAGTTGTTCTCATGCCAGTCAATGCAGGACAGCCTCTGCACGCCAGCAACATTGAGCTTCTAGATAACCCTGGCTGCAAAGAGGTGAGTTCAGGGGGGCAGGAGGGGTAACAGCTGATCTGAGATGGTTATAGAAAGACTGAAAGAGCTGGGATTGTTCAGCTTGGAGAAGAGAAGGATTTCGGGTGACATCATTGTGGCCTTCCAGTGCCTGAAGGGAACCCACAGGATCTGGGTTCTTGACAAGGGCCTGGGGTGACAGGACATGGAGCAGTGGCTTCAAACTGACAGAAGTAGGTTTAGAATGGATATGAGGAAGAAATTGTTCCCTGTGAGGGTGCTGAGGCCCTGGCACAGGTTGCCCAGAGCAGCTGTGGCTGCCCCATCCCTGGCAGTGTCCAAGGCCAGGCTGGATGGGGCTCTGAGCAAGCTGGGCTAGTGGAAATTGTCCCTGCCCATGGCAGGGGGTTTGCACTGGACGATCTTTACATCTCTTCCAACCCAGGCATTCTGTGATTCTGTGATATGTTGTTCTTTACTGCTAACTAGAAATCACCATGAGCCCACCACAGGCTCAAAGCCAGCATTGAAAACTGGTTCCAGCTTAGCCTCAAAAACCCAAGATGAAATATTCTCCCTGCAGTGATGCCCCGGCACTGAAAACTCTGAGGTTTCCTTGAGTATCCCAAACTTTGGCTGATGTGAGAGTAAATCCTCATTTATCATCTCTTTGGGATGTTCTTGGTAGGCTGTCAGCAAACAGAGCAGCATTTGCCCACCCAGTCTTCAACATCACAATCATTAACACTTGAGAGCTTCACGACCAGTGTCAGGAACTGTACAGATATGTTGCTAAGCCATGTCCCCTGCAATCTTAGCTGTGGTGTGGTCTTTCAGAAGAATAGAATGTCTCAAAAAGAAATTAACATCTCCTAATACTGTAATTGTGCCTTATTTTTTTCTTTTTTCTTTTTTTCCCCCTATAGGTAAATGCTGTCAACTGTAACACAAGCTGGAAAATAACTTTGTTCATGAAATTCAGTAGTTACCGAGATGATGTACTGAAAGGAGTAAGTATGATTTTTAAATTGTTTTTTGAATCCAAAAAGTCTTACTGTATTTGACTGTAGAGAAATATTACCTGGTGAATAAAAGAAGAAATGAAGGCTTTGTGGAGATGTCCAAAGTGGTATTACAGGCCTATAGATGACAATAGCTGCAATAAGACAATGTAATTTTACATGCTGAGGTATTGCACAGTTTCATGCCTGTAGAATAATCTCTGAGATAATTTACATTTTCATTTTAAAGATAAGTTTAATTTTTCCTCACATGTACCTTAATAAATCATTATCAACTGGCTATTTTTCAGTGGGTGTCAAGGTACTAGCAGTTTTGGAAGAAGAATTTGAAAGAGAAAATGGTATATTTATGTAGATACATTTAAGGATGGTGTTTCAAGTCTTGGGGAGAGGCAGGAGGAAACAAAAATTCCAGCAGAAGAAATAGAGAAAGGGCATTGACGGTGATTGCAGAGTAGAAGAGATAAGATAATACAATGTTAGAAAAATCTCTTTACTTCCCTTAAATAGGAAGAGAGATTAGAAATGAAAAAAAATCAATTTACTAAAGTTAACTAGAATTAAAAATCACCTTTAGGTTAATTTTTGCCCACTGTTCATTGTGGTGCTTTCCCCAAAGGCCATGGGTTTCCTGCAGGACTGAGTTATCCCATCTGATTTCCAGACTTGGTGCTAAGGTTGGATGCTCTTCACTTGGTACCTGCTCCAGCAATAGAAAACTCAGAAGTATTTTCTTCTTTTCAGTTCTGCTGGCATCTCTGGAGCTGTTACAAATAGAAACTGAGTCTGGTGGCTTTGCCTACCACTTAAACAGTGCTTCTTTTTTATATTTCTTCAGGGAGATGTTGTGAGGCTGTTTCATGCAGAGCAAGAGAAGTTTCTGACCTGTGATGAATATGAGAAGAAACAACACATTTTCCTCCGCACTACATTACGTCAGTCAGCCACGTCTGCAACAAGTTCTAAAGCACTGTGGGAAATAGAGGTATTTTTTTCTTCTTTTTATAAATATTTTAGGACCTGAAGGGCAGGGTTCAGTAAAAAACTTCATCACAACATGAGTCATTCATAGGCTGCTGATATCATCACACACCTCCCTGTAACTATTACTATTTCAAGAAGTGGTTTGTGTAGGATGAACCCTGAAGAGCTGCTTTATTGCTCTGTGTGTGTGGAGAGAGGAGGCTTTCTTTCTATATTTACCTGCACTAAAATGAGGAAGAGTCAAATTTCAAATTCAGACTTGACGTAAATGGTGTGATTTTATCAAAGCCAATCAAAGGACACTCACCTCTCCTGAGTTTTGACTGTTTACATTTAACTTCTTGTGCTGTATAAAAAATGGAAATCCATGGCTGATGGGAAATCTCCCAAACATCACACAACTCATCAACATTTGTTTAAAGTTAACCTGAATAAAGGTGGTATTGTGAATGGGGGTGATATTGAGAAGGGAACTAGCAAACATTTTTGTTCACCTAAGAAACATTGGAAATTGGTAGGTCTCAAAGCCTTGCTATTACTATAATGTAACTCCTATACCCAAAAGTTCTTGTGGGATGAACCAACTTCGTGCATTTAGAACAAAGTCTTCAGAAAAATAGTTGATTTTTGTCTGGGTAAGGATTGTCTGGAGTAGAGTGTATTGCACTTGCACTTACTGGAGATTCCTCCTTAAAGGTGACAGACACTGCTGGATTTGAAGAAATCAACCTACAGCTCAGTCAAAGGATAAAAGAAATAACCTGGGATATTTCAGATGATATGAGGATACATTACTTGAATGAAAACTTTTCAGAAGCCTCTAGTGTTGTCAAAAATAGAGCTAGTATAATTGGTAAAATAATGTAAGATGGTTTGAATTTTGCTTTTAAGTAGTGCCTAGTAGTGTAGAACAGCTCTCCTTACTTTCTTGAGCTGCAGATTCACACCATGTCACTTAAAAGCAAAATTTGGCTCATCATGTTTGCAGGGAATAGATTAATGAAAGCATGGAAAGTAAAAGAAGGAGTATTTCCTGGCACTTGGCAAAAAGTAAATGTAAGTAGTTTTTTATCTATGGTGAGCTTCATGTAAGCACAGAATTCGTCTCTTTGGCAGGCTGTAACAATGTAGTTTGCATATTTTTATTAGGAGTGAGCTGCAGGAAATGTCAGTGATCTAAAGTATGATCTTGAGGAGTGTGATTCAAATCTAAATTCTTCTTTTAGGTCGTCCACCATGACCCTTGCCGGGGAGGGGCAGGACAGTGGAATAGCTTGTTTAGATTTAAGCATTTGGCAACTGGAAACTACTTGGCTGCAGAGGTAAGCATGCCAATTAAACAAGTGTTTGTGTGCTGCCTAACCAAGTCCTGCTGGTTCAGAACTGCTGTAGCAGATGGGTCTGCAGTGTAGATCTTCACAAAGATCCCACACTGGGCACCTGCTGGGTTATTCTGTATTGCTGCACCCTGGGATTGCAGGGCAAACACCACAGTTAAATATCCACGTTTATACTGGAAACCCTTGGGGTCATTTATCTCTCTGCTCCTGTTTGCCCTTGGTTTTTGGAGGGGTGTTGTGACAGTGTGTTGGTGTCATGCGAGTTCATTGTGATTATATAAGCTGCAAGGTTCTGCTATTGCATTCTTGCCTTTTGACTAACATTTAAATAAAAAAAGACCTGAGGAAGTCTCTGCCCCTTTTGATGGAATGGAAGGTCCCAGAGGAGAAGGAAGATCTTGCCACTTGTCTGGTTACTATCTGGTACTTTGTATTAAGGCAAAAGAGTATTGTGATTCCCCAAAAAGAGCAGCTTAATAGCTTTTAAGACTCCTTAAAAATAAAATATGGCTCTTGACAAGCTGGAATACAGCAGATAATACAAAGTGTATAAAATGGTACAGCCTTGGATATTTTAATGGTTGCAAGAAGCTGTGAACTTTTTGAGTCATATGTAATTCTAATCCACAGGTCTGTGTCCAAGTTTTGTCAATGGAGTGAAAAGCAGGGTTTTTTCCCACTGATTTAGTTAGGATTGCTTATTTTAACTTACGCTTTGAAGTATGAGTGCAAAAATTTACTGCAAGAAGAAAATTATAAATCACCGTATCTTAGGGAACCCCTGAAAAAGGACTTGCTCTCACTGGGTTGAGTTAGATATACAGCAGTGCAACTTCTGTATGCAGACAACCCCTTAGTATTCACATGGTGCTGCTTTCATTTTCCAGCTCCTGTAACTGCCTGGACTGAATTCAGAGGAAGAACAAACAGGAGCTATCAAACCTTCATTTATTTCTAATTATGTCAAGGCCATTATCAAAACATAAACAGTGGACTGCTAATAATAGCTAATTTTCAAGAGGCAACCAGTACTCCCACCTGAGAGTGGGAGTGTTTTCCCTTCTGCTTACAGTGAAGGATGCTCACAGTAGGAAGATTTTACTAGCTGAGCTTATGGAGAGTCAGTAAAGGCATTGATCATACTGATGGGCTTCCTTCTTCCACCAGGTGATTTATCTGGGGGATTTTTAGTTGAAAAATCTTCAGGTGAAGAGGTGCCAAGCTGCACTGAATGTCACACCTGAGCTTAGGTCCTTTCTAGCTCTGGAAAGGAAATTCCCATCAGGCAGACTTGTAATATCAGGAATGTAATTTGCAACAGTGGAGTGACGGCTGGAAGAGCTTTTGGGTTGAACAGAGGTGATATGCTGGGACTGGAGAGCTGCATTAGTGACTGGAGAGCTGCATTAGTGACAGGAGAGCTGCATTAGTGACTGTGTCTGTGAGGTGTAAAATACCTGCGCTGGAGATATTAAAGGTAGGGCTGTAATAAAACCCTGTGAACTGTATTTTGCACAGTTCATATGTCAGGCACAACACGTCAGCCAGCCAGACACGTCAAAGATTTATGAAGAGGCAGGCAGACACGTCGTGTGCGTGACCTAACTTTAAATCAGTTGGGCAAAGCCTACTGAACACTTATCTGTGCTCTGGCAGCACAGGGAGATTACTCATGGTATGGATTATCAACAGCGTCACACATTGCCATGACCTGATTTTGTTTAAGCCTCCATGATAAAGATATCTAGAGTGGAATAAAAAAGTACAAACACAAGAAGAAAATTCACAAATCTTTTAAGCGTTATGTTGTTGCCTAATGGTGCAATTTCTGTCACAGTTTGAACTGTTGTAAATCAGGATTCATCACTGTTTATAAATGTCTTTCTTCTTACTTCATCCTCCCTTAAATCAACTTGATGTGTGCCATGGAGGCTTCTGCAGGGGAGTCTTGTGTGGGTCAACTCTCAGACAAGGAGCAGAAGTGGCCTTCACCTGAATGCCTCCCTTTTCTCCTCTCATACCTTGTGTGAGCAGCCTGTGCCTTCTCTTTTCCTTGGAATCGTCCTGTGCCAAGGAAACCAGATGTAACTGGTCAGTCCAGTTTGGGATTTGGTGGGTCACTACTGAGCCACGTTGTGAAGGGATGCCCCTGCAGCTTGTTAAGGCCAGGGGTTGATCTGAGGGACTAAGAAAATTGAAGATGCTTGCCTCAGGGAACTAAGGAGTTTAAAGCTGGTAAAGGTGTTTGAATACTACAGTAAGTGAATTAATAATAAAAAAAAAAGTGAGGCAATAGCGTTGTTTGGTAAAAAACCCCATAAGTGAGTTCTTGTAAATTTAATTGTTATAAACTTGAGAGAATGAAGTCAGGATGTGTAAATCCAAAATTCCACGTTCCTTAGAGGTACTATCAGTCATCCAACTTTTGTTACCTTTCAAAGACCTCTGATATCTCTGACTTCTGACACAGTCTCAAGTAGTAGTATTTCCTTTAGTCCTCTTTCCACTTGGCATTATTTAGCCTAATTTTAATTACTGTACTTTGAAGTTCTTTAAGACCTACTAGTACCTTAAAGCAACCTAGATCCTTCTCCCAGACTTTGGGCTGAAGGTGAGCCACCCTGAAAGACCCACTGCTGAAGGAGTCACAGTCTGAGACACTTGGTGATTCCACACACCTGCATTGCCATTCCTCTGCTGCTGTGCACACCCTGGGTCACTCAGGGTGTCTGTGTGCTCTCACACAATTACTTAAGACACAGGAGGAATATACTGAAGAAAGGGTTTGATGTTTGGTGATAAGATTTGGGATGCTGGAAATCTGGGCACTTGATATTCATGTCTGACATTAGGAAACCTTAAGCCACAGGCTTAGACATTCCCCCCCCAAAAAAAAAGTGGAACCAAATACTCAGCTGAAGAATTGGAAAGAGAAATTGTCTTCTTTGGAGACAGCGGGGGTTCTGCTGTGTCATAAGGGCTTGTTTTCACCCAAAAAGAGCTGAGCCAGATCTTCAGCAGGAGATTTAGGCACTAAGCCACCAGCTAAGATCCAGGCTCCTGAGTTTCATTTTCAGAACAGTTTTATTCTCATCTTCACAGAATCAGCAGTCTTTTAGAAAAAGTTCTGCAGAAGGTTCTTTTTATAGCCCTGGTTACAGCAAAATGACCCAAGTTATTTTGAAGCTTTACATTTATAAAGAGAGGCTGTAAGGTTAGGTGAAAATTGGATGTTTCAAAGTAACAAAGATTTCCCCAAAAGTCTTTTCAGTGCATGTAGCCCGTGTAGAAGGCACCCAAAGCTATCTCTGTGTGTGTGGGAGTGAGCTGCAGTTTGCTCCAACAGCCTTGCAGATGCTGCAGGTTGGGACCACACAGCTGTGCCTTTCTCATGAACATACATAACCTTTTCAATACTCTAAGTTGCCTAGATAAAAGTCTCTTTGAACTGAGTATCAGCTTATCATTTGTGCTGAACCAAAACATGCACTTTTAATATTCTTCTCCACATGCATAGCAGCTCTGGTTCTATGATTTCTAAACTGGGCCATTCATACTGAAACTATTAACACTTGTTTTATGAGGCTGTTAAACAGATACGTGTGCCCACACACAAGAAATGCAGAATAAGTCTGTCATTTCATAGAAAACTTCTCAGGTGTGGCTAAAATAATTACAGAATATATCTGCATCTATCAAATAACATGCTGGTCTCAGATATTGCAGTAGACAATAGATAAGCCACAGTGCATTGCTTGTGAAACCTTGTGAGCATGTACATAATCACATTGCAGAATTTGTAAGGAAAAATCCGTGATAATTCTGGTTTACTTACTTGAATAGATTAGAATTACTAGGTACCCTTGCCCAAAATATGGCAGCAAATCTGGTGAGGCCTTTAACATGAAATTATCTATACTGAAATCAATGAACTAAATAAAATGGCAGCCTGAAGGTTCATGTTCTGTGCTTCTCCAGACGTGTGGCCACAAACAATTACTGCTGTGGAAAGCTTCTCTGGCTTTCTTAGAGAGTTCTTCCTCTCTCTGTAAGAGTGAAAGGGCAGGGTTTAAGCTCTAAAATGGATCAACTCTGATCAGAGTTTTGTTCTAAACTCTGTTCTTAAAATCTCACATAAACCATCCTTCCAGCTTTAGGATTATTTTAGCACTAAATACTCAGTGGAGTTTCTTTTGAAGGTGGGAATGATTGATTTCAGCTGGGCTGAGCAGCACAGGGTTACACACACATGAGATGAAACGACAATTAGATGAATATTAATTGAACAAGAAGTCCAGTTCAACTTGCCAATGCTATAGTTCAGTGGTGGAGCATTGTAGGGGCAACAGAAATGTTCTTTTTCCTCAGGTATTGGATTGTGGAGACACAGGGTGCTGTCCCTGAGGTGGTGTTGGCTTGGACTCCAGGAAACAGGGAAGAGGGAATAGTCTGTGCTGAAACAGGGTGACTGAGATAAGGCACGAGTGTTTTGGGTGGGTTCACAGGGGCTGCTGAAGCCTTGCAGGACTGTCAGTTGATTTTCACCACACTGTGGTGTAAACAACTTGCTGAGAACTCTTGGCTCAATGGCCAATAGAAGTTATCCGTATTTCTCTTGTCTTTCTTGAATGATTTCTTCCCATATTACCTCACTCTACTTTTCTGTCAAAATTGCCCCAAACTGCCCCTTTCTTTTCAGAGAAGCTTATGTACATCATTCACTTTAAATAGAGAATTGCTGTTAAATTTTGCTTTGACAGTCCACAGTGAGGGGTTGGAACTAGAGGATCTTTAAGGTCCCTTCCAACCCAAACCATTTTATGATTCCATGATTAATAGCCTGCCATGTTATAGATATTGTTATGGTATGCAATTGTGCAGATGGACAGGGCCACACCCTTCATAGTAAATTTAAGCCTGTATTAATGATCACTTGATTTGGATCATGATGAAGATAGCTGAGTACATTCTCAAGTTAATATTGAGAGAAAATAACCCTCTCCTGCCTTCTGAATAGTAAAGATTGTCACAAGAATCCCACAAGAATAATAAACAAAGCATTTAATGAGATTTTAAGAAAGATTACATAATTGTGTAGGTAATACTCAGCATTAGCTAAGATAAAAGAAATATAGAAGGGAAATCAGTTCTTAAACTTGAGGCTAGAAACCAGGATTAAACTCCTGGAGCCCTGAAGAAACTGTCTCTGTAGTTTTATGGACTTTTCTTCCACTTCCTTAAACTGCTGGAAAATGGAGTCCTGCATAGGATGTTTTATTAAGGCATCTGGGATTGATTATTTGAAGTCCATAATTTAGGCCTTTTGTTACCCACTTGTTGGAAATTGGACTACTGACAGAGATGTTTTTTTATTTAGGGAGCAACAACGGAACCCCTGTTTACCAGTGTAATTTGATTTTCCTGTTTTGGGTGACATGGAAACAAACCTTTGCACAAAGACTTGCTTGTGCCCTGGTAATGCAGAGGAAGAACACAGTATTAAATGCTCTGTGGTTCCTTCTGCCTTCAGAAGAGTGAGACAAGTAACAAATAAAATAAAATAGGCCCAGTTTAACTGAGATGTAGCTACCTTTTGCTCAGGGAACATTTTGTAAGCTGAAGAAGATGCCAGGAGATGGCAGCATCTACCAAGGCCTTTGCACATCTCCTCGCAGATTTCATTCCTTGGTACTATGGGACCTCCTCACCTGGAGATTGCTTCAAAATCTTCCTTTGGGGCTGTTTTTTCCCAGTGTCTCTTCATTAAATGTTAACACAGCATTCTGGTTTATTTTTGTCTGTTTGATTGGGTGATTAAAGGTTCTCATAAGAAAAAGGGTTTGCCAAGGTGACAGATGAACTCAGCATTGGAAACCTTATTTCAGTTTTTGACTGTCTCATAGGAGTGTGGCTTTGTTTCAAACTTCTGTAAGGAGTGAAGGATAATTTACAGCTATGCATGAAGAGACAGAAGAGATCCAGAGGGGATCCAGAGGAGGAGGAGGAAGAGGATGGATTACTGATTTACAGAGCCAGCCTGACCTGTTCCGCAGACTTGGATGTGGCTTTTTAAAGTGACAGATCCAGAAGATGTCCATTTAGCAAAACCCAGAGCTAGATTTCTCCAGGGGTTTTAAGAATCTTGAGAATGCAGCTAAATTTCTTGACCTGTCTTGACTTTGGTGGAATCTGTCAGTGTGAAAATACCTCCATAAATCTGGATCTCAGAGGAAAGTTTTTTTCCTCCATCCAACTAATTTGCAGTTGTGACCTGTGAGAGTGTTCAGCTTGTTCAGTTCTGCCTGAAGCTGGCTGCATTTGGGCCATGTTTGTACATACACAAGCTAAAGGAGTAAGGAAGTACAAAGACATTAATGCAGCATTTATTGTCATTTAGTCATTACAAGGCCTACTTCTGCTATTAAAAATACATCTTGCATTTGATGTCTTCCAAAACAACAAATGTAGACATGTGGTCTGTTCTTAAGTGCATTATTTTTGTTTATTTTTTCAAGATCACTTGAGACGCTTTTATTCAACTGCATTTGCACCTCTTCATTTGTGATGCTTGATGGAGGTTTCCAAGACTTTCCTCCTTAGTTTTTTATTATTTTGGGGGGTTTGTGTGCCTGTGGTGTTTAGTTGGTTTGTTTGGTGTTTTTCTTCTTTAACAGTAGAAATGCAGTTATGTCTAATTCAATCATCCCTAGTTACTCCTTTGAGGACTACTAAAAGGCATATGGGATATTAATATTTAGAACATCACTCTTGATGAGATGAGGATGCTTTCTTTTATATAACAGAGGTTGACATGGAGCTGCTGAAGCTCAGACTAAGGTTATGGTCCAGCATCTAATTTACACTAAAGGATCTCTTAGTTTTCTTTCTTTTGACTTCCTCTGCTGAATGGAATATGGCTGAGTGGGGCTGAGCACTGGTTTCAGGTTCTTTGCCCTTGATCCCAGTAGAAGACATGGAATTTCCCAGTTACTACTCATAGCATGGAGCTACTCCAGCTTATGCTGCTTCTTTGAGACTTTTAAATCTGTGCTGTTTAGGCATGGCAAAATGCTGGCCTGCCATTGCTTACACAGCAGGTGGAAATGTTGTCGAGATGATCTTTCTTCTGGTAATGAGGGTGAAAAATCAGGACAGGAAGCTGTTGGGGCTGCTTCTCATTCCTGTTTTTGACTAGCAGGGGGGCTTGAGGCAGACAAAAAGGTTCAGCTTTCCCAGTACTCCCTGGAAACTTGTCTGATCTGCTAAGACATGGCTTATAAGGAAAATACAATCCCAAAAGAAAAGGCCTTTTAGGATCTTTAAACTTTCCTCGGATGATGATTATCAGGAGCTCTGTGCTGATGCTGAGGAAGGGTGAATGGAGTTTATCGAGGTAGAGTTGTAGCCAGTCTTTGTCTGGCAAGTTAATAAGGTGGCAAAAGTCCTTTGAATGCCACTGAAAATCTTTGAAATTGTGCAAAAGTCCTTTGGATTTATTGAAAGCTAATCAGTATGACATTAACAAAGAACAAAGCAAGCCTAATGAAGATGAAAGATTTGAGAAGTGGATTATTTTTCTTTTGTCCTGGCTTTTCTTCCCTGAAACACTTGCCCTTGTTGGCTGGGTAACAGGCTGTGTGTTAACAGGCTGGTTATCAAATGAAATGGGGACTGTTTGAGTGTGTTGAATTAGATCCTTTTATTCTTCGTCTGTCAGGGTTTCCTTCATAAATGCAGGTTATTACCAAGTCATTAAAATGCTCATTTAGCTGAAATTTGGCAATCTAATTCTTCCCCTGACAAGATGCTTTAAATATCCTTTACCTAGTCAACAAAATTTGATTAAAATCAGCATGGATGTTTCTTTCTCCAAACTCCTCTCTCTCTTTCTTCACCGAGTGTCCAAAATTAGCCTGTTTGGGTACTTTCCATGCATTCCTCCAAGAAAACAACATTCAGTAGAAATGTGGAATTTCAAACTTCTTAGATTGGAAAGGCTATCTAACTATGTGAAGATGCGAAAGTAAAATTAAAGCCAGGAACAACCTGTGAGATGATCTGCACAATAGCAGAACCCCAGGAAATTATACACTGTGGACTTGTGAGGTTTGAAAACTTTAAGGTACAACTTTGAGTGGCTTTAATCAGTAGAGATGACAGAGCCTGGAACTTCTGGTGCTCAGTCTAGTGGAATCCCTCTCAGGATTACCAGGTCACTTGCATTCTCTGAGCACCAAATACCAGAAGTAACACACAGACACACAGAGATGAAACTTGTCTTCCTGCTATGCAGCCTTTACAGATTTTCACTAGGTGAAATTCAGGAATGAGATCCCTTCCAAGTAGTTTTAATCAGAAATAATGAAAGACTTTGTCTATACCTCAGTTTTCCAGGTGTAAAAGCTGACTTCTATTATGAGTTTGTCATACATACTCTCTCCTGGGGGCTTTCTGCTGCTCCCACAGGATGAGGATGTTGATAAATGTATGCATTCAGGCATCTAATCTTTTCATATACCATCATGTACTGAGGCTGAGCCCGAAATCTGTCCAAGAAGCACCGATTTTTATATTCAGGAGGACCACCTGCAGCACTGACCCTGACCTTCAGGCTCTCTCAGATACCCTGTGTGGATCACATGTTGGGAATTTGGCTTCTTGTAGAGGAGTGCAAGTAAATGCTATTTAAATGTCGATTTAAAAGAAGGCATTACCTTCTCTGTAGTCACAGATCTGTCTCAACTCCAGAACTGTCAATGAAAACTCTTTTTGTGGTACCTTGTTCTTTCCCATTCATGAAAAGGTAAAAAATGGCTGTACCTGAGTTTGCTGAAAAACAAGCAGAAAAGGATTAGGATTTCTGGATTATTCTTTACTGGAAAAGAAGCTGATAGAGATATACTCTAAAAAATAACATATAATGAAGCTCTTACAATAAAAATTGATACATTATACAATAATAAATTGTACAATTACACTTAAGCTCTGCAGTTTGCAGTTTATCATGGTGCATATTGGCTGCATGCACCTTCCAGTGGCATTTTCCAGGAATATTCACTGCTGTATTTACGCTACAATTCAATAAATTGCAATTTCAAGACATCCAATGACACAAAAAAGCTTGAAAACTGTTGAGCTTTATTGAGGCCTATTTTAGCATGGCATTCTTACTTTCTAAACACATGCAGAACATTTTACTTGATTTCATTAGTAGCAAGATAAAAATATTAATGTTGTTCTTTTCAAAGTGGTACTTGATATCTAATGTTGTTCTTTTGTTTTGGTGGTTTGTTGAAGAATGTGGAAGTGATCTTACATAAATCAGAAAAAGCAATCGATTTGGAAGTGCTGAGACTGTCACTGTGGCCTTAGGTCATTCTGGGCTGGGATATTGAAAGGGACTCAGAACAGGTGTAATATGACACACAACACTAGATGATTTATGCCCCCTTCTACCTGGAGAATGTAGCATGGGATAATAGCTACTGGTCTGTTTTTTAGAAACCCTCAGCACCAACAATCTCAGTCGAAATGAAAATGAAAGTGGCAACTCCTGAGCAGAGCTGAAAATGGGGCCATGGATGTCAGCCTGAAAACTGAGTTCCATTGTGTTTATGGTTTAATGTCAGCATCTCAAAACTTTCTCTAATCAATGTATTTTTGGTTTTATTATTTCTGTAACAGCAGGGCAAGAAAAAGCATCATTAAGGATGTAATTGATTTCTCATCTGAGCCTTCTGTCTCCACCACCCTCAGTCCACAAGTGACCTGTTTTGGAAATTTGAGGGCAGTCTGTTCAGTCATTTTTCAAGAAGGCAAGAAGTGTCAAGGGAGGGAGATTCTCCTAATTTCTCCTGTTACTGCTATATATATTATTTTTTTTTAATCACCATTATGTTGAAAGCAAACAGCTGAAGGATATGAGAATTCAGTTCATACTGGGTGCACAACTGTATTCTCTTGAGCCCTTCAATGGAAACCTGTAGGATCAAGTCCTCAATGCCAAGTTCTCTGTGCTGGCTCTAGTGACAAACTGAAGATGACCCAGACTTTTTCTTGCTTGCTTGCAACCAGCAATATCTGAATGTAGCATAGAAATTTATCCTTTCAGTACCTTCTCAGCACCTGTGCTGCATGGCCACGGTGTGTGCCTGGGACTGAGGGGCGCTGCCTGCTAATTTTCTCTCTTCTTTATGGGAGACCAAAGGCAAAGAGCTCAGCTTGGCTGCTAAAAATGGGACACCAGGATTATTTTAAGGTGTCAGATATGCTGAAAGAACTGTGGAAACTTAAATGTCATGTTGAAAGAACTGTGGAAACTTAGGAAGGAACCAAAAACTATGTGAAAACAGTTACATATGTGTATAAGTTCTAGTTTTTTGGTGTTCATCTCTTATTCCTGTTGCTGTATAGCAGTAGCAAGAGTGACTTGAAGCTGGGAGACTGTGATAATGCCAGGGAGGAGAAAAATGGAAGATTGGAGACAGGTGTCAGCACAGGGAGGAAAGCAGACTCTCTAAATTAGGTTTGTAATGGTAACACAGTGGCTAATGCAAAAAATGAAATGGAGACAGAATAAACCTTTAGTCATTTCTGCGTTAGCACATCAAATTGTGACACATAAGGAAGGTATTTTCAGCCATTTGACAAAGATTTGAAAGTTTTCCCCCTTTTTTCAGGCTCATCTTGTGGAGAGGGGAGGAGTGGGCATTTTGAAGGGTTAAAGAGATATAAATTATTATTTTCTTAATAAAAGCCTTATCAACTTAACAAAATCTCTTCACAACAGTTGTCTGTGTAATGTTAGATGTATGATAATGTGATATTGAAAAGTTCCCCTGGGATTTGTGCATCTTGGCCTGTGCAATTCTCTTCTGATTCTTCCACACTGGTAATGCCAAATTCAAGCCAAGAAAATGACAATGTTCATCTGTAAGATGTATGCACACTGTAATTGCCTAAAACAAAATTGTCTTGTATAACTTATGATCTCAGTTCAGCATTTTCAGCACTTTGATGGCATATCCTATGTCAGGGAATATTGGTAAATGTTGATGCAAAATTGTTTCTTCATGTAAATCAAATCTTGAAAGGTTTCATGTGCAGCCAGTGAGTGGGTGTGTGTGTTTTTGTTTGTTTGTGAATATATCTGCCTACATAATCCCTCATCTTATAGGCTACATATTTCCCTTGTCAAAAGTACAATGATACTAAACAGGTGTTAAATAGCAATACTTTTTAATTTATTATTGTATAGCATCTTTCATCCAGGCTTCTCATTTTACTTTAGTATTAATTAATGCTTGATAATTCTGACATGACTTAAAAAATATTATGCCCATTAATAATGGTTAAAGAAAATCACAGTGTAGTTAAATAATTTTCTCTAGTGGCATTGTCACTCCTGTTTCAAAGATGTGTTCATTCTGAGTTCACTGTCTTCTCCTGTAAAATCTCAGCTGACACAGAGAATGTTAGTTTTTTATCTCAGTCTATCTGCCCAGGGTCAATCCTGGAAGTGACTGTGTGTGCATGCATGTGGGTGACTGTAACTGGCCGCATTTAGAATAGTGCCTGTGCTTCCTTCATCATCCTTTTTGGGCTTCGTTATTTGAGATTCCTCTTGAGTTAACAAGCTTGATTGCAAGATGCTCTTTCTAGAGATGAGGACACAGCCAGCTAAGTCAGCCAGAAACTGAAGCAGTGAGTCTTTTACTCTCACACTGCTTCTAAAACTCCACTCTCCTTTTGCAGGGTGGAAACATAACAGAGAACTGCACCAAACCCTCTCCCCCAGTTATGAAATGTCTGAAAGCTATCGAGATAGTATTTGACTTCTTTTCTTTTCCAGCTTAACCCACACTACCCAGAAGGTAATAATGAAGGAAAAGCTTTGGTAAGTGGAATTTATATGTTGCATATAACCTGAGGAATGCTGTATCCTTAACCCAGCACATTCTGACATATGGAAACCCATCATAGCTTTCCTTTTCCTTACATGTTCCAGCTGCTGGGATTGTTTTCCATATCCTGTGTAAGGTAGGATGCCTCTCAGAAATGGCAATTCAGAAAGTTTTCCCCCATGTTGAGACAAATGATAAGAAACTTACTCAAATTCTGCATCAGAGTGGCATTAGTTGAAGCTGTTGTGCTTGTTATCTGTCTGCAGGTATGAAATGTATTCATTCTTCTCAGCTCAGATGTGTTACTTCATGGCAACAGACTTTTCCTGGTACAGCATCAAGAGCATTTTAGCTAATGAGGCAAGCCAGACAGGGAGATTGTAGTGTGTGAAAGAAGTGGAGTTAAAACCTGGGGGAATCTTATTGTTACTAAGTCAACAATTATCCCCAAAAAGAATCATTTATCCATCAAATTCATGAGATTGCCTTGAAAAGACTGAGATCTTCTTCAAAAAAAATTCAATTTAATTTCTTTCTGCTTGCCTTCTGGCTTTTGTTCCTTAGAAGGATACATTTTCAAGTTTTTCTTTGCACAGGGAAGAAATTTTTGATTTTTCATGACATGAAACCCAAGATTCTTACATAATCACATGCCTTGAGGACTGCAATTTTAATAAAAATGGAGACTTTCATAGGAGTTGGCAACATTGGTTTTCCATCTTCACTGATATTTGGCATTAGTGGTGATATTGCAATAAGAGCTAAGCTATCTAGAGAAATGAGGATTCTCTCCTATGAAAGTACAGAAGTTCCACCAGTTGTTTCTTTTTTGGATTGCAATGAAACTTGAGGCCTTTGGAATTTTGGAATGGAAATCAAGATCAGTTCTAGAATTCCCCAATGAGGAGGAGTTAGGCCCTTGTCACTGAGGATCCAATCCTATTGTACCACACATTATTTATTTATCGTGTAGGTTTTCCCTCTTTTCATCTAAATAGTTAAATATTCCCTGGACTGGATAATTACAAAGGCATAAGAGTAATCTAAGCACGAATGTTAAAGGTGACTTCTTTATCAGTTTGGCTTATTCTTCCTGGATATTGGTTTCAGCTAAAACCTTGGACCAGATAAATCACATTAGAGAAAAAAAAAAGTAATCAAAGTTGGTTGATGATCAAAACTGATGTCTCTGTGGAAATTTTAATTTTTGCAGTCAGCACTTTCCTGTGAAAGATGTTTTGTGAAAGAACTTCTAGCAATTTTTGGTAACACCTCCATGTAAATCCAAGCCTACAGACTGTTAGTGTGGTAGAAATCCCTTTGGGTCCTTCATCCGTTTATAATCTTGTTGGAAATGCCATGAGTCGGCAATGGCAATTTAAGCCTTCATTCTGCCCTTGAGCAGCCAAATAGAGAAACTTCACATCCCTGTGCAGGAATTTCTTCTGTGTTACAATGATGCAGTGTATTGAATTGTCCCTCAAAATTAAAAGAATCTTATAATATTTGGAGGTTTTTGAGAGTCAGCTATGTCAGTCTTGTATCCAGCAGCACATAACCTGGAGCACACAGGCTTTCCTTGCTCTCTGGTTATCATCTAGTGTCTCCTCTGCCTGGTCACTGCCTAACTGGCTCACTGCAAAGGCATCTTCTTTTCCATCTTTTGAAGCAATCAATTTTGAAATACTGCCCATGAAGTAAATCTGAAGGAGGGAGGTTGAAGTGGACCTACCCCAGAAAAATTTGAAGTCTGAGTAGCAGGGAAATGGTGGATGAATAAAAGAGTCCTTGTGGCTGGAAGGCTGAATCTGTAGCCTGTGCCCTTGAGGCCAAGAAGGCCAATGGAATCCTGGGGTGCACTGGGAAGAGCAGTGCCAGCAGGTCAGGGAGTGATCCTGCTCCTCTGCCCAGCCCTGGAAGGCACATCTGGAGTGCTGTGTCCAGTCCTGGGATCCTCAGCACAGGAGGGACAGGGAGCTCCTGGAGCAGGGCCAGCAGAGGCTGCAGAGATGATTTAGGGCCTGGAGCATCTCTGCCAGGGAAAGGCTGAGGGAGCTGGGGCTGTCCAGCCTCGAGAGGAGCCCCAGCTGAGAGGGGCCCTCAGCCCTGGGTGTCCCTGTGTGCAGGGAGGGCTCCGAGCAGGGCCCAGGCTCTGCTCTGGGGGCCCAGCAGTGGTGCCAGAGGAACAGGCAGGGACTGATCCCAGGAAGTTCCACCTGAACATGAGGAAAAACATCTTCCACAGGTTGCCCAGAGAGGGTGTGGAGTCTCCCTCACTGGGGATATTCCAGAACCATCTGGATGCAATCCTGTGCCCTGTGCTCTGGGATGGCCCTGCTGGAGCACAGAGATGGCACCAGCTGACCCACTGTGGCCCCTTCCAGCCTGACCCATCCTGAGACTCTTTTCTTTTCTCTGCTGGGCTGTTGGATGAAAGGGTAGCAGCTCCTTCTCTGTTGTCTGGGTTTTAAAGGCAGTACAGCCATCTGTGCATTCTGTGCCAACCCTGAGCTCCACAGCATGTGCTGGGGCTGCTTGTGCATGTTCACAGCCTGGTTTACATGGCCTGATCCCAGTTGCTCAGGCAACTAAATTTTGGGAAGCAGCTACACAGAAGGGTTTTCCATGATGCAGCAGTGGGCAAAGACACCAGGGTTCTGCCTAAGCACATCTTTTCTACCTCACCTTAAGTGACTCCAGAGTCTGAAAGGGTTTTGGCTCTAGAGAACATAAATATTGCTGGAAGTCACCAGGACTTCTGTTCCCATGCATTAAAGGTACATTTGGACTGAGGTTCATTGCTTGTTTATGAGCTGCTTCTTGACAATCCAGCCAAATTGCCTTGTGAAGCACTGCTTTTAATTCTGGCGGAGTTTGGCCTTACAATGAGTCGATTAATATTCCCACATGTAAGTTCCAGAAGACTTTTTTTTTTAATGGGAAGACCTTTTTGTGATTTAAGAGTTATCCCAAAAAAAGGCTTCTTCATCCCTGAAAGTCTAGGAGATTGTAGTGTATCATGTATCAAAATGCAGTGCTCTGTGTTACAGCTCCTTCTAAACCCAAAATTGGTGTTTTTGATGCTGCAAATTACTATGTTTTTTCTAAGGAGAGGAATGTACAGCATCAAGAATAATGCTACAAACATCAGGGAAATACCAGGAACAGCTGGGAACCTGGCATTTGTTAGTGCCTTTGTGTTAAAGGCTGACTTTGGATGGGTACCTTATCTCCATTTGTCTGCATTTTCTTGAGGGAGCTAATTCTAACCAGTTCCAATCTGGCTTTTATTGTTGAGATTTTTGTTAGGCTTGAGACTGGTATGCACTTACTTAGCTTGTAAAGAAGTTGGGCAGTTCTACCATGGGCTGCCATGTGCAATTTGATGTATCTGCTTTGACTTCTGCTTATCTATTTTTATGAAATCCCAACATTCTGCAATTCTAACTTTTCCTTCTTGCTGCCAACCCAGGAGATTTAATTTTTTCTGATAAACACTGTAAATTAATTTTAAAAAATTTACCTTCCAGAAACGACATTTATTGAATTATATATTTTACATGGGTGATGCAGTTTAAACAAGTAGAATAGACAATCTGAAAAACATTGAAAAGAAAAGAGAAAAGAAAAATCATTGGCTTAAAAATGGCAGCTTATATAAAGCCAGCAGTCAGACCACTGGGGAGGCTGGGGGAGAAGGGGAGACACGGATGCTGGCACATTATTATTATTCTGCTGTTGCACACGGGTCTGAATCAGCTCTGGAAATGCATACATTGTTTCTTACAGAATGTCTCTGGCTCCTAACAACAGGATTGCAACGTGATGTCTCTGCTAAAAATGCAATGACTCACAAATGAGTCAACAGTGAAGGTGTCACAGGAGGCTAACTGCTGTGCTGTCTGCCAGGGCTCCTAGCAGGCAGGAGCAAGGCTGGCCATTCATTTATTCCATTTTCTTCTCATAAATTTTTTTTTAAAATAATCTAACCTATGGAGTTCTGCTCACGTTACTGCTCTGTGAAAATGCTGGCTTTGTAAGAGCCTCCTAAACTGGGTTAACATATTGAGATACCACATTGCTCTGGATTTAACAGGCATTTTCAGAACCCTGGCTGCTATTAAATTTAATTTCTGCTGAAATCTGTAGTGCAGCTTAATGTATTCATTCAGGAGCAGGGCATTATCCTTGTCTGTCTCTATGCCACAAGAGGTGTCTTCACCAATTGGAATTGTAGATCAGGTTTCTGAAAGAAAAGGTATTTTAGGTCTGCCATGTTTTTGTATTGCTTTTTGCAGTTGAAATGAAGGCCCTTCTGTAAGCAAAACTCCATGTGAATCTCTTGAATTTTAGGTATGATGACCAAGTTGAGTTAAATAAGGAAGGTTTGGGATAGGTAGCAATTAGTAGCAAATTCTATTAAGAGCTGTGAAAAGGGTTATCTGCTGGGCTGTAAGTCTCAAGGAAGACTAATCTGATTGGACCTGATTATTTTGTCACTGATTCGAGCGTGGGATTTGTCTCTCCTTATATTTGTCCTCCACATGGCAAGCAGTATATCTGTGTTGTTTTTTCTCTTTAAGCTGGTGCCACCTGGAGAAGTGCCCTGGCTGTGTCGTGGGGGTTTGCTCAGTTCCTCTTCCTGGGTGTGATTATTGAGGTTTGCTGCTGCAGAACAAGGCTGGAGGCTCACTGCCCTCTGTGCCACTGCACACTGAGGTTTTCTTAGGCTGAAGGAGCTGACTCCGCTTCTCATACCTCTGATACTTACACTGGGTAGTTTGGAAGGCTGGGCAGAAGCACAACTGAATGTGTGTCCCTTTCATCCTCGTGAGTGATTTAACCAGCACACAAGAGCGAATTGATTGCACCTTCCTCACCTTGGATATGTGTCTGATGTGACTTGTTGCTAGTTTCTTGTATTTTGGGTCAATCAAAGCTATGAACATTTTCCTTCCAGGAATGTACTATTTGGAAATATTGTTTTACCCACAGTTCTTTGTACTCCTGGCATGTAATTCACCTATTTTTTTTTTTTGTTGTTGTTTTTTTATTAAGTCTTGGGAGTGCTTTTCTTGGCCGTCACTGACCACATTGCCAACATCTCTGAAACCATTCCATTGGCTTTCTCTTCACGCTGCTTTAAGTTGAATTTTCTTCTCTCTGCGTTTGAGTTCCTTTGCAGTTCTTTTCTTCTTTTCTCTTAATTGAATCCAGTTTTGCTGGCTGCATCTGCTCATATGCCAGTTTCTACCTGAGCAAATGTCATCTTGTTTTCATCTGCTTAGGAATGCAGTGCTTCTACTGAGCTATTGTCTAATTAATTTAAACTAGCCTAGTACTTTCACTTCTTTCCACATCCTCACATGGACTCATCTGCTGATTCAATAATGGCTGGGTTAAGTGCGGATTCTGACGGCAGCTTGCTAAATTTAATTTATCGTGAGAAGCTTTCTGTATGCAAGTGTCTGTGCATTCTCTCTCTCCCACACAGGCATGTGCAGTTATGTCACTGGGACATAAACTGAGACATAAATACAAATCCATGTTTGTTCCTATGTAATGGCAGCATTGCTGTCTTTCATGCACCCCTTGTATGCAACTTGTTTCCAGAGCTGTCAGGTTGGGGGGTCACTTCTTGTTAGACTTTTTTTTTTTTTCCAAGAGTAGTGCTTAACTCCCATAAGCCAGGTTGAGTTGTGAGATTCAAATTCTAAAATAATGCTGTAAGAAGAGTTCTGAGGTTTGTGGGGGAGTTCAGCCTGGAACTGCTGTACAGCTCTCGTGCAGGTCTGATTTTGCTCAGCTAAGCTTGGCATTGCAGTTAGCAGAGTTGCAGGCACTGCCTTGCCTCTGTTGAAGTAGAATGTCTTTTTAGGCTAAAAATCAGATCTTTCTCCTATGTCTGCCAGCTGCTAAGCCTGGTTGGTGGGATTTAGGGCTGGTGAGCCAATTCCATTGCTCAGCTGGATCTATACAACTGTTGGGGGTACCAGGGAATGGGCAGGGTTAGCCCCAAATTGCTGGGAGAACTTGTCCACAGAGCTAATGGTTGGTGTGAACTGCTAAAGCACAGGAGACCTGCCTTTGATTCTGCCTCCTGCCAGCTCACCCAGTTTATACCCTGGTCATGGTGTTCTGTGGTGGGAAATATCCCTTTGCCCAGCCTGGGTCAGGTGTCCTGTCCATGTTCCCTCCCAGTATGGTTTCATACTTTGGTCTGTATTTTACCCAGACCCCCAGGATAAAAAGAAAACCATACAATTATGAAGTGTCCTGCCTTTTTGTTTACAGTCATTTCAGTTTGGAAATTATAGTGAAGTGGGTAGCTTGTGGGAAACCCTAACTAGATTTGAATGTAAGTTGTGGAAAATATCAGCAAGTTTGGATGCTGTTCTAAACAATCCTGCGCTACTCACCCCTTTGCAGACCTCTTGAATTTTAAACTGAATTTCCAGTTTTCTGTTTTGTTATGAAGTGTTGGAAGTAGTTTTTCATTTAATATTAGACTCTGACTCACACTTTTTAAGCTCTCAGAAGGATTTTTTATTGTTTCTATGCCTTTTCAGTTTGTGTGTCATCACAAGTATGTAAAACAAAATATGTATGGAAATCGCAAGAGCAATTTGCTGTTTTCTCAAACCTTGCATATAGGTTAAATTTTTTGTGCATTTTTCGGTAATATTTTTAGGCACGAGATACAAGACGATGTGGGGACTGTCAGATGAGTTTACTCCTGTGCAAGGCATAGGAGATGGTTGCTCTTTGTCTCAGCAAGCCTTCCTCTGAAACACTTGTGGCAATACTCTAATGACTAGAGAAGCCTAAGAAAAATTTCTTTCTGTATTTTTTTTTCTGCTCTCTCCATCCTTGATAGAAGTCATGGGATGGAAAGCTGGCCTTCTGTAAGCTTGATAATGAAAATTTGGATGTTTTGGAAGGATTCAAAAAGTGCCTTGAAATTAGTTGATAACTAGCCCTTTCTTCCATAATTTCACTCATGCTTGATTTTGTTGATAATCTCAATTGGCAATATGGATAATCAAAGCTTTGCCCTTGATTATCCCTTACAGTTTGGTTTTAATCAAGCTGCTAAAGCAAACCAAGTACAGCCTGGCCTTTTACATTGTACAGCTCTTCCTTAGTGGTGTATTGTAAATCATTATAATTGCATTTCATGCTTCCAGGGTTGGATTTTTTTTCTCTTTTGGCTTTCCTCATTCCTCTTCTCCTCTCCCTCTGTGATGTATTTTGTGTATGTGAAGGGCCCTGGGCTGCCAGTCTCTTAATTGGTTATCAGTCTTGTGTAAGATGTGTAACTCAGCACCCCAGAGGAGCAGCTTTTACTCACAGCAGTAATTCTGTTGGTTGCTGCATGGATATGGGCACAGATTCTGAATGGCTTCTTCAAGCCAAGAAACGTTCTCAGGACCAGGAAAGGTGGCGTTTGGAATCTGTAGGCAAAGATATGTAGGTGACTAAAGATATGAGGATGGTGCTGCAGGGTCACAAAATTCCTGTGGACTCTCAGCAGGTGGTGAGAGGAAGATCCCACCTTAGCTCATGTGCCTTGTTTGATTAACGCTGTCCCTCAAAGGGAACAACTCCTGCCCTTGCAGGGGATAAAATCAGACCTGGGTTGGACCCAGCCTCGGGTGCATTATCAGCCTGTACTGAGATCTGTAATACAATCCAGCTGTGGGTTTGCCTGTCCCCCTTCCCATGACAAGCTCGTCCTGATGGAGCAAATGTTCTGGCTCTTGCTGTTTGGAGAGTGTCCACAGGACCAGAGGAAATAGCCTCAAGCTGCTCCAGGGGAGGTCCAAGTTGGGCATCACGAATAATTTCTTCTTGGAAAAGTGTGACAGGCATTGGAAGGATCTGCCCAGGGAGGTGATGGAGTCCCCATCCCTGGAGATGTTCTGGAAACAACTGGACATGGCTCCAGTTTAGTTGATAAGGTGGTGATTGGTCAAAGGCTGGAGTCGATGATCTTGGAGGTCTTTTCCAACCTAAATGGTTCTGTGATTCTCTGAAAGTGTGCTGCTCTGATTCTACCATCTGAAAGGAAAAAGCCATCAAACTTACATAAAACAACAATGGATTTAGGCAAATTGCTTACTTTTAAAATCCCCTCTTTGTCTTTTTTTTAAAAAAATCAATCTAATTTTCATTAATCCTGTTCTTTCAAACATGGCCCTTTCCAGACCAGCACTGTGTAGTTGCATCAACTGGGAGTGAGGGGTCTGCAACTACTGCAGTTTTTAAGTTGTAGGTGCCAAATAAAGCATATCCAGTGCTGCAGTGCCTCTGCAGCTTGTGGCCTGCTGCTGTTCTAATGACTGCCTGAGACCCCATGGAGCAAAGTGCATCCTTTGTGTCACTCCAAAGCCAGTCACGGTAGATTCTTGCTAGGTTAAAAAAAAAACACAAAACAAAACAAAAATTTCAGTTCAGATGTATTACTTGTCTGCAAGGTAATTGAAGAATTTCTAATGGGCCCTGATGCAAGCAAATAACCCTTGTGCCTAATCAGCAGAGAGACGGCGACCTTCCTGCTTCAAAGAAGAAACGCCAGGCAGGGGAGAAGATTATGTATACTTTGGTCTCTGTGCCACATGGAAATGACATTGCATCTCTCTTTGAACTGGATGCCACCACCCTTCAGAGAGCTGATTGCCTGGTTCCAAGGTAAAATATATTAAAAAAAAAGGAAATGAAAAAAGGGCAAAAAATAGTGCTGCATTGACAGGGTTTCTTCCTGGCTTTATGCTGGTGAGTAAAGCAGAAAAAATCAAACATGAGCAAGTATAATCCTTCTGTTAAAATTTGAGGGGTGTTCATGGATAAATAAGGGATGTATAAAACATGATACTGCTGCTGTGACTGGGTAAAATAATTATAAGGATAAAACAAGTGACACTTAGAGAGAATCTGTGAAGAGAAAAAATAATAGTCTAAATATTGCACAGATCTGTGTGAGGATAGAATTGAGCCCTGTGTTTGAAAAAAAAAAAGTACTTTTAATAGATTTAACTGAATTGTTCCCAACAAAATAATGTGTGCTGTGAGCTGGGCTTCTGTTTCCCTGACAGATCATCATGCCACTGAGCACATTTGTTATTCAAATGTATTCAGCAAGTGACTTCTTGGTTTTGATTGGCAATATTTGAAATTTTAGCTGTGTAGCATAGCTGAGATTGGTTAGATAAGTCACACAGTGTTGGTTGTGACTGAATGGGCTTGCAGACACTTGGGGCTGGTTGTTATGAGGACGGATTTTAAAGCTGGGTGCCCACAAATACTGATATATGTGACTTTGAAGTGTGTTTGCTATGCTAAGTTCTGCCAGATAATTTGCTTACTTGAATACTCAAAAGCCCATCAGCATGAAAGGGAGAGCGTGAATGGAGACCACAGTGAATATATTTCAAAAGTAAAATTCAGAGTTGAAATTGTAATTGATTTCTCAGCTCTGCTTTTTGATAATACCACAGATTATCATATGGAAAGAATTTAGAAGGATCTCATATCTGCTCTTTGTTCACTTGATTTTCAGTTGAGAACTGGTACTGTAAATGCTTGCTCTGGAACAAGGGTTTGCAGATCATAATGATGAAGCTGTGAAACCACGGTCAGCTTTACTCTCTGGCTTTTGTGCTGCGACAGCTTAAAAGGGTTCATTATTCTGCAGAAAAAAAAATAAAAGAATTGGGTTTATTCATAAAATGTATTTCTGTTCAGATGGGATTTTATAACATCTTCCTTTTATTTTTTTTTCTTTAAAGAATATTTTACTCCTAGACTTACATAAATACTTAAACCCAGCATTCTGCATAATCCCAAGATTCTGGCTGTTCTTGTTGCAGCTCTGCTCTGGTTGAGAAAGAAGGAGTCAAAGGAAAGGGGTACTGCAGCATCTTTTAGGTCCACCTCCCCCTTTTATTGCAGTGGCTGGTGTGGCTCCTGCTCTCCAGCCTCATGCCACAGGCAGATGTTTCAGGACATCCCACTTGCCCACATGGGCTCAGGACTGATCCATCTCAGCTGCTGTTTGCTCTGTGCCCCTTTAGGAACTCCTATGTCCGACTGAGGCACTTGTGCACCAACACTTGGGTCACCAGCACCAGCATCCCGATAGACACTGAGGAAGAGAGGCCAGTGATGTTAAAGGTAAACAAAATCCCAAACTCATTCCTGAAGCTGTCTCACTTCTAACCTCTGAAATGTGCATAATGATTAAGATAAAGGTAACAGCATTGCTCACCCACTTTAAACCAAAAATTATTTCAGATTGGGACGTGCCAAACCAAAGAGGACAAGGAAGCTTTTGCCATTGTATCAGTTCCTCTGTCTGAGGTCAGAGACTTGGACTTCGCCAATGATGCCAACAAGGTTTTAGCATCAACTGTTAAAAAGCTGGAGAATGGAACAATAACCCAGAATGAAAGGAGGTTAGTGAGTTTTATTTTTTGCCCTGCTAGACTGGTGTTTGGTTACTCATGATAACAGTCACGGGTAGGTGATATCCACATGCAGAGAGGCAACTGGGAGAGGACACTTCAGTTCTGAGAGTGCCAACCTGGAGTTAGATTCCACCTCTGTTGAAGCATCCTTGCTGTACCTCAGGCTGAGCTGTGTATCTCCTGTGTAAAAGGGGTGTAAATAGCACTTCCCCAGCTCATTTACATATAACTAAATGGGCAGTTCCATGGGGAAATGTCTTTGGATTTCCTTTGATAGTCTGCTTCTGAGCTGTAATGTGAGGGTGCATTGTATCTGATTCTCATGTACAGTAAAGCAGCACTGCAGGGTTCTTGACCTGTGTGAAGTTCACCACACTGCAAATCTGCAAAAGCCTTGGAAGGAGGTCTCAGTGTGACTGAGAAGCTGCTCCAATAGCCCCTTTGCTTTCTTATTTCTGTTTTCTCCTGTTCTTTTTCTGTTTTACATAATTTTGGTGTTTACCCCTTGTATTCATCCCCATTTTGTCTGTGGCACTATTAGAATGTGTGCTCCTCACACTCTCCCCTGAATCAAGGCATTTTGTTGTTCATTCTAGCCAGACAGATTCCACTGCCAGGGATGTATTCACTGTTCACTATTTGTCTTCAGCTGCCTATGCTTAAACTGAATATAAGACAGCATCTCTGGCAGTGTGAATTCATAACTGTAATACATCCTATGCAGCTTTTTATTTTTCTGAAAGTGTTAATTTTTGGTGATGAAACTGAATTTTTGCAGTCAGTTTCCAGTAGCAATTAGACCAGATGGTTAAATACCCTAACAGGCAGAGTCCATGGG
This sequence comes from Cyanoderma ruficeps, assembly GCA_008694505.1. Classification (NCBI taxonomy): domain Eukaryota; kingdom Metazoa; phylum Chordata; class Aves; order Passeriformes; family Timaliidae; genus Cyanoderma; species Cyanoderma ruficeps. Next base: position 3,231,598 of record VZDJ01000426.1, read on the forward strand.
TGTTGAGACTCAGCCTTGAAAAGCTGTGGGGCCATTTCATGATTGAATTGATGCTGAGAAGGATACAACAGTGTCCAGGTGGGATGTCCCTGTACGAACCTTGTGTCACTGTCAGTAATCTCAGGTCTTGATGTTAGCAAATTGGTACAATAAATGTAAAACATTTTAGAGTTGTTTCACAATAGTGCCATTATTTGTTTGTTGTGATTTCCTTTGGAAACCCCCCCAAACCATCTTTTTCCTGTCTTATTATTCTAGCATAGAGAAGTAGGAGTCCTAACAGTTTGTATCTCATTGCTCCATCCTACAGCTGCCTTTTCTACTTTGTTTTGTGGGTGTGACACACGCCTTGCTGTTTTCTACCAAGGGGCTGAGGCTTTTAGAACTAAAGCTCACTCAGAGGGTTTAGGTGAGCAGCCCTTGTGGATAATGGGAACTTTGTGTCTGGCTCCCACAGATAACTGAAAATCTCTTGGGGATCTTCCTGTCTCTTTCATAGCTGGCGGATTGGTTAATTATAGACTAGACATTGACCAAATTGAGATGATGCTGAGTTTTTCCTGCAAAAGCTTGCTGGTGCTGTTAAGGGATATTTTTTGAAACCTGTGGACATCTGTGTTTCTCACTGCATGCCTGGCAAGGTGTTAGCAACAAGGAGCCAATGATGACTTTGTTGTTTTTTTTTCCCCCATTTATATTCTGTCTTTTTGCATTTTCTGAAGGTGGGAGAGAAGGAAATACCTCTGTCATTTTTACCACCTGCTTCTGACAAATCTTTTGTTTAGCAAAGAGTGAAACAAATACAGTTTCTTGGGCCAGTATATATAGGAAAACAGTTATATATGAATATATATATATATATATGAAAATGCATATATATGAAACAGTTTCATGGGTCAGTAGGGAAATTATCTAGTGGCAGAATGTTTTTATTCCTCTAGTGAGTCCATCATCTTGTTTCATGGGCTCATGATAAACCATAAAAATCCTTGCTAGGCTGTTGAAGTTTCCTTTTACTGCTTCTGGGCCTTGAGGCCAGCTGGTATAGATTTTGGGTCTCTAAATACTGTGTATCAATCCAGCAGCCTGTATTTTTCTCTTGTTTTCCCTCTGGTTGTTGTTTAATGCCTTTGTAAACAGCCCTGTGATTGATTTAAGCTTCTGCTGAACCAAGGCTTGGAATCCTTAAGTACATGTCAAACTTAACTTTGCAGTGATGGAAGTTCCACTGTGCCAGGTAAAGCTTGGCATAAATGTGATTTTTGTTCTTAATGAATCCTAGCAAGTGTTCAGTGACTGTTCATAATAATGATTTGTCTATTCTTTCTAGGTTTGTAACCAAACTGCTGGAAGATCTAATTTTCTTTGTTGCTGATGTGCCCAATAACGGGCAAGAAGTTTTGGATGTGATCATTACCAAGCCAAACCGGGAGCGACAGAAATTAATGAGGGAGCAAAATATATTGGCTCAGGTATGTCCTACTGTGTTAATAACTTAATTAATACAATTCATAACTTAATTGTATTTGCAAACAGATTGCAGGAGAGAATGATGTGAGAAAAAGTTATTTTAGGGTAACTTGGCTTGTGCCAGGTTGTGTTTGTGTCTGGTTGGATTGGGTAGAAATGACACTACTTGGTCAAAGCTCATCTCTTGGTCCCTAAATCAGAGTAAACCACAAGGGGCTGTAGAGGGCTCTTAATTTCATGTGATTCTGATAAGATTTAAGATCATGTTGAGCAAATTGTTCACAAAATTTGAGACAAACATGGAACATGGTCCCAATCCTGCGTTTCCCACACAGTGCCCCTATGGAATTCTGACTTTGTTTGCATGAGGGCAAACTTGCAAGTAAATAAAATCAATGTCCTTTTTGAGAAATCAAGAGGAAAAAAATAAAAATAGGGGAAAAGGATGACACTAGACAACAGCTAGCATTGTCCTCCTTTTTCATCATTAAATTATCCAAAATTAAGACATGTAACTAAAACTGTTTAAAGTTGGGGCTAGTAAAGAAAAGCAATGTCAATCAACTTACTGGGAAACGTAAAGCTAACCCCAAATGCATAAAGCTGTGATGTCTCAGATTGTGTCCTTACTTGTATTTAGGCAAGGCCATTGTGCTGATCCTGTCAGAGGACATTTCCATTGAATGCTGTAAGCTCAGCAGAAATGTGGGTTTGGTTTTCACTGTCAGTGATTTTGATTTTGAACAGATATTCGGCATCCTCAAAGCTCCTTTTAAGGATAAAGGTGAAGGATCGATGCTGAGACTTGAAGACCTGGGCGACCAGAGATATGCTCCCTACAAATACATGTTAAGGTTATGTTACAGAGTTCTCAGACACTCCCAACAGGACTATAGGAAGAACCAGGTCAGTGGTATTGAGGATAATTTTTCTCCTGATTTCTATAATTGTGTATCCTGGGTTTGACATGGCGCTTTGCACTTACAAGTGGGATTCTGTGGTAATGGGGAAAGGTCTTTTTTTGTGTGTGTAGCTTAGTAGTGTGTGAATTGAAAGTTCAACCATGAATATCACAAGTTCACTCTGTACTTTTGCAGGCTCAGACTGAGACTGGGGTTCACTGCTTCATTCATGAGCTTTCTGTTATTGAAAATTTGTTCTTGGTGCCTGGATTGTAAAGTGTGAAATCTGCAAAGCTGTCTGTTTCTCTTGCTTAAATATTTGTAGAGGGATGGCAGTGAGTCAGAACAGAGGTTGTTATATCAGGCAGCCTGATTTCCCACTGCTGGAGACTCCCTGTGAGCAAGAGGTATTTCAGATCATGGACTAAAGGGACTGGAGATAAAAGCCTGAACTGCTGTGTGGCTTCTTTGTTTTCTTTCCAGTGTTTTACAGAAATATTTCTGTCCTGAACAGAGAGAAAAGGAGGAAGGAAGGCTAAGGAAAAAAGCTTCTAAACATTATAAAAATCTTCCAGTTTTTCCTTTTTTTCTAAAAAAAAAAAAANAAAAAAAAAAAAAAAAGAGGTTGCCATTTCTTGAATTTTATATATATTTTCATGGATTCATTCCTTTGGTTTATGAAAAAATAAGAAGAGTTAGTCATCCCCAATATATAATTTGTTTCTCAGGGTACATATTTGAGGTATTCAGAAGTTCTTTTGTTCAGGCCAGTTCAGAGAGGAAAGTTTTGAGCGTTATTTTGATTGCTAACTGAGCTGGATGGCTCTGGTACTAAAAGAGAAAACATTACTGCTCAGCAGGTCATCATGGGAATTTTCCTTTTTTTTTCAGGAATATATTGCTAAGAACTTCTGCGTCATGCAGTCCCAGATTGGTTATGATATTCTGGCAGAAGACACCATCACAGCTTTGTTGCACAACAACAGAAAACTGCTAGAGAAACACATCACGGCTAAAGAAATAGAGACGTTTGTGAATTTACTCAGGAGAAATCGAGAGCCAAGGTTTGAAGTGGTCCACCTAGCATTTTTGCAGTAGCTGTGAATCGAATGCTATTCATTGCTTTGATGTCTCTTTCTCCCTGTTTTGGCCTGGCAGACAAAAACCCCACTTGTACAGAAAATATTACAATTACCTGTAATTCTTGGAATTTAACCATATTCACATTATAAAACTAGAGCATACTGAAAAGAGGGCTTATATTTTACAGGACAACTTTGAAAATTTGGTCTCAGTTCTGATTGTGGCAAAGAAAAATGAAGAGAAAGTTTAATTTCTCCCAGCTCTGCAGCTCCTCTGTGAAACTGCCACTTGTGTTGTTTTCCCTGCTTATAATCCTGGTGTAAATTATACACACATGTCAATTTTTCTAAGCTTTTGTTAATATCAGTTTTCCTGCAGGTTCTGATTCCAGGTCAGACCTGAAAAGGGCCTAGGACAGTGAAGATCCCATAAACCTGTGTCCTAGACCAGATTTTGTTCCAAATTAAAGTTTTTGGCCTTGAACTTCACTCAGCTGATTTTTTTTTTAATAAGCTTCAGGTGAGAATATAAAAGAAATGGATTTCTCTATTTTTTAATGGAAAAATCTCTTTATTATTGGATTTTCAGTTGTAAAATTAGCTCAGTAATACAAATATAAGAAATGAACATACTGAAGGCCAAATATTGTCCTCTGTAATTGTGAATACCATTTCCCAGGTAGCCATTAAGGATATTGCTCAAGGCCTTGGTGCTTCACTGCCTCAATTATTCTCTATATGCCTGTTTTACCTCACTCTATAATCTCATTGCCTCTCCCATGCTCAGCTGGGTTTGGCTTGGTGAATATGAAGAGGAAATCATGAGATCAGCTCTGTCTTTGCAGGGTCTGTGTTTATTGAAAATTGCACATTGCATTTTCTTGTGGTGGAGGATGTTATGGAATTTGTGCTATAACCACATCATGTAACTGCTGTGTATCCATTCTTTGAGGAGTTCAGGAGCAATAAATGTTTCAGAATTGCCCTTTGCCAGAATGGTGTAATCTGAACAGTAAAGACTTGATCTCAATACTGATTTTCATGGAAAGTCTTGTAGATTTTCATAGTTGGGGTGAGTGAGAATTGTGGCATTCTGCTCTAAAACACATGAGCTACAAAATTAAAAACCTTCTGGAGTTTTGGCTCCAACCAGGTAACTGCCCCAGAATTCCAAGCAATTATGTGCTGTTTGCTTAATTTTATCTTTGTGAATGTTTTGCACTTTTAATTACCAGTTGCCACAAAGCTTCATTTCAGTTATGGGTGGATTTTTTCCTAAGTCTACCCTAAAAATGCTGTCTGCACCCACCCACTGCAGGTCCCAGACTTTAGTGGGAACTGTGGTCTGTGCTAGAGGTTCAAACTGTTGGATCCTTGGATGGCTGATAGCAGATGGTCAGTTTGTACCTGGATTTCTAAGGAAGTGGAATATATGATCCATGTATGTCCCTGCTCACATCTGCTCCCCCACCAGCTCTTGAGCACCTTGCTCAGTTTTAGCTACATTTGCTAGAGGAGTGGTGGGCTCAGAGATATTTAATTCCTATTAATATCATGGAAAGTGGAAACTACATGGAAGGAAGAGGCCCTTTTTATATTGCAGTGTGTCAAAGGCTGTGAAATGTATTACTGTTGCTGCACACACAGGAATCCCTGAAAAGAGACAAACCCAGGTACCTAATGAATGTCCCAGCTGTGAGGAAAGTCTCAGCCTGAACCTTGTTAAAAATCAGAAGACCTAAATTTGAGAGACAAATTCATAGGAAACTGATTTCCGTGCAAAGCTTTGTTCTTTCTGCTTTACATGGAATGACCTCTTTGACTGCAGAGTCCTATCTGCAGGTCCTGGCAGCTCTGTACTCTTCTCTGATAGTCCAGCATTCCCTGGAAGTCTTCAAGGCCAGGCTGGGTGGTGCTTGGAGTAACCTGACCTAATGGAAGGTGTTGTGAGTTGCAAGAGTATGAACTGGGAAAGATCATATATTGATAAATATCGTGATACAGAGTCCCTGTAGTCTACCCATCCTCTACTGCTGAGTGCTACTGTAGTTCCCCAGTAGTACTTAAGGTCTCATGTTCTGCTGCATCTGTGGGTTTTTGACTGCAGATTCTTGGATTATCTGTCAGACCTGTGTGTATCTAACACCACAGCAATACCAGTAACTCAGGAACTCATCTGCAAGTTTATGCTGAGCCCAGGGAATGCCGACATTCTCATCCAGACCAAGTGAGTATCTGTAATCAGAACATGCCACCTTTTTGCTGTCTACTCTCTTAAATTCCCAGCACTTTGCTCATGGCTCCATTGTGAATGGTTTGTGTTTGCAGGCTGGTTTCAACCCAAATGGACAATCCCTTGGAATGCCCAGTCATCTCGGATGACATTGATGAAGAGGAAGTGTGGCTCTACTGGATCGACAGCAACAAGGAGCCTCATGGCAAAGCCATCAGGCATCTGGCTCAGGAGGCAAAGGAGGGCACAAAAGCTGATTTAGAAGTTCTTACCTACTACAGGTAAAACTGCTTATTTAAGGCAAGAAAACTTAAACTCTCTGAAGACCCCCAGTGCTGTTCTTATCCAGTTCATTTGCCAATATCAAAAAAGGAAACCGGGTCATGCCAGGAACTGAGATTAAAAGCACATTTCAAGTTTTTCTTGTGGGAGTCATCACAGTCTCTGCTGCCTATTTCAGGCAAATCTCAAGTTTCCTTTGCTCATCACATCTCTCTTTTATTTTGCCTCTAACCTTCTATTTATTGGGCTTTAATTTTAGGTTGTACTGCCCTGGAAGCAAGGCATGCTCTGAGGACAGAGTGTCCTGAGTGTCTTGAGGATTAGAGAAGAAATGGGATTATGGAATAATGTTTTATGAAATTGAAACAACAATTGAACAAATAGTTTTTAATGTCAAGTTGCTCCCTTGCTTAACAAAGTCACTTGTTATTTTTTAGTATTTATATCAGAAAGGCTCACAACAGGCTTATAGCATGAGATTCTGAGATGTGTTCTTTCATTTCCAACCAACTTCCTTGAATACCACATTATTACCTTTTTTTTTTTACAAGGTACCAACTGAACCTCTTTGCAAGAATGTGCCTGGATCGCCAGTATCTCGCCATCAACCAGATTTCTGCCCAGCTGTCAGTAGACTTGATCCTCAGGTGTATGTCTGATGAAAGCCTCCCCTATGACCTGCGGGCCTCCTTTTGCCGTCTGATGCTGCACATGCACGTGGACAGAGATCCTCAGGAGTCTGTGGTGCCTGTCAAGTATGCCAGATTGTGGACTGAAATTCCTACCAAGATCACGATTCACGAGTGAGTTGAAAGTGTTTCAAACTAAAGTACAAAAGCTCTTTGTATGGTTAGTCTCAAAACAAAATGATTGTAGTATGTCCAATGTCCACAAAACATATGTGCGAAAAGGCATTTTGTTGCAGAGCATGGAACTATTAATTATTGTTACTCTTGGAAACTTCTATGGGCAGCTTTCAGTCATTAAATATTTAAATTTTATTTTTCACTATGTTCTTTTATTGAACAACCTGGAGAAGATGGAGTGGCCTTTCCTCAGACCAGCTGTACTCCAAGTAATCCAATTGTGTCTCACATGGCAGGTTTGTTAGGCTGGAACTTGGTTTTATACCTCAAGTTCAACAGAAAGCCACAGCTGGAAACCCAGAATTAAGACACAGCTGCTGTCCAGAAACAGCTCACAGAGGCTTTGACTTTCACTTAGTAAAGTACTTAAACATGTGTTAAATTTAATTTTAGAGAAACAACCACTGATTTCAGTGGAAACCCTGTCTGGCTCCACTGATTTGATGGAGCAGCAGCACTGGGATGCTCCCAGCCAGGAGAGACAGAGGAAGAAGCACAGCAGGCAGTGTTGTTTCTGTTAATGACCTTGTTGAATTGCCACAGCAAGATTTAAGAGTCCTGTCTTCCACAAGAGTGTTGTTATCCTGTCTGTGTTCTTCGCATTTGCTTCAAGCCTTCCTGGTACTGTTGGAGGGAAAGTTTGTACATCCACTTTCCTTATCTCCAAAGAGCTGAACTGAGTAATTTCAAAGCATCATGATCAGTTTGTTTTTTCTTTAGTGACAGCTGATCCTGATATTAGAAGTGTTTAATTTCCCTTCTTTCTGTGCCTTGTATTGTAGGTATGATTCCTTCACTGACTCTTCAAGGAATGAAATGAAGACAAAGTTTGCACTAACAATGGAATTTGTAGAAGAGTACTTGAAAGAAGTTGTGAATCAACCTTTTCCATTTGGAGACAAAGAGAAAAATAAACTTACATTTGAGGTACTTCTCAGCTATCTGCATCCTACTTACAGTATTCCTCATTTCAGATAAGTTGACATTGCTTCTTTCAAAATAAAGCCAGTTGCAGAATAAATGTAGGTGTAAAATAGCCTAAAGAAGCACCTGTTCCTAATTCCATTGTTCTTGGTGATGACTGGTACCAAAGAAAACAATATTCTTGTCTGTTGTGTTTTTCCAACCTTTCCTTCCTTCTCCTGATGTGGTTGCATTTCAGTGGAGGGGAGAGGGGATTTCTGGGGGATGAATGATGAATATTCTTGCTCTTTCTACATTAGTGAAATAACTTCTAAGGATTCTTCAGTATAAGTGCTATTTTCTATATGGGGTGAAACTCTCTGAATAACTTAATCCTGTGGTTTAAACATTGTTTGAAATTCCTGACAGAAATTTTACATAGGCCTAGATTTTCTAGGTTCAAATGGCAAAGAATAAAGGGGAAATGCTTACAGCTTTCATAGGTCTTCCTCCAGCCTACTTTTCTTTGTTGCTTTTGCCTCTGGTCACCCGAAATCACCTCTGTGCGAACTTATCACAGTCATCTTACTCTTCTGCTGACTTCCTCTCTGATCTTCCCTGAAGCTTCTGCCTCTTTAAATAGTTTCCCAGAGTCTTTCTTCTTGATCTTATATATTTTCACAGATGCAATTTTATGCTCTCAAGCCTTCCTAAATCTCACCTCGGTTTTGCTATCTGCTATAACCTGACTGACCAATTGCTTTGTCTAATCCTGAGAAACATTTAATGTCACTGGCCTTAGTCCAAAAATCAGTGGGAAGACTTGTGCTAGTTTGAATGCACTCAAGATCTGGATCTCTGTGGAAGCTGCTGTGTGAAATGCAACCGAAAACCACAAAGGCTGTCAGTACTTCCTTCATTTTTAATTTCTTTTTCTCATAGGTGGTACATCTGGCTCGAAACCTCATATACTTTGGCTTTTATAGTTTTAGTGAGCTTCTCAGACTGACCCGGACGCTGCTGGCCATTCTAGATATTGTTCAAGTTCCCATATCGTCATACTTCGAAAGGCTGAGCAAGTTTCAGGATGGAGGTGAGATGAGCAGCAAAGACTGTTATTCCAGTGGGTAATTAGCTTTTTAAGTTGGAAATAATTTATGGAAAATCTCATTACTCTTTCAAGGTTCTGTATTTACATATCAGCCCACCTACAGGAATGCATTGCAGGGGACACTAACATGATTAGCTAAAAAAGAACCTTTTTGAACAGAGTTGCATCCTTCATGACCTGTGGGTACTGCATTGGTGTTGTTGCTCCTTTGCTCATTTGGAACTTTCAAATTTTGTTCTAAACATCAGTTCCTCTTGCTCTGAGCATCCTGAGGGAGTTCAGACAGCGTTTGCCTGGGCACAGGGATTATGGTGGCTCATCTGTGGCACAGCTGATTGTTAATCTTTTTAGCACTTCACTGAAAGGGAGAGTGAGATGTTTCTGATCCCACAAGGGCAGAAGTACCCAATGGAAGTTCAGAGTAGGCCATCTTCTGCCTGTGTTTGTCAGCTTAGAACACTCTTTTGAACCCAGACCACAATGCTTCTCTGACAGCCCTAGGACTATTCTGTATGTCCCAGTGCCTTTCCTACCATGGTTTAAAACTGGGTTGAAGAATGAGCATGCCAAGGAGGTGCTGAAACACAGCAGTTTAATTTTCCTGTGTGAGTGGAATAGAGGTGTGACAGTTTGTGTGGGCCGAGGGTCCAGAAGACCGACTGATGGCAAATTCTGTTTTATTATGTAGCTGGTGTTGCCAGCCAGCTGGCTCACAGCACCAAAATGGATGAGCTGTCTTGTTGGAAACAATTATTTTGTGTTTTCTCTGGGAAGCCTTTTCCCAGCCTTCAGTTTTTCTAATCATCATTTTGCTCAGTCACTCCCACAGACGCCTTGCAGGAGTGTGCTGTTCTTCCCAACTTTTTTCTTCTTTGAGGTTCATACACTCCGGAGAGGTTGTAGACTGTCATTGTCATCTCTGAACCAAGAAGTCATATGCTTGGTTCTCTTGATCTTCACTCCATCACTGCCAGCAGACTTTACTGAAACCCTCTGGAAATCTTTCCTGCAATGCAGTGCACACCAAGTCATGCTGTAGCTGGCTGCAGGCCCTCCTCAGCGCTAGAGAAAAGACTGTATGCCCAGAACTTGGAATTACATTTTCCTTTTTTTGTCCCTGAAAGACTGCATTGCAGACTCTCTTCTTAAATGGCTCTGGACACAGTTTGACTCCAGACACAGTCTTGGCGTATTGACAACATGGGACATGCAGATGTGGTTCTTCTGCTTAGTTCTCACTCTGCCCAAGCTTTTAATCCTGGTTATACATCTTATTCGGTGTTTTTACTCACATTCATTACCCATAAAATCATGTTTCGTCCTTAATTCCCTTTTATTTCTGTGAAAGGGTTTCCTTTCAAGCTATGTAAGAGAGGAAGGAACCACCCACTGAGTGCAAACAGACCTGCTCTCAGTTATATGAATTTCCTTAGCAATTCCATGCAAATCAATGAATTTGCTTTGAAGAAAATGAGTGTGAAGGAATGCTGCAAATGGCACCACCATGCAAATGGAAGCTCAGTAGCCTTTTTAGTAATGCTCATCCATGTCCTGGAACCTTGTTGGAAACTTTTTGTCACGAACCTGTTTTTGTCTCATGATCTTTCAGCAAAAAGGGCGCAGAACAAAGATTTTTTTTTTTATTAGCTTTGACCAGTGTACAGATTATTTAAATTTCTTTCCTGCAGTAGCTGTCTCCATGGCTGTTTACCTTTCAGGCACTGACCAGTTCAGGTCAGGATGTGACAGTCGATGAATGTTCTTTTGATAGTTACCTGTGGGTTGGTTTGGTTTGTTTGGTTAGGGTTTTCCCCCTTTTTCTACTAACTCTATGTCTAGAAAGCCCATTGCTTTGGAGAGGCTTTTTTCCTGGTGGGGACTGTTGTCAGTCCTGTCTGCAATCTTACAGGAGTCTGGAGATACTGGCTGGGATGTCTAGTCTTTATTTTCTAGCATTGAAACTTTGCTGTGGCAAGACAAGGTGTCTTTATCTAGAAACAGCTGTAAGACTTCCTGGAGAGGCCTTCTACAGTCTTAGTAAAAGAAAAGGATGTCTTTGGATGGTCAGATCTTTTCTTCAATCTCCCTTTTCCTTTCTGCCTGAGAAGCTATAAACCACATAAACTGTGCCTTCACTTTTCACTTGAGACAGAATGATCCTGGATATATAACTGCAGTGTCCAAGCATCTTCCCTTTCATCCTGCTTTCCCTGGAGGTGCAAACTTACCTGCCATGAGCTATAAAGATGCATGTGTCACAAGGATGACATTTAAGCCGTTTAATAACTCCTATTCATTGTTTTTGAGCACCCAGCTCATAGAACTTCATGTTCAAAGGACACATTTCATGTCTGAAAATCACATGACTCAAGCAAAACGGGGGAGCACTTTTCCTTAAGGAGAACCATGCAAGAATCAACCAGCATCACATTAGTTGCACATTGCACCACTGAGGGGTGGTGCAGGGCTGGAACTTCTGGGCTTTTGCATGTGTTGGACTGTAGATGATCCCAAGGGTGAGTCCAGAAGTACAGGTGTTCCCTAGGTTCTCTAGAGTCTGGATCCACCTTGTCCAGGATGCACTAGGGATCCTCAGAAATAAATAGGCAGGCATAGAAATTGGTCTTGGGAATTTTTTGTAGACCTCCCCTCACTCTGAGAGTAAGGACTGTTCACCATGCAAAGCTATATACGTTGTTCTTCAATTTTATAGTAATTATAAGATTGTACACCAAAGGTTTCCCTTCCCTTTTTACCTCTCTACAGTTTTGTCCTCTCTTATAAAACTGTGTTGTCAGAACATGTTGTTTTATTAGTTACCTGTCCTGGCTTTTTATTCCCTTTTTAAATTTATGATACTGGTCTCCTAGGCTATTAAAAAGGATTAAAGTAGAAATTATCTCAGTCTGGGCTTTTTTAGATTTTGGAAAATGTGATGGAAATTTTTAAAATCAGAATGGTCTGTTGATCTTTTCCAGCAAGTGCTTTCTTATTCATAACTTCCATAAAATACAGACAGATGGATTGTTCCCTGCCCTCTTTCAGGGTGGTGGGAACCCTCTCTCCAGTCAAGTAGGGATGAGGGTGAGTTCTTGTCTTTAGAGGAGGTCAGATTCCACTCTCCCATATCTCTCCAGACTGCAGCATCCTCTCTGGCAGCTCCAATACTTACAACAGTCATACCAAGCCTTTGCAGAATATTGCAGGTAGGTGTCCCTCCAACACATTATTACTCTAGGGATGTGCAGGTTAACATAGCTCCTTTTTAAAGCAAAGAAAAGCTTCCCGGAGTTGTAAAAATCATTACATTGATGTTCTTTAAACAAACAAACAAGCAAACAGATATGATTGTTTCTCTTGTGATTTTTGTGTATATGTTGTGAATGTATGGAAATTTGAATTTTGGAGTTTATAGAAGTTGTGGGGCTTTGTTTGGATTTTTATGTTTGTTGGTTGAGGTTTTTTTTAAAGCTTCCAGTCAGGGATCACAAATGTCTAGGCATAAGCTTTAATTCAGTAAGAACATGTATTTCATTCCTTGAGCTTAGGGCTTTGAAGTGTAGCTCTAAACTCCAGTTTTGACAAACACTGACAGCCAGTCATGATGCCTGAGACTGACAGTTTATTGGTATAAACAAATATGCTTAAATTTTATCAAGCATTAGGGGCGTGATCTTGTAAATCTTTTGTAGAAAAAGTGCTACTGAATACCAGCTTAGGTTCTGTATATTTTAATTTTCATCACTATATAAGTGTAAACTTGCATAGATTGATAGTAAATCTATATTTAACAACGAGATTTTGTCAATAGTTCTGCCAGTTCAGAAAAGCAGTTATTTTCAGGTTCTAAGAAAAATAAGTTGAAAAGATGTTTGCCCAAATGGATAAGACATATAATTCCTATTCTACAACTGTAGAAGATAGAAGGTAGCATCTCTGTAGAAGTTAAGAATTTTGGTCAGGATCGATGTATTTTACATGATAGGTTCTATATTTTAGTTTTCTTAAAATGTATTAATTTCAATGGGAAAATCAGTGCTGAATAAATCTGGGGACGGGCAGGTTAAGCTGCCTTTCCATTGACTTGTGTTCCATGTCAGTAGCAACAAAAGCTTCCAACGTCTGATTCTGGTAGTGTGAAGTTGTTGAGAACTGGTGAGCTGGATTCCTGACTAGTTTGACCAGTCCACATTGTGAAAACTGTAGTCAGGATTTTGGGAAATATATTAATGATGAGTGGAACAATGTGGTGAGTCTTGGCTGTGGAAGGCTTTCCTGGAGGTGTGCACTTTAGAATTGAAAGAACCAAATTTTCAACCAGCAGTCTTGAGTTTTCTTCCCTGTTTAATATTTATTTCTTGAGTACACCCACTTACTTCAGTAAAACTATTTGTTAAGTAAGGAATTATATATGACAAGTGTTGATCTGTTGAGGCAATTCTGCATCATGGGATGTATTTTTGGGCTTAGTGGAAGTTGCATGAAGACTTAATTCATCTTTTATCCTAAGAAGTCCTTTTCCCTCCTTTTCTTAAATTTGGAGCCACCTTGGTGGCTGAGGTAGTCCTTGATGTTTTCTGTGGGTTTCTCTGTCTTGGTTTGACAAAGATTCTAAAAACACAGAATCATGGCATGGCTAAGGTTGGAAGGGACCTTGAAGATCATTTCATTCAAACTCCCTGCCATGGGCAGGGACACCCTCCACTATCCCAGGCTGCTCAGAGCCCTGTCCAGCCTGGCCTTGGACACTGCCAGGGATGGGGCAGCCACAGCTTCCCTGGGCAACCTGTGCCAGGGCCTCATCACCCTCACTGGGAACAATTTCTTCCTGGTATCTGACCTAGACCTCCTCTGGTCAGTGTGAAGCCATTCCCTCTTGTCCTGTTGATTCTTACATTATTGTAAATGTTAAGCCTTACTTCCTCTAGAAAGCCTAATTTTGATGCCACTGTCAGATCTTTTAACCAGAATTAAATTTAATGTGCATGTAATTTTTATGTGTGACCTTATTTCATGAAGACAGATTGGAGAAAGCTGGCTAAGAAACATTTATGAGACGAGATCCTGTAAAAAGTAAGGATGTGTATTTTTGGAAATACTTCTTATCTAGATTGCACCCTAAAAATGAATTGACTTGAAAATCTTGCAACCAACTTCTTTTTTTGTTTCAGTCACTGTTAAGTTTGATTTATTTTTGTGGATATTTGAATCTGTTTTCTGTTTCTTTTTTTTTCCCCTTTTAGATTCTAAAAAAATATATGGGTTATACAAAATATACTACCTGTATCCTAAAGAGGCATTTTTTTTTTCTTAAGGAGAAAATGAGGATTTCATTTAGTGGTGCTGTCATTCTGGCACCTTTCAAGAACATTATAATCTCTTGCAGTTTTAATTAAAAGGTAAAGTCATTGCTTTCCTAGTAAGTGCACCCTGCTGTATCATTGCAGAGTAAGGAGCCAATCTGCCTTGTCCAATACTGCTAATTTATTCTCTGTGAATTAAAATGCACATCCTTCTCTAGCTGCTATTTGCTCTTTCAAATAGCTGATTTTAGTCAAACCATGCAACTTCAGCATATGTCAGGTCTGAAATAGGGAACAACATGGTAGTAGCAGCAGGTAAGCTACACATTTACCATGGAGCTCAGCACTGTTTAGTTACTGTTGTTTGGGAATGAGAATAATGGCATGGCAGGAAACACATCCTTGAATTTGAGCTCCATATATGTTGGAAAGGAGTTCACAGTTCTGGGCACAGCTGAAAAAGCCCTCAGTGGTACAAACCTGGGTCATCTGCAGAGTGTGTCTGTCCATCAGGAGCTCCACAGTTTTCCTGAGCCAGTATCCACTGACGTCAGTGGGAGTCTTTTGGTTTCCTTTGCTCAGTCTTTTTGAAAGAAAGGTTTTAAAAACTGCCTATAATAAGCTTAAATTGCTCCTACCTCTGTGATTCTCACATTAAATGTGTTGCCCACAACTGCCTAAGGAGATGCCTCTTTTTACCTGTTCAAACTGTGGTCAGATATCTCAGCTGTTTCATGTTGTGCCTGGATTTGTATCTTGGTGGTGTGTTCCTCCTGCAGACTGAAGGGACACGAGATTCCAACCTGCCCAGGGGCCAGAGCAGGGGAGACCTCACCTTCTCCTGGAGTCTTCAGCACTGATGAGGTCTGCTGCCTTCTCTCTGCAGAGGAGTGCTTGTGTTCTGTGTGTCAGAGGACTCTTGTCCAGACTTCTGTCACTGACACAGCCCAGGAGCCTCTTCAGCTGTGGCTCCAGTTGGGTCACATTTTCTTCCACCCTTTTGGCTGCAAGTAGAGGTCCACAGAGACTGGAAGCACCAGTGAGGCCACTGAGGGTTGAGAACAAGGCTGCACCTGCCTTTTTTGTAGTCTCTGTGTGTCCTCTGTGTCCAAGAAGGACCAGATTTCATCCAAGACTATTAGAAATTACTTCACTGTTTCTCACTCCCGCATCTGTGTCTGTTACCTGCACTTTTGTCTAGTTAACAATTTGCAGTATCTTCTTTGAGGCATACTTTGATTAGCAGGGCTAATGAGGCAGTGGCTGCCTGGCAGACTGGAGCAATAATTTATACCAGCAGTTTACAAGAAAAGAAAGGTTACAAGGGGAAAAAGGAAAGTTAACTGTGTTAGTCATAGATATCTACAGAGAGGAAACTGCTGTTCAGTGCAGAGTATTGCCAGACCAAAGGATAGGTCAGTCTGAGAGCTTAATTCTGTGGCATGAACCATTTCTCTTTACTCTTTCCCTCATTATAAGACCTGTACATTAATGGGATTCCAGGGACCATTGCTCTTCTAGGAATCAATATCTGTCTTACAGATGTAACTCAGCTAGGAGGCTTGATTCCCATGGTGCTTTTTACCCTCAAGGCCAGCATGCTGATGTATGTAATTTTTCCTTGGACTAATGTCCATGGCATGAAAGCCATGCTTGAGAGTGCTTAGTGGTTTTGGGGATAGGCAAAAAAGCCCAGAACCTGCAGAATGTTAGGAGAAGGTGAAATTTGGTGGAGTTTCACCCTGGCTGGGCAGCTGAGAATTTGTATATAAAAAAGGGAGGGTTTGTGGATATGTTGTGCTGAAGTGGAGGCTGGAGAGGCCAGATTCACTCAGGGACTGGGTAGCAAATGTACGTGTATGGCATGTTGTAAGTTTTTTCCTTTGCTTTGCCCCATTACTTCTGAGGACTATAAAATATGGAAGTGATACCTCACCATGTGTCCTTAATGCCAGGCATTAGGTTTTCTGTAAGCCATACCTGAGGTCAGCTAGTTATTGAGCGATGAAAAACGGTTTAATGAAGACATAAAGTGTGATTCTTGGCCTGTTTATGGTGGGTTCTGAAGTCTTTATGAACAAATTCTGTAGAGAACCTGTAAAAATTAATACCTCTTTCACAAACAGAGCTGTAAGGCTTTAATGCTTCTGGCAAATAATATACAGCTCTAAAGAGCTGGAAATAAAATGTGTTCCTTTAGGTAGTGAAGTGTCGTTATTATATGTCCTTAAAATGGCTGTAACTTTTCATGCAGAAAAATTAAATTGCATGAAGCAATATAGCCGAATCAGCAAAGAAATTTAGAGCTAAAGCTGCCATTGGATTCTTAATCTTGCCCTTGGTATTTAGACGTTGCTGCACGCATGGTTCCCTGACGGAGGATCCCCGAGGACTGGTGGTGGCGCGTGCTTTAAGATGGCACAGGAGCTTTCTTTGGGAAGCTTCTGGTGGAGCAATAGTGTAAATCTCACTGAAATCCCCAAAGCCAAGGATATTTGGAGTTCTGCTGCTGTGAATACTGCCTTAAAACCTGGTTGAATGCACCTGCACTGACACATGGGTTGAGATAAAGTTGTGTGTGCTGGTTTTGGCTGAAGTGTCAGTGTCCTAATCAAAAGCATGCTGAGGGGTTTGATGACATCAGAGAGTTGTTTCTATAACTTAATAGCTACATAGACCATGTGAGAATGGTTTTATTTTTGTAAAGTTTTTGATTTCTTCCTCCTGCTTCCTCTTTTTTTTGTAAGCAAGATTGAATAATGTATTTGATTTTTATGGGCAGGTTAATGAAAGTTGTTGGGGTAGTGGATCCACATACATTTGTCTTTTCTGGTCATTAACAGATTTCCTGAATATCAGATCAGATCTTTCAGTACCTGAAGGGAAACTTACAAGAAAAATGGAGAGGGACTATTTCATCCAAGGGCATGAAGTGACAGGACAAGGAGAATGGCTTCGGACTGACAGAGAGGAGGTTTAGATGGGATATTAGGAAGAAATTGTTCCCTGTGAGGATGTTGAGGCCCTGGCACAGATTGCCCAGAGAAGCTGTGGCTGCCTCATCCCTGGAATTGTGCAAGGCAAAGCTGGATGGAGCTCTGAGAAATCTGGTGGAAGGTGTTCCTTTCCATGGCAAAGAGGTTGGACCTGGGTGGTCTTTAAGGTCCCTTCCAACCCAAACCAGTCCATGATTCTATGTGGCAGCTCCCATTTAGGTATTTAGTTTCCAGAAGCATCGAGCATCCAAATGGTCCAGTTCCTAATGAAAGCTGCTGGGTGTTAAAATCCTTTTGAAAATATGGGCACTTGTAAAATTTCTGTATAGAGAGATAAGCACTGTGGGAAACTGTTCAAACTAAATATAGCTGAGCAGTTTTGAAAACTGAGTCCTAGGAATCCATCTTTCATCCCTCTGTGTTGAGGAAGACTGAACAGTGATGATAATAAGAGCGGGCTTTGTCCCCCCATGGCAACTAGGGACCAGATCAGGTGCCTGTGGGTAATTTTTAAATAAACAAGGCTTCATGTTGGTTCCCTGGCATCTTGGGGATTTCTGTGGAGCAGAGGACTGCCGGCTCTAAGGGTATCTGCCAGCCTTTGAGGCTTCCACTGACTATTCACCCTCAGCTTCTGCATGGTTCTTTGCACTGTGTAGGAAATATCCAAAAATTCTGTGGGTCCTGAAGAGCAAATTGAGGATGCTCCATAGCAATGGGCTGGGAACAATTAGACGAAAAGGCACGAATTGCCAGCTGTCTCTGACAGTTGTTTTTCTTACTGAATATGGTATTTTGTCACTTATCATCCATACTGTATTGCATAGCAGATTGTTGTTTACTTTCATATTCTGCTTTTAGAATTTTTGCAACCAGTAAATGACTTATCAAGAAAATATGTTTATGTGGAAAATGAAGTGTCAAATTATCCAGTGTTTCGATTACTTGGGTGGTTGTTATTTTTTTCCCATAATTGACTCCTCTGAAAAGCCTTTCTTCTCAGAGAGGCCGCCGTGTTGTCAATCGTGCCAAATTGTATGAGATTATGTGCTATAGTTTTGTGACAGAAACTGATACTCATTAGGAAGTTGTGATCACTGTAATAAAAAGTAATGAAAAGGAGATGCACAGTTGTCTATTCAAAACATGACAAGCATTCTCTTCTTTCCTCTTCTTTCAGTGTCTGTCAATCTGCACCTCCTTTAAATTACCACTCGTGCATACTGAATTCCCTCTTCCATTGACTAATCTTGTTGAGACTGTATATTCAATAGGAGACATTTCTAATGGGTCCACTGCTTATGGAAGGCTTTTGGCATCTGACTTGTCTTGGCAGAGGGAGGAACCGAGAAGAAGGGAAAATTGGAAAAAGATTCAAAGAGATTTCCTTGCTTTCTTTTCCTCTGTTGGTCAATCACGGCTCTGAGCGCTTCTGCAGCAGTTTGCTGCTGAGAGAAGTGGTTGGTTGCACACATTAGCACCTCACAACATTGCAAGGACTGTTCTCTCCCTGCCACGCCTCACAGCCATATATAAATGTTAGTACCTTGACCTCAAAGAAAACAGCCATAGATGAGGTCAGCAGGTTAAGGGTGGCAGCACCATATGGAGGCACAGCTCAGGCTTCTCTTCACTTATCTCTAGCAAAGCACACATAAAAGCAATCAGGGTTCACATCTACTTTCTCTCTCTCCTGATTTATCTCAGTTAACTAGCTGAGGCAGTAAGTTACTTTTTCCTTGGTCATTGGTATTCAGGAAGCACTTTGGAGATGTGACTAAGATCAGAGCTCCCTTATTTTAGTCATTGTATGCACATGTGCTAAGAACTTAAATCTCTTTTATTGAGCCAGTGTATTTTGTCTTGCATTGTTGCAGGCTTAGCTGACAGAGCCAGTCCTCTTTTTAAGCTGCAGTAACCTTCCTGCGTGCCTTACCTCAGGGAAGCACACCCTTCTCTGCTGGGATAACTCTGTTCAGGCAGGACTGCTGCTGGCCCCTCGTGCTTGTGGCTGACAGATCTAAATCCGTGCTTAACTTGGTCCAGGCTTCCAAGGCTGGACAGACAACGCTGAGCATCACCAGTGCTGATTACTGGGGGATCTTTTGGAAGAGAAGCTGCTGCCCACTCCTTATGTACATGAAAGTTCACCATGGCTTCTGTCACAAAGTAGAGCAGCTCCTCTCAGTGTTGAGACACATCAGCTACTTCATTGCCATCCATGAATGTGCTGCCTGACTCCTGTCTGCTCCTTGGAGAGGGTTGCATTTCATCAGTGCCCTGCAAAACATAGTTGCTGAAATACCTTTATTGAGAAGAAATGCTGAATTGCTCTAGGTGCTGCAGCATTTTAACTCTGGGAATGTTCTCTTCAAGCCTACTCTGAATTAACTGAAAATTATAGTCAGCATCAGGCAGCTGGTTAAAAAGTTCTCCAGGATGACACCTTGTCTCCCTGCTGTTATTGACAGAAATAATGCAGTATTGAATCACTACCCATTTCAGCTGTAAATACTGAACTGGATTAAGTGGATTTTTCTCTTACTTCTTCTCTTTCTTACTTCTCCTTTCCTATGGACTAATGAAATGCTGTTTGAAATGGCAGGGATAATAAGTACCACCTTAATCCTCCTTTACTTTCCCATCTTTATCTTTTGAGATCAGTTTCATTAAGGTCAATAGTGAAGGAATGCTGTGGACAGAGGGTTTGTCCTTATTATTGATGCCATTGGGAAGCAGCTTCGTAGCTGCCTCTCACTGGTGTGTGCTACCTTTGACCACTTGTGTTCTGTGGGTAACAGGAAAGGACAGCAGTCACCTAATTTCTTTTTATTCCTAGATGCTTTTCTAGGCTCCAGTATCATTAGCTGAGTGCCTCAGAGTCTTTGCTATTGCAGGTCTCTCACTGTCCTTTCTAGAGGTGGAAAAAGTGGTCTACTCATTTATGGAGGTTGTCCTGAAATGCAGAGACAGTGACTAATTCCTTTTTCACGGAAGGAGTTGAATCCCATTCCCTGGCATGCCTATGCAGCACCCCTGTAATAGCTGAGAAATAATCAAGATAGGCAAAATCCCAGCTTTCTTTCTCCAGGGACATGAGGTCCACCTAAGGTGTTGTCTGATGTCTTGTCCAAAAGACACTATCTAACTTTTTTGTTAGCTTTACACCAAGTAGATTTCAGTCTTGAAGGGTGAGTAGGAACTTTTCAAGATGAAGTGGAATTCTTCTTCCTCATTTGGGACAAACTGCAGTTGTATCTTGTTTTTGAGAAGAGTATCTTCTGGACTTGTCTTAGACCTAAGTGGTTTCCGTATCATTAACCCCATTGACTGAAGTTTGTTTTTAAAGAATTCCTGAGCTTTCCAAATGACCTCCATTTATATTTCCCACTGCACAACTGAGCAAAAAGAATTTTGAAACAATGAGAGAGATGATGATAACTTCTCTGAGGTGTATTGCAGGGGTATTGTAGGCCATGATGCAGCTGCCCAAGCTACAGGTCTTGTTGTGGGCTTATCTGCCAGCATTAGGACAGAATGAAATGGATTTCATCTACTTCATTGTTTGAAGAAGAAGAAGATGCAAAATGTTGGTTTAACTGAAGGTACTTTAAGGGTTGAAGCTCCTCCACGTAGTACTGTAGCTTTGCATGGGTACACTGTGTGCTGGTCAATAAAAATACTTGTTTAGCACATTGGGAGAAAGGAGTTGGGGAATGGGAGAGAGATATGCATCCCGTGTTATTCCCACACTGTTTTACTTGATTTGAAAGGAAAACACACCATTTTCATTTTGTGTTATAAAGGGTATTAGTGATGATCTTATTTGCTTTATGCCTGTGTGAGCAGTTAGAACTTTCTGTGCCTGCCTAATGTGAGGTTCCAGCCCACAGTTTGACTTCTAGGTTTTTTTCCCTAACATCATGCAAAAACAGAAGTACATTTTTTCCCTTTGCTTTTGTAGGGACTTGAAGTGTTATTTTCAAAAGACTGATTCAGAGTGATTGCACACCAGACCAGATGCTGAATGGGACCTCAAACCTGACACTAATCTGCCTCCTTCACTTTGAAAAAGCACCCTCTTTGTGTGTTTCCCTTTTAAAGTCAGGGCTAAAGGCATCCTCTTTCCATACACAGTGTAGTTGAGCTATATGGATTGAAGAAAGAATGGAATAAGGGGAGGATTTTGCCAACAAAATAAAATCCAACCTTGGCTTTTTACAGCAGATTATCTGGGAAGAGAGTTTCTTCAGTGTGAGTAAAGCTTGGCCATGGCATGGTGATTAAAGTGTACTAAAGGACAGACTAGAACTATTCAGTCTTCTCTGGCAAAGCTGCATTTCCTCAGTGTTTTCTTTGCTTTTAGTGTAGCCTAGGTTCTGGCACTCTTCCTGTAAAGGGATGCTGTCATTCCCTTCCCTTCCTCCATTCATTCCTATCTGTGCTTCACAAGAAAGGAAACTAATTTGTGTAGGTAGGTAGCACGATATTCTCACTTTCCTATCCCACCTTTGCAAGGAAGTCACTGATTCACTGAGATGCTTTTCCCATCAAAATTCGCTATACAGACCAGTATAATCTGTGGGAACAGATGGTATTTCTTGGTAGATTTTGCAGTGTACCATTGCAACCTGGATAAAGGTTGTACCACGTAAGTGTAAAATAATTTTTTTCCCTCATGAAAAATTTACAAAGGCACTGTGATTACAGATACTGGTTTGACCTTCAGGACAGCCTTCAAGCCTGGCATTCTCCTGGGACTTTTTTTTTGAAGGGGGATGGTTGGCTAGTTGTGTCAGTTGGGTTTGGGTTGTGGCCTGTCATTTGAACCACACAAAGATATTGATCAACTGGCACAACCTCATCTCTTTGCTCTCTTTCAGTGTGACATATAAAACTCCTCCCATGTACCTCCAAATTGCAGCAATAGATGGTATTAATAAAATACCAATAAAAGTTTTCTAATGATAAACATAGTCAGATACTAGAATTGCTTGCCTAGGGATGCTCTATAATACTGGATATGCAACACTCAGTTTGCAAATATTCTTAAAAACAGGTTAAACAAACGTCTTTAAGAAATTATCTTAGATGTGGATAATATACCTTCAGGCAAAGGAATGGGTGAGATTTCTTTAGTTCTGCTTTTTATCATTTGTTGAGCATGTTAACAGAACTCTGGAAATATTTTGGCATTTTTACCATCTGTTGACCCGAAAGAAGTGATATCTTGGAAAATCAGTGTAGAAAATTTTTGCCTAATTGGGTAATTTGAATGAACTTAGGAATTGAGAGCTTCTTTCTCAATATGCCTCTTGAGACTGGAAAGGGGTTTGGCAGCATGGGTGTATGTGTGATATATAGCATTGTAAATGTGCTTTAGCCCTAGGAAATATGTCTGTGTCTTTATTTAATGCACAGGGAACAACGTCATGAGGACCATCCATGGGGTAGGAGAGATGATGACCCAAATGGTGCTGAGCAGAGGGTCTGTATTTCCCATCAGTACCCCTGACATACAGCCAAGCATTCACCCAAGCAAGCAAGCCAGCACTGCAGACAGTGAAGATGTGATCGTAATGGACACCAAACTGAAAATCATTGAGATTTTGCAGGTAATAACGAGGGGTGGCATATTACACAGCAGTCATTTCATGGTTCTTTACTCACATAATTGCCAGTTCTGTTACCTACATTCTTACCATTCGCTGGGCTGCTTATTGTAGAGGTAACTCCTTGATATGAGGAAGGGGAGTCCTCTGTGTGAACAGCTGTACAGTTGTGGTCCTCACCTGTTGTACCGACTTCACCTTTGAAGGAACTGGATGCTGCAGAAACTTTCTCACTGAAACTGCAACAACAGAACTTGTCCTCGAATCTGCCTCACTAATGTTTCCTGAAGACAGCATGTCTATTTCTAGTTTCTTTCACACTCAGTTTAAGCATTTGACCCCTCTGTTGCAGTAGTTGGATGAAGGGCAAAATTGGCCCTGGCCCCACTGAGGTTGTGCACACTTTTGCGCTGCATTTAGTGCGTTTCAGATTTCCACTCTTGGGCTGAGAACAATCTGTGGGCTGCTGTGATTTCTCCCAGCTGACCTGACAAGCTGTGTGACACCAGCCTGTCCCCTGAGATGCAGTTTTCACTTTGTGCTGTTAAGAAGTGAAGTGGCACACACTTGCCCTGTGTATCGAATCCCAGGTTCTGCAATGCTAAGGTCCTGAAAGGAATGTTTCAGTGTTTTCTATAAATTCTCTGGATTTGTTGGTACCAGTGTCACTTTTGAAGGTTTCCATTTGTTCTGATTGCTCATATATTATTTAGATTACTCTAATTACTTGTCATCTGAAAGGCTATCAATTGTTAGAATACACTCAATGCTGCATTCTTTGGTTCCAAGCCTCCTTTACTTCAAAACTTACAGGGGAAGACAGAGTGTTATGAATTATATGACCATTAACCATATGACCAAAATAACACCATTCACATGTACTGCTTTTCGTTTTCCTTGTTTTTATGGCTGAATTTCTCTCCATACTGTCCTGCTTTACTGGTCGATGCCTAGGAGGATGATTCCAGGACCGTGTCCTGTGCATTCCCTGAGGGAATCACATTTTGTCTCATCCTTTCCTTTTTCACAGCACATTCATTGCAAGTGCACTCAGGATTGAAGAGCACTTAATCCTAATTACTTAATCTGTGGTTTGTTAGTTAAGGAATAGTCACATGGTCAAATTACTTCAGATAAGCAAGTGGTCATATACTGGATGAATCCCAGTAAATGTGCATATATATGATCCTAGCCCACAAGAAATACAAAATAATTCAGTTTCATTTAAAATGCAATGAAGAAGGATTAATTTAAATCATGTTACCTTTCATTACTTTGTTATTAGCCTCAACAGCAAGTAAGAATATTTTAGATTATACTGTACTAACATGCATAGCAAGTACAATGGTGATTAAAGCTATTCTATTCTCAGAAATATTTCTCAATTTGTAGTAATTTAATTCTCAACATATCTTCCTATTGCTTTAAGTAAAGACTGTTTAACTTATGATTTCTATTCTGCCCTCAGCCAGAATTAAACAGATGTTCTGATAGATTTGGTTGACCACGCATTGACTTGGGAAATTTTTATTTTTAAAAATCTTGTTTGTACAATTCTGGGGCAACTTAATCATGGAACCAAAATAGACCAATCCTATTGCAGGGGGTCTGGGAAGCATATTTGGCTTTAGCTGTAGATCAAAGAAACAGGTTGCCACCATTTGCTAAGTCACTTTTCAAATCACATGTCACCTCAGCCTTGGAAACTCAGCATATGTCTTTCATCTCCACTGATTGTAAAATATGTTAAATGATCTTAAAGGTATTTGATTATGTGCTTGCATTTCCTGTGGGTAAGAAGCATCCATGTGTATAGGTGTCAGCCCTTAATTTGATACTTATGCTTCCAGCTTAGTTATTTTCTTCACTATTCCAATATAAAAGCAGCACTTCCAGGTGTGAATTAGGATTTTTCCTCTATGAGTTTCCAGTTTCACAGCTGAGGAACAAAAAGGCATTTTTCAGGCATCTGAGAGCGTGAGCCTTGAGCCTGTTGTGCTTTCTCTCTATTCCACTCCATGAGGCAGTGGAATTCCAGCTGAAATATGAAATAATTGATGTCAGTGTGGGTTTGAAGGTTCTGATCTGGCTCACAGGCAGTGAGCACAAGGTTGCATGTTGGAGCCCCTGGACACACCCAGTGGTACTCAGCAATCCACAGAGCAGAATTCAGCATGTCTCAGGATGGGCAGGGTAAAGAAAGGAATCACAGAAAACTGGTGAATATAATGTATTGTTTTTTCATAGTAGACTTAAATTAATTTACTTCACTTTTTTTCTTGTAGTTTATTCTCAGTGTTAGACTGGACTACAGAATATCCTACATGTTGTCTATCTATAAGAGAGAGTTTGGGGAAAACACTGAAAATGTTGACTGCTCTACATCATCCCCACCTGACACACCAGGGACTGCCTCAGGTAAACCTTCCTATTTTATTTCAATCCAGGTTCTGGGTAGGCAACTGCAGACACTGAGCTCAGCTGCAGCAGAAAGACACAGGCTGCTGCAAGTGGAAAAACTCTTGAAAAAATAAACATTTTAAGGAATTCCCCAATTTTTTTTTTTGCTGGGCTGTTCTCCCCTAACAGAAAAGTGATTCCTTTTCCCCCACCATGGTATTTTGTTCTTTTATTTGTGCTCTTCCTGAAACACTGCATGGTGGCAAGTGGAGAGTGGTTGGGGATGGGTGAGGACAGGTTTAAGTAAGGTGAACATGGTAGAGGAATGATTTGGCTTTCAAGGGAGCCTTCCCATGCACACAGCAGTGCTCAAAAGGTCTGTGTAAACACCTGCAAGTTAGGGGAGAATTGCTCTCGTTGGAGGTGGGCATATGTATCACACAGGGGTACTTAAAGTCTTAAGTAATAAGTTATATTAAAGCCATTCTAAAGTAAAATGACTTTGGTCATTTACAAAAAAGTGTGGTAAATAACTGAATTTATGGTAAATATTCTGAAGTTCATGTATATGCTTTGTTGGGGTTGGCTCATGTAAGAAAAAACGTAAAAGTTTAACAATCTGTGTCATGGGTAGGTCACTGCTGGTGGCTAAAGAGCTCCTTGCACCCATGTGGCTTTGGGTCATCACTACAATTCTCTTCCTTAGGAATAGTAATACACAATTTAACTCTGCTCTAAATATCCTGTTTGCTCTCTACTACTCTTGCAGAAAGCAAATTTTGTGTAGTTGGGGAATGACTAGTTAGACCTTTACTTGATACTATCTGCTTTAAAGAGGAACAGGCTTCCATTTTGCTGTGCAGATGAAATGATGATCATTGACTTTTTTCTTTTTTTAAAATTTATTTTTAATTTTTTTTTAAACTTTTTTTCCCAGCAATTGTTCCTGACATAGATGAGATTGCAGCTCAGGCTGAAACCATGTTTGCTGGCAGGTATATTCTCTGAAATTTTACCTCTGTGTATATTTATATACCTTTTTGTTAATGTCAGTATTTCTTATGGCCAATCTCTGTTCATTCTGTGCTTGTTTTTATAGCCCTTTCTCTTCCTTTGCCTGCTTACTAATTGCATAAGCCATACATGAACAGAAATGTGCCAGGAAAGACCTGGATTTCAATCAAGCAAACAGCCCAGCTGGCCTGGATGGCTGTGGGATTGGCTATGACCACCCTCTTAGTCGTAAGAGAGTTGGTAGAAAGTTTTTGTCATGTTCCCAAAGGCAGCTGGGAAATGGTGTACAGGTATACTGGGCTAAACCACACGAATTTTCTATTTATCTTATAATGCCTCACATGGGTGCTGAAAAACCACTCTTTTTCTGGTGTGTCTTATGGCTTCAGCCCCAAATTTCCTGGATCAGCAACTTGCTGTTGAGCCTCAGTATTTCTCATGGGCCACATGACCTGTTGTCATTGCACTTGGTGTTCAAACTCCTCAGGAAAATTGTGTCAACAATAATCTCTCCTGTGACTCCTCAGATCATGAGTGGGCCACTTGCCATGATTTCCTGGTCCACCAGAGGCCTGTAGATCACAATTTATGCTTGCAGAGTTTTGGAAGGGATTTCAGCTACGCTGTGAACAGAAAAAAATAACCTATGGAAAACACTCACACTGGAGAGTTATTACCATTATCACTGTATTGGTTTAATTTTAAGGGTGTAATTATAATTATACCAGTAAAAATTAATTCCGTTTAGACAAGGCCATAGACTTTAAAGTTTTTCTTGGAGCTAAGGAGAGGATCAATGTGGGTACTGTGATCTTTCCTCTCTCAGTCCCTCATGCATTCTGAATCTTTACCAGCACAAGCAATGCCTCCAGGCCTGTCCTGAACTCCCATAATGTGAAACAACACACAGCCCTTGGCATCTGCATCTTTAAAATGAACAGAGAGACCAAATGGTTTCTTGGAAACATTATTTCTGCTTTGATATGTTAAGTGTAAATCTGCTTTCTGCCGTTCTACATTATGAATATGATTCCAGAAATATGATGCTTTTGGCAATTCTTGCTATTTTTGATCTTATTTTTTCTTAAATGAAATTTTAATAGCAGTTGAAAAGGGAAGGAGTGAAAAGGAAAGGGTCAAATTAATCTCTGATGAAATGCAGTTTACTCTGTTTAATTTGGGTCGGGGATGAGCCTGGCTCAACTTATCCATGACATAAATGAATGATTTACAATATAGATTTTAATCACAATGTTCGACACATTTCATATGTGTCATTCACATTTCACACTTCTGCTTCATGGTGTCCATTCTGCTACGAGATTGCTGCAATAACTGTAGGATCAAGTCCTTATAAAATATGTTGAAGTCATATTTATAATTTCCTTCCTGCAGCATATTTGATTTGAATTTTAAGAGCTCTGTCGAGTGAAGATGGTGTATAGAGGCATATTTATCTCAAGAGCTCTTATTTTTTCTTATTTACTTTACTCTATTTGGTTCTTTTTTTCCCCATTCCTGTTGCAGAAAGGAGAAGAATGCAGTTCAGCTTGATGATGAAGGGGGCAGAACTTTTTTACGGGTCCTCATTCACCTTATCATGCACGACTATCCCCCATTGCTCTCAGGGGCTCTGCACCTGCTGTTCAAGCACTTCAGCCAGAGAGCAGAAGTTCTGCAAGCATTCAAACAGGTATGGATGGGCTGAGGGTTATCCCAGGAAACTGAGCTCAGGGAGCCTTTCCAAAGGCTGCTCTGCTCCTTGAGTTGCTGTTTGTTGCATGACAGTGTTACTCCCCTCAGAGGTCAAGTATCAGCAGACTTCTCTGGCTGTATGTGCTGGTGTATACTACAGTTCTGTGCCCCCAGAAATTGTTCTTTCTGGCACTGCATCCATTAGGGAAAACGTAGGTCCCTGGTGAGCCTCTCACAGAGATCCCTCAGAGACAGAGCCAGTGCCTCATGTTTGGCAAGCAGTGTCCCTGTGTCAGCAGTGAGATTTCTTTGTCTTCAGGGCCACTCAGGCTGGGTATTGTTATTTTGTTATTCACCTGGTGCTTCTAATTCTAATTCAGGTGTCTTTGCACGGGGCTCCCCTGCCTGATACAGCTATGCCTAAATAGCAGGAAGGCAGGGATAGAGCCAAGCCTGTTTTCAGCTTTTATTCTGTCCCTCTGGAAGCAGTGCATGTGCAGGCTCCATGTGTCCCTGGATTAGGATGGGGAGATCTTATGTCATGGGGCTGCACCACAGAGATGCCTCTGTTACATAACCCTTTATAACATATGTTGATAAGGACATCTGATGCTTATTTCAGGAGCTGGGTATCGTGTTGTCTCATCGTTATGTAAGGTGGGGAGGTTTCTCTCCTGTGCAAACAGATGAATAATAAAGACCTGAAAAGCTTTTGTTGTGCAGCATAATGGCCTCCCACCAGGTATTTAAAGTTAGGCTGTGCTGGTTAGTTGCATAAATAGCTGTTATTCCCAGGTGAGCAAGGACTGATTTGCTTAACGTGTTTTTGTGAAGGATGGAAAAGACTAATGGAGAAATAAACAAAAAAGACTGTAGAGCACATGGAATAAGAATGCCTGCAGTTGAGCAGCATTCATAAATTCTGTAAAATAACAAGGTTTTGCCAAGCCAAGAGAGATGATTATGATGAAAACTTTATTTTACAAAATAGTGAATATTTGCCTGGATGTAATGTAGTTTTAAAAACACCATTCCTGTAAGTGTTGTCAGTGACCTTAATCTTCTACTTGAGTATGATTTCTTAATAGTGTTTATTAATTTACTGAAAAGATTGCTGATAGCTTTTTGGCATATTATCTTCATTAATAATCTTGGGAGAACAGAGAGTGTTACAAAGAAAGAGAATGTGTAGGTCATGCTAGATCAAGAATTACACATAACAGTGAAAATCCCCAGATAATTTGAGCAGTACAGAAAAAGGAAAAAATGAGATTAATCTTAATAAATGGCACCCACTCAGATGGTGAGAAATTCCATGGATCCCGAAGTCAGATTGTCAGCTATTCAGAGAAGTTTTTCTAAGCTGGCCTAACAGTGTGGAAGTCTGTTAATTTTTTTATGATTATTTATGATATAATATTTGATTATGGTGGTGTAGGAGATAATTAAAATTGCTGGCCATTCTGACTCTTTTTGGATGTCTCTATCCCTTGTCATACCATCCTTTTTTTTGCTTTTTCTTCTGAAATACAGTGCTGAAGCAGTAGCTATTTCTAACTATTACTGTAATAGTGTGTAACTGTTTTGTTTAATGCCATGAGCATCATGATCAGTGCATCAGAGCTCACTCTGCACAGAACTCAAGAGCCTGTAAATCTGCCTGTGCCAAAAATGTTTTTCAAGGTGAGAGGATGTTGTGAATGTTGTAATTATCCTGTTTTAGGCAAATACAGCCTCTGGCTCTGCTAAAGGTTTTTGAGGAATGGGGGCTAAAAGCCTGTGTGTGCCATGTTTCAATTGCACAGGAAAGGTCGCACAGTGCACCTGGAAAAAGAGGCTTAGAATGGGAACTGTCAAGCAAATTACCCAGCCATAAGTGCTGGTGCTACTGCTGCAACAGCTTTACAATTTTCTCCATTTCCAGGTTCAGTTGCTGGTGTCCAATCAAGATGTGGATAACTACAAGCAAATCAAGGCTGATCTTGACCAGCTACGTCTGACTGTAGAAAAGTCTGAATTGTGGGTTGAGAAAAGCAGCAATTATGAGAGTGGAGAGGTGGGCGACAATCAAACCAAAGGGGGAGAAGAGCCAATGGAGGTGGGTTTAAAGCCTTTGCTGTCAGAATTGTTTCAATATTGATAGGTAGTTTTATGAACAACTGCAAAATCATGGTCTGGTTAAACCAAGTGGCAAAGTGAGAATGTGAAGTATTCTGGCTGAGCTTTAGGAACTGACAGGAAAGGAAATAACACCTTTTTTATCAATGTATTCAATATTCTCTCCTGATGTTTTCAGTAACTGCATTCTTACGTCACAGAGCTGCTTTCCTTTCTGGGTGACATCCATAGTGTGCAGCAGCACTCTGGAAATAATCTGGGAATTGTGTGCTGGCAGTTGGGTTGACTTGCTGGAAAAAAAGAGGCGTAGACAAGTGTCCTGCAACTAAGAGAGAGAAGCACAATCAAACCCATGTTTTCAAACATCAAAAGTAATTCCATTCTTACCACACCAGACTGACCTAAGAATGTTGAGATTTTGTAGGTGAACTAATGTTTTAGTTTCTTTGGCCCTTGTCCTACCACTTTCTCAGGATATACTCTTGGTATACTCTATACTGCTTGATGTAGAACTTCAATCTAGAACCATAAAGACCTTCTTTTTTTTTCCTTTTTTAAAAAAAGTCGTTTTTTCTAGATCTCATTTTTTTTTAAATTTTGCTTTTCAGTGCAAACTGAGGTCACCATTTAATCATTTAATTCCATTTAATCATTTAATTTTCTTAAAAGCATGAGCTTTTAAGAAAACACAAAGTGTTGTTGTGATTGAGCTTTATGCCATAAGAGTAGATTGAGCAGGCTTTTCCACCAACATTTATTCCCACTTTTCCCTTTTCATCAGAGGAGGTGGGGAGAGATGAACAGCTGTGATTTCAAACATAGCATTTTCCTTGTTCTCTTCCCTGGTGCCAAGAAAGATGGGTAAGGAGGCCCCCAGGGAAGTAGAAAGCCAAGTAGAGATTATACAGCATTGTGAAGGCCAGACATTAGGAAAAAGATGGAGTCATGGAGAAGAGAGAGGATGCTCGCAAATATCTGTGACACACACGTGGCCTTTTAGATGGGAAAGCAGATTTTTGGTGGCTTCATGCAGGGGCAAATCCAACACTTCAAGAAGAATCCCATATTCTTGCAACAATGTGGGTCCTACTCTTTCTCTGATGTATGTTAGCTTGATGTTCTGATACCATATCTTCAGTGGTGTCAAAATTAGGGAGGAATTTGGAGTTGGAGCTTAAGTAGGTGATATTTCCTTCTTCCTTTCCTCAATCACAGCTCTAATAGGAAAGATGTTCCTTTATGTATTTAATAAATTGAAAAGATAATAGGGAAACAGAAAACTGAATTGCGTCAGAATGACAAAGTGTTTTAGCTAAAATACATTTCTAAACTGTAATTTATTTCCTGTGGGTAACCTTGATAGCAAGGAAACTCCAGGAAAAGGGGGCAAAACAATGTGTTTGAACCAGAGGCACCTCTCAATGGGATATTTTGAGTGGTTTTTCCCATGAGGCACCTGTGGGTCTGTATGGATTAGCAGTGCTTCAGTAGATGCACAATATTATCTCTGGCAGATCAGAGAGATTACTGTATCAGAGCAGTAATACGTAATCTGCTGGTAATTCCCTGAGAGCTGTGCCAGGTTACAATAGCTCAGAATCTTGTCCATCATTTTTTCCCCCTGCTAAATTATTCTTTAACAGTGAAGAGGTGTTTTTACCTGGCAAAAAAGTAACATTAGATAGTTTGTATTCTCTTTGAGGTCTTAATGCAGATGTAGGAGGTGTGATGCTGGGCATGATCTACAATGTGTGAAGCAGGTGGCTAGCTGTAAACAGATAAAAATCCCATGAGATCCATGCTTCCTTGGAATGGATACTGGGTATTCAGAGCTGGATGAAACCCCTAGGTCTTTAGGGAATATGCCTCAATTGCCTGTGTTTAATTTTTCCCAAACAACATAAAAGTGCACACAAGAACTTAAATGACATTCCAGAACATCCTTATGTTAAGCCCAAGTTTCTGTTGTTACCTGAAGCCTGTTGAAAGATGGGCATAGGAGTTTAAAAATATCATTTTTTTTTGCCTGAGTCTTCCTGGGTAATTGTTTTCACCTTACTATCATAACCTGTGGGCCTTTTTTCTTTTTTTTTTAAGTCATACGACTCCAGAGATGGGATTTGTAGAAAAAAAGGCCTTGTTCTTGTAAAAGTATCCAGAGTTCTCCACAGGAAAAATGGCAACTCTTACATCCATGCAGGACTGTCTTGATAGGGACTGGAGATCAGTGTTGGAAAGAGAACTTGGAGTTAGGTCAGACATAAATGAAACACCAGTAGGGTAGGGAAGAAACACTGAAATTGAGCTCACGTAAGAGCCCTGCTTGAGAAGGGGAAATCAAATAAAGCTGGATCACTTGGTTCTCTCTAGGAAGGTGTTCTGGGCCTGTGTAGATACCAGAGACCATGGAATGTGTGATTTTTTATTGTCCTGTCCCTGGAGGATGCTTAGGTGGTGTAGCACCAGAAACACAGCTCTGAGGAAGAGAAACAGGCTCAGTGAAAGGACTTTAAGGTGAAGCTGGAATAGAGTACTGTGGCATTTAGGGAGTTCCTCATCTTTTCCATCTGCTGAGAAAGTTCAGTGAGGTTTCAAGTGGTCTAACCTTCCAGCACCTGTAAGCACCCCGTGTTCCCTTACTTCCTTTATTTTCTAGTCTGTGGCTCCTTGCTTTGCTTCTGGGAACATTTGAACAAACATCACGTATAGGTTGAGGTTGTGAACTGAGAATTCTGCATGTCTCTCCTTCCCCTGGCAAGGAAATAGAGCCTGTCAAGGGCAAAGCTGTGCCATGGGGACACTGACACGTGCCTTGCACTGCTGTCCTGCTGGGATGAGGGAGACTGGGCAGTGGTGGGGAACTGTTCAGACTGAATGCTGGAATCTGGGTCTCCACTGGCGGGCGGCTAGCAAGAAATGATCTAAGACTGATGCAGAGTGTTATTGCAAGAATTTTATGGATAGAGGAAATAGTCTCTTTCAGAAAATATAATTTCCTAAAGGTGGGGTACTCAGGTGAGAACCTTTCCCACTGAGATCTCTATGCCTGCCTGTCCCCTGTGGAACAGTGTGACAGGGAATGTCTATCATGGGGCATAACGAGGCCAGATATGCAACTGAGTGTCTTTGGTATCCCAGTGGTGTGATTATCTCTTGGTAACTACATCCCTGGCATACTCTTATGGGTTCAATAAACAATTGTTTATTTTATTAAGAGAAAGGATAGATTCAGCAGTTTAATGCTGATCAGTACTTCCAGATAAGACATACAGTTTACATGGATTATAAAACTACTTTGATGAAGGAAGGATGCTGATAAAACTAACAGGTAAATTAATCTTGGTTAACCCGCAATCCCAGAACAGAGGGTGGTTAATTATAGCAAAAAGCCTGAAACATCTCCCAAAGTATTGATTCAAACAGCTAGAGAGACGGCAGCCTGCATACTAACAAACCTAAACAAATAAAATCTGCTCTTGTTACATAGATCAGCATAGATCAGCACTGAACAGCAGTGCTGACACTTATAAACAGCTTCCATGGCCAAATGGTGCAGCTGTTCTTACCTCACTGGAAATTAGGACCAGATGGGATTTATAGAACTCCTGAACTTCACCATCAGCTAAGAAAGTTCAGAGAGAGGCTTCAGGACATATAAACATTCAGCTTGGCGTGCATATGTTTGTTTTAGTGTATTTCTCTTTTCTAAAACAGTAGGAAGTTTGAGGACACAATGAAACTCAGAAGTACACCTGTCTTTTTTTTTAATGCTGTTACACTGGATTACGTCCTTGTGATCATACTGTGAGTCAGTCTCAAGATCTGCTAGAGTTTTTCTTCATGCTTTATAACTTCAGCATTCTAAGTTCAATATTTCAATTTATTTTTGTTTCCTGTTAAGAAAGGCTTACCACAGCTGAGAGCAGAAAAACCCCCAACACTGCCAGTATTCTTAGTGGCAGTATTTGTATACATGTTCTCCCATGTTTTGATTGAGAGATATGCATGGAAAGGTGCGTGGGTGTTGACAGTTCCTTGCTGACTTCATTTCTCTTATTTATCATACCCAGCTGGAGCTTTCCAGGAGCCAGGGCCCAGAGCATACAGCATCATGCCTCGATGCTGCAGTTTAACATATGGTTCCTATTTGGTTTTAAATCTTTTCCTGCATCATCCAGAGATACAGTCAGAAGCATCCCCTTTGTGGGAGAAACATCTCTAATTTCCACATGCTGCTTGTTCCTGTGCTGTTGAGGAACCTCTACTTAACTGTAGAGGTTGTCTTAAGCTCTTTCTCCAGACATTTTAGTGTTCACACACACAGATTTTGTAATCTTTCCAGCTGTATTACAGGTTTTTGGAACATGTGGTCACTACTGAAATACACTTTTGGTCCATCTCCTTGCAGTATTTAAGTTTCTTGGTGTGCCTAGTCTGCGATTTAGGGATATTTCAGAATGACCAGAAGCATGAAGACATAAAGTAATTGCCTCAAATTACATTGGAAATTTGAAATGAAGGAAGGACTTGACTATAAATCTTGTCACTCACTGGATAAAGAATAAACGAGACTTTATTATCTGTGTTATATCAATTCCTTATGAGCTGCTGTAATACTTTGTCACTTGCTGCTATTAAATACAATTAATTCATGTCAAGGAAATTGTAATAAATCTCCACTTGTCATGTGTTCTTTATTGCAGGAATCAAACATTTTGAGCCCAATACAGGATGGGACCAAAAAACCCCAGATAGACAGCATTAAAAGCAATAACTACAATATTGTTAAAGAGGTTAGTATATCTGCCAGGAAACTTGCTTGATATATCTGTTTGATTAGTAGATTTAATAATTATTTTGAAAGAAAATGTCTTTGTTTGGTTTTGTGTGACTTGACTGGTTTCTTTTCTTGCTTGCATGCCTATTTATTTGTTTGGTTTGTTGTTTTTTTTTAATTTATAGATTTTGATTCGACTCAGCAAACTTTGTGTTCAGAATAAAAAATGTCGGAATCAACAGCAGCGTTTACTGAAAAACATGGGCGCTCACTTGGTAGTCTTGGACCTTCTGCAGATCCCCTATGAAAAGGTTATTTTCCTAATTTTAGTAGTAGAGAACATGAACTCAGGGAAGGGAAATGCCTCGGCAGGCCCAAGAATCAATGGAAAGATTGTTTTAAAAACTGAATTGTTAGCTGTGGTACAAACGTGAAATGATGATGTCATTTTCTACCTTAAGAATAGTGAGCTTGAGCTCAGTTTAAATAGCTGCTTGCACAGTTTTATTTAAAATTTAATAATTATTGCCTTGGGTACCTGGATGTCACAGTGCTGTCAGTCCTGTACCCGTTCCTGAAGCAGGCAAACCTTAGGACCAAAAGCTTTCAGGGATCAAATCTGAAATAACTTCTTTGTTTTTATGGTGGGTGTCTCTAACCTAATTCCACCTGCCATTTTTTTTCACAAGATAAAGTTATTTGGTACTGGTTTGGTGGAATTGAGCATACAAATGAATGAACTAGATAGGCTTTGAAAGAGCACATCTTTCTAGATCTAGGAATCACTGAGAGGGGTAGAACTTCTGCTGGGCTATGTTTTCCTGCATGTTAAATTACAGACACTGGGTTCAGCTGTTGTCAGTAAAATACTGCTTGTCCATACAGGTGGTTCATCAAATCACACTTAGGATACTACATGAGAGGAATACAAAGTGAGGATGAAACTAGAGATATATTTGTGTGGGAGTATGTGTATGAGCACATGCACACATACATCTGTTTCTGTATGTAGCTATAGAAAAGCTAAACCTTTGCCAAAGCTTAAAACTAATGCAGAAAGACATTTTTGGTTTGTTTTGCTTTTTTCTAAATCAAGCACCTTAGCACTTTTTAAAACTAGGAAATTATAACTAAACATGAAGAAATCTTGCTTTGATTTTATACTCCTTCCTGTGGTTCCCTGTGGTGAAGTTGATTCAGAGTAAGGTACAGCTGCTAATGAACTCTGAAGGAAACTATGTCAGTTACTTTTGCCAGAGGGAGAATTCCTGCCCTATAAAGGCTCAGGAAAATTGGTTTATTCCTGGCTGAATTGATGCTGTGTGGTTTTAACAAGTATGTTTAGGTATAATCAGCTGATTTTGTTTGTCCTTTCTTCCTGCAGAGTGATGAAAAGATGAATGAAGTTATGAATCTAGCCCACACTTTTCTTCAGAATTTCTGTCGAGGAAATCCTCAGAATCAAGTTCTCCTCCACAAAAATCTCAACTTGTTCTTAACTCCAGGGGTAAGTATTTCATTTGAAATAGAATATGATAATTGGAATTAAATTTGGGTTTGCACACCCCAGTGCTAAATAAATAATTTCACCAAATTATGCCTCCCATGCCCTCTCTCATTTCCCCTAGCGTTGCTTTTTATGTCATTGGCTTTAATGTCGCCATTTTAAAAGTGGAAAACAAAACCCAAGAAACCTGTGGGGTTTACTGGAAGGATCTATGAATATGTGTCACATCACTATGTTGAATTTGACTCTGATTTTATTCATCTTGACTCACTGATGTACTGTAAAGTCAAGGCAGAAGATATTGTGACTGCTGTCATACACCTTGTGTGACAACAGAATCAGACCCAAACATTTTTGTTGGTGTTCCCATTTGATTCAACTGATCTGAAGTCTGACCTTCTATTAAATCATCTTTACAATACACCTTTTAATCACTTTGTATATATTTGTGTGTTTACAGACATATTCATGTAGAATGACACTTGCTCAGTGGATCTACTGAGCAAAACATGCTTTTATTAGAAGGAGTTGTGAGTATGAGGGTTGCAGGCCCTGGCCTGTGCCCATTAGGAACCATTGCTCTGTTTTTTATTTATGCTCTTTCGTGACATTAGTGAACAGCTCTGAGCTGACCACAGTGGGAACCAGAGCCCGGATTCCATCACATCTTACACTGACACTTAACTTGGGTGCCAACTGTGAAGCCAGCTTGGACTTGTATTTCTACTCTTTTGAAGCTGATTTCCTGATCATCCATCCCAGTTATTGTGCTTTTGTGCACATTGTGGAGCAAACTTGATGTGGATTCCTATCAGATGACAATAAACAGGCACATATACTTTAGGAGCACAAGCCTCAGGAACCTTTAGTCCAAGGGACCAACCTAGAGCAAAAGCCCCAAGAATGCACAAAGGCTGGGTGCTGTGTCCTCAGCAGCAGCATCCCTTCTTGCTCCAGACATGTTCCTCTTGTTCCATGCTGCTCATGGATACACAGCCCTAGGCTCCCTCTGGAGTTAATGTGGAAAGGACATTCCCTTTGAGACTATCAGGCTGCATGTGCAGGCACTTGCCTGCTGGAAATGCCTCCTCTGTGAGCCCCAGAGAGAGCCAGAGAAGCTCATCATCTCATTTGGTGGCCTCATTGCAAGGTTTGATGGTGAGTGGGGCCAGTGTGGTCTCAGGTGTCTCGTATAACAAAGCCTCTGAAGAGTGCTCTAGCAGGGTAGTGTGTGTGTGTGTGTTCACCTTCCATATGGACACAGGTTTGGTTTATGCCCACTTTAGGGCTGTTGGTACTCATAGGAAAGTGTGGAGAAATTCCCTCAAAACTGGAAGCGGGACCCTGAGATCATTGAAAAGGATTTCTCCAGTTTCCCTTTACCAGTGAGCCTTCCTCTACTCGAGAATCCCGTGCCTCTCTCAATCTCAAAGCAGATCTGCTGTGCTCATGGGGCTGTTTTTGATCTGTTCAGCTCCTGGAAGCTGAGACCATGAGGCACATCTTCATGAATAATTACCTCCTGTGCAACGAGATCAGCGAGAGGGTGGTGCAGCACTTTGTGCACTGCATCGAGACCCACGGCCGGCATGTGGAGTACCTGCGATTCCTGCAGACCATCGTGAAGGCAGATGGCAAGTACGTGAAGAAGTGCCAGGACATGGTAATGACAGAGGTAAGCAAAGTCTTCACATGTGAATCACTCGAGAATTCTGAGGCTGTTTTTCCTGCTCTTGATACCAATGAGATATAATGGCATCCTCGCTTCAGAATTTTAAGCGGCGTCACAAATAATGAATATTTTAGCAGACGTTTTGGGGAGTTTGATCTAATTTTGTAAGGCCATCTGTATAACTACTAGAAAGAAAACATGAGTGTTAGCATGGTGATACAGAGATGTCTATTTGTAGATGATGTAGCATGGAAATCTCAGAGTTACATAAACCTTCATTTTCCTGTAATGTAATTTAGGATCACTTTTACCCACTCTTGTGGCATGGGTTTGCCATACAAGAGGCTGTTACCTCTATGGATTTACGTCTAAACAGTGTTGTAGACCTTTCTTTTTAGCATATAGCTATTCTAAATCCTAGTTTCTGCCTTTTTGGGGGGGTTTTGTTTTATTTCAGAGCATTTCTGTGAGGGTCAGTAGAGCTGCTCTAGCTTTAACTAGCTGGATTCAGAGTCTGACCCAGTAAATTCAACCAAGTGGTTTGTGAAAAAATCTTTATGTCAATAAATTTCCTAGGAAAATACCTAATTGACTTACTCTGCAATTAGGATTTGATATATTGTGAGCATGATAAATGACGTTTTCAACCTGCAGACACTTGTGCATTTAACTATAATTATGAGTTCCTTGAGATTAGTAAGTGGGTAAAGTTGAATATGGTGAAAAGTCATGGTAGGATTAGAGTCCAAGAACATTTTTTATTTGCTTTACCAAGTCCTTTTTTTTTTTTGCTTGGTTTGGTTTTTTAAAGAGGTGTCTTCACAAAGGAATCAGAGATAAGCTTTCGTTTTTTGTGGTATGAACAAAACAAAATCCCACTGAAATTTTATTCCACAGCAACAAGAGGAAGAACTTCTAATTAAGAAAATAAAGCTTCTGCCTACATGGATAACCTTTAATGAAATTCACCTCAACCTTTTCAATTTGACTGAAGCATTTTAACATGCAATATCAATTACAAGCCTTTGATTTACATAATTCAAACACTTCTTGTGCCTTTGTGGTTTTAGATTTTTCTGCTTCCACCGAAGGCTTTTGTAGAGGTTTTTTTTTAAATCATCAAATAAAATTTTCAGATTTTTCTCAATTTCAATATATTTTGCTATTGACCTATAGCAGCACAAAGATAAACTGTCATATTACATTTCCAAGCTGACTCCTTGATGAAAGTAGAAATGAACTTGGATATGGCATTCACATCCTAAGTCCTGCAGGAGTTTCCTGGGGTGGGGGGGAGCAACCCTGTTTTGATGAAATAGGGGAAGACATTTACCTGTTTTTCAAAAAGTAGGAAATTACAGGTAAATAATTTTGAATTTTTTGAAAAGAATGCTACTTGTGAAACTTGAATGGCACTTGAATGGCAATCCATTCTAAAGGGAACAAAAGGGAACAAATGGTTGGAACTTGCCACAGAGTCGGGACAGTTTCTCTGTAGACAGCTGAGATGTACTTTGTGACCTTAAACAAGTGCTGTAGCTTTTCCTGTGCCTCCAGATGGGGCACATAAACAATTTACCACAAGACAACATAGAATATGACTGTACAGCTTGCCTCAGCTCCTGCATATTCTTTCACCCACAGGAAGTATGTTGTAGCTTATTCCTGTTTACTGGGAATGAGGGGTAATCCTCATATTTACATGTTCTAGAAAGTGCATACAGATGAAGGAGCACCATGGCAAGAGAATACTGTCATAAAATCCATTGGACATCCCCAATCTGGCTGATTCCCTTGTTCTCATCTCCTTGGTCTTCATGTCTGCAATGATGTTTACCAACCTGGAAGGTTCCTTAGGATGCTTTTTCTCATTACAAGCAGGCTTTGAGGTTCCTGGCAGAGCCCTGCCTGTCAGTGCAAACACTATTAGAGAAGGGAAAGCAGAATTTACCTTGGGCGAGATCAATGTGGCAGCAGAGTTTTCTATTACCTGTAGTATTCTGAAGTAATATTTTGCAGAGTATCAACAGCTGCTCCAATACTGGACAGCCTTTATTATATTACCATAGAATTCTAAATTTAATGAAAATATACTTTAATGGCAGAAAATGCTGCTGGGTAGTTTTGTCCTACACTCTCATCCCTTTAAATTTTTTTCTTCTGTATTGTGGATTGTCCAGACAAATGCCTGAAAAGTTGTGGTATAGAAATAATGTAGAAATAAATGAGATATAGGAATTGCAGGAAAGACTGAATTCACAATTCACTCCAGCCAAATGTCAAAGTAAAAATAAGCAAGAAGCAGGGAAAGCACAAACAGAAAAGCTGCGAATTCAAAACTCAAAGTGTTGAAACCCTGGAAAGTGTAATGAAATGTTTCTTGACTTTTCATTCTGGGAGACTAATTTTAATTCCTGTTCTTGCTGATTTCCCATTTCTCAGCAGCTCCGGGCAACCTTTATGACTACCCTTGAATTGAATAAGCTGGGATTTCGTATCAAATATGGAGTGGAATAGGTCAAGTGCCTGATTCACAAAATAAGTGTGATTTTTGAGCTGCCAGGGTGTGTTCTGTACTGGGAGGGGTTTTTGGGAGCTTTTTTCACGCACAGTGAGAGTGGATTGAGCTTCAAAGGACAGTGATGGAGAGACGATTCCAAACAGGGTTAGAGCAAAGCTCTTCAGTGAGATGTGCTGAGATGGGGCTGCCAGCATCCAGCGCCACTCTGGATCCTTTGGAGATGAGCAGAGCACTTGTAGCAGAATCAAACATTTATCACATACACCAGTTTTATGTTAAATGAAAGTGCTGACATCACACTGACAAAGTCATGACCCACCTGCCAAATTTGCACAGGGTGGGAAGAATCTCCCTTTGTTTCCAGTACTTAGCAAAGGTGGGGAGAAGCTGGATTAAATTCCTGGTGAGCCACAGGCTTTTTGTGTGAGGCAGTGTGGAAGGATTTAATCTCACTGCACCTCAAGTGCCTATCTATGAAACAGAGATAATAATGCATCCTGGCCTCCCAGCAGGAGGTGAAGATAATTAATTAACTTCACACAAACATTGAGACGATAGGAATAAAAAGGATGGCATGCTGTCTTAGGTAAAGACAGAGCTACACAAAAATTAAACCTCAAATTCACCTTGCATTAGTGTGAGTTATTCCAGATTTGCACTTATGTTGATAAGAGCAGAAGTTTGCCTTGGATATTGTTTTGGCATGTTCATTTGGCAAACCGCATCAGAGTAAATTTTGTTTTGTTATTTGGGTTTTAGCTAGAGAGTCTTCACATAGTTAGAGATAAAATAAGAAATTAAGAAACTCATAGAATCATTTAGGCTGGAAATGCCTTTAAAGTCATTGAGTCCAAAACGATTGCAGCTCAGAGTGCTCAGAACCTTGTGATCTCTTTCCCAGCTGATAAATGGCGGTGAAGATGTGCTGATATTCTACAACGACAGAGCATCCTTCCCAGTGCTGCTGCAGATGATGTGCTCGGAGCGAGACCGGGCCGACGAGAGCGGGCCCCTGGCCTATCACATCACCCTGGTGGAGCTGCTGGCTGCCTGCACCGAGGGCAAGAATGTCTACACAGAGATCAAGTGCAACTCACTGCTGCCCCTGGATGACATCGTGAGGGTGGTGACCCATGATGACTGCATTCCTGAGGTGCGATTCACGGCACGACTTTGCATTTTCGGAAATGCAGACAATATTTTGTTGTTTATAATGTACTGACAAGTTGAATATTTGCACAGAAAATGGGCTGGAAATGGGTGGTGCTTCTTAAGGTGAATAAGTTGAGAAAGGATAGACAGTATTTATTCCACAGAAAATTCTTTGTCCTTAATGCTCTGTTTGTCAGCTTTTCAGACACCTTGTTTTGTTTTGGGTTTGTCCAGCCACTGTCAGTTTAATGCTCTCATAACTTCTGGCTGAAGCTGTGAAGACCCAGCTGAGTGTTGGGTTAAGCCAATGTTTTGCCACTGCCTGAATTCCTTGGAAACGATGGATAAAATTCTGTCCATGCTGAAGTCAGTGGGAACCTGGGTGAAGTCTCATTTTTTTAAACTCAATTGCAGTCCTGCGAATGTTTTTATTCACTGCATATGAAGGCACAATTCTGCATATGTCATGCTAAAGTAAGACTGTGATATTATCTGGTGGAAAAATGGGACTCAAACAGCCCAATTGGGGCCTGCAGGAGTTAAAAATCCTTCTGTGCCATGAAAATTGCCCTTGTGATCAAATGATCCTATTACTAAAAAGAAATATGTTTGCTTTACCCAAAAGTTCCCCTTAACATTAATTTAAACAGATGGTAATTAGAAAAAAAATCCCAAACAAAAGAAACCTAAAGGTCTGATCTGAGTTTTCTCTCTGCTGCATTAAACATATGCAACTATCTCATCTCCCTTGACCGTGACAAGAAATTTTCAGTGCATTTGCATATGTTTATATTTAATCTATACATTTTGGGCACTGGATATCCATTTTTATGCTGTGAACATGCAGACTTGTCATGCCAGAGAGGAGTGCAACTGCAGTCCTCCTCCTAAGCCTTGTGCTGCCATTGCTGCAGTCCCAGTATGACACAACCTTTCTCTGCCATTTAGATCCCAAATGCAACTGCTGCATTGGGATTGTGGAAATACAGAGACTTCAGTCTCAGCTCTGCAAAAGACTTTTTATTTTATATTTGGCAAGCCTGTCACAAGGCTTCAACCTGCTGCAGTCAACTGGCAAGTGGAGGGGTGTCCTGCATTTTGACAGCCTCTGGCTTTGGAGTCAGGCCTTGCTGGTCTTAATATCAGTTAAATACCAGAATCATTACTGGTTTGTTTTGTGGAGGTTTTGTCATTAGAGTAAGGATGTTTGCAAAACCTTTTCATTTTTCTTCCTCTGGTCTTTCAGTAAATACATTAAGGCATGTGTTGCCCTGCTTCTCCCTAAATCTTCAGAACAAAACATATGCATTATTATGGTTATGAATGTTTGTTAATACTGTTAGTAAAGGTTCATCTTTATTGTTCAGTATTTTTGCAGATAGAAAACACTACGTTAATTGTTTTTACTGTTCCATTCCATAATGATTGTGTTTTTACTGTTCCTGCAGGTGAAAATTGCCTATGTTAATTTTGTTAACCACTGTTATGTGGACACTGAAGTCGAAATGAAAGAAATCTATGCCAGTAACCATATCTGGAAACTTTTTGAGAACTTCCTTGTTGATATGGCAAGGGTAAGCTTCACCAGGTGTTAAATATTACAGAATGGTCATGGGTGACGACTGAACTGGCAGTAATGGGTTTTTTTGTGAACTTCTTTTATTTTGTCAACTATTTTTGTTCAAAGCTGACAATAGGATAGGTGTGATTGGTTCATTTGTTTGTTTAACATTTGCTCGTTATTTCTATGATCTTTATCATTATTTAACCTGCTAATTGCTAGAAGCCTTCTCTTTCTAAAAGAGCATCTTGGAACCTGTGCCTTTCTCTTTTCTTACAGAAAAATAAATTGGGTGAGTGTACATGGTTGAGAGCCTGTGTACATCTTTTGGGAACGTGCATTACATGTCATTATGGTGGTGACTAAAAACCCCCCACATCTGTAATCACTTCCTTTATTCTGCTGTTATAATGAGGATCAGGGATCAAGATCTTCTCTGGCTCGTGTTCCTTCTTTAGTCTCTATTTTTGTCTTTTATTCTCCTGTCACTGCATTCTCATTGCCGATGTGAAAGGCAGGTGTAGAGCTGTGGTCCCTCAGAATACTAATTCGAATATAAATTACAGCTGCAAGATGACAGGGCACAGTCAGTACCACAGGCCTGCCATTCCTGTGGTCCTCAGTGAGCCTCATGGTATCAGTACTTGTTGAATTAAATTTTAAGTTACAAGTGGAATTAAGCTTCCTTTCCCAGGGATTTTGAAGGCAGAAAACAAAGAGCAATCTTATGACTTCCACAGAGATTAAATACAATAGCAGAGCCATGAGGGGAAGCTAGTGTGATGTGATGATTACAGCCTGCACTACACATCTTTTTCTAGGAGGTTAATGCTTCTTGTAATTATAAATAATTACAATATTAATGACAAACAACGGTGTTTCTCTTTCTGCTCAAGAAGTAGAACCTTGGGGTTTTGGGTTTTTTCCAGTCCATGGTCCATTACATTTTATTATACTTAAGTTGTCACTCCTTGCATTCTTCATTTCATTGAAATGAAGAAAAAAAGGTAAAGAATCTCAGTTTGATCCTGCAGCAGACATTGACCCCAAAGGAATAGTGTGCCACAAAATAATTCCTGTGAGACCTTTTGGGAGAAAATATCATGAATTTTAGCTAAAAGAAGAAGGAATGCAGAGACTTGAATAAGCACTGGGACCTGTTCATTTCTCTGTGAAACAGAAACCTTATACATGGTTGGGGGGNGTTGGTTTTTTTGGTCGGGTTTTTGTTTTGTTTTGGTTTTTTTGGTTTTGGTTTTGGTTTTTTGGTTTTTTTTAAACCTTTTTATTTTTCCCTGGGAACAGGTTAAGGCAGGGATGTTTGTGCTCTCTTTTATTGGTGGTAACCATTTTCAGCAGTAATTAGTCCTCTACAAACCCTGTTTTCTTGCTGTTTTGTCCCTGTGGTTGTGTTACACAGCGAGAGCCCTTCTGGACAAAACAACCTGGGTTGAAAATTAAGATGAGAAACATCCTTGGAGGAGCATTCTGACTTTTAACCTTACTGGTTTTACCTCGAGATGTATTTCCTTCTATTTAATTCCCTTTCTGGGTTGCCCTTTCCTGGCATGTCCTGACCCTGACTTTCCAAACAGACTATCCCTCCTCCCTAGCCCTTGGATGTGGCCAATTTTCTGTGCCCCTGGGCTAGAAGCAGACAGGTAGAAAGAGGGGTCTGTGCAGGTTTCCT
Organism: Cyanoderma ruficeps; assembly: GCA_008694505.1. Taxonomy (NCBI): domain Eukaryota; kingdom Metazoa; phylum Chordata; class Aves; order Passeriformes; family Timaliidae; genus Cyanoderma; species Cyanoderma ruficeps. The sequence goes on from VZDJ01000426.1 coordinate 3,276,465, forward strand.
CTTATGAGCCTGGAGACAAACTGCACTGTGCTAAATGCTGGGGGCTTGTCCTGATGCTGGTGACCATTGAGCTTGTTTTCACACACCCTTCTCCTAAGAGAAATTAGACCCCAGATCTTCGGAGGCGAAGAGGGAAAATGCTGCATTTTGTGTGTGGGTGCTGTTGGCAAGATGCAGCTTTATTTTGCTCTCCTGTAAGCATGTCAGAAGTGCTCTGGCCTGTCCTGGTCTCCAGCCATGGAGAGCTGTATTTTCCAGGTTATGGAGTGTATTTGTTCAGTTTTGGTGCTCTGGGGCCCCAACAGAGCCCATGTGTTATAAATACATCAGCGTTCTGTACCTATCAGGACAGTTAGAATGCTGTCAGCATCATGAAAGATGTTACAATAGCTTTCAAAGCATTTAGAAAAAGAGCCCTTTGATCCTCTGTGTTCCAGTGAGCTAAAAGGGATGCTTTTGCGTGGGGGAAGGGGAAATGCTTTTCTTATAGCTGCTACAAATGCCTGTCAGTGGGTGAGTTTGTGAGCTTTGAGTCTGTTATTGGAGAGCACCAAGGTGAAAGACAGAGAGTGTTATCCTCAGGTTGGATTCTTTCTGTTACAGATACATATTCCAAAAAAAAAAAAAAAGTAACTGATTTTTTTATCTGTTTCTGGATTGAGGAAGGAAATATTTAGTCCCCAGTTGTCATTTTCCTTTCAACAACGTGATACATTGCAAAGCAGGCATGAGGCAGATCCGTGTATAAACTGGGTGTGCCAAAAGCTGTCGGGCTTTCAAAGACACCCTGTTTCTACAGCTTCTGCCAACCTACTTTCTGCTGGGTGTGACTTGCAGTTGAGCAAAGTGGGTGCTGCTGAAGGAAAGGCTTCCCTTTCCTGCGTGTGGCCCAGCCTGTGTAAGTCAGCAGCTGTAGTCTGAGCAGGATTAAAGATAAGAGCCGGGGATCTGACAGCTGTAAAGTCATCCTGGCTTTCTCTGCAGAATTTTTTAAGTATTATTCATGTGAGTTTTGGTCCCAAAGCCTCTTAAGGGGTTTTTAAACACTGCTTTCTCAATCCTCATCTCCATTTCATGCATTTCATTTTTTTTTTTTTCTTCCACGGAGGAAGATCTTTCAGTCCCCAAAGGGCAGAGGGATAAGAACAAATGAGGGGATTTCCAAATTCCTTCTGTGCTGGGAATTTTTCAGGCTGGTGTTGGAGCAGAGTGGCATTCCCACATACGGCTCTGCTTTTCAGGCAGCTGAAGGGGAAAGCTTAAAAGTGTTCTGGAATTTAGTTTTGGTGATTTCTGCATTCATTGTGCTAGCACTGCACAGCTCCCTGTCTTCTTATCGGGATTGCAAGTGCTGAGCTCAGAGCAACTGGTTCCAGCCAAAACTGGCATGCAGATTAATTAAAAGCAAAAGAACTTCCAGAAATTTTTAATTCCATGATCTCTTAAAAAAAAATTAAACAAGTTGGATTATTAACGGAATCCTTTATCTTCATGAGGACTGGGGATGATAGTGGTGTCACACTTTTCCCAAAACAGAAGGACTGATGAGTTTGCTGTTTCATTTTAGCCACTCTCACTTCTCCCTTCAAAATCTTTCCTGGAGTGATAAAAAATGCGCTCTGTGGAGGCATGACTGATTTATCTGACACATTTTAGATAAGCAGACAAACAAACTCCTCAAGACGCCTCATTTGTCTAAGTCTGAAGTAATCTTTGGTTATTCCTCTGCCTACTACATGACAATGCTTGTGTGCTAGACCCAAGGTACTTCTGTGTTCCCCTGAGCTCCATCATACCCTGAACACAGGTGCTTTTGGATGTCATGTCAGTAAACCTCTTTAAAACATTCCTGGTGAAATTGCTGTCTAGCAGTGACAGTGGCAGTGTGTAATTAGAGAGAATCTTTGCCCTGTGTGAGATTCAGGTGCTGTGGATTATCTCTCTGCTTCTGTCACCAACTTTTCCCTGCGACCTTAAGCAATTCAGCCAGCTTTTCTGGACTCCCCATCCCTGAAGAGATGTAATGGTAAGTGTGTGCCACTCAGGTTGGGGGTTATGTGTTAAATGCACAGATGGCAATCAAAAGGCTACCCCGGAGTTTTTGTATACAAAATAAATTCTGCTTTTGCATAGATTCCCTAGAACATTGCAGTCGTCTCTGTCTTGCGTAGGTGAAAGAGAAAACAACTCTGCCTTCATTTCTTGTTAAACATGACTACAACTGCTTATTTAAAGGCTGTTGAAGAGGTAGTATGACTACAGTCTGTACTACTTATTTGTCCAGTCTTGCCTTTCTCACTGGTTTTGGCTCTCTGTAGACTCCTTTCAGTACTGTGTACACTGACACATGCAAAGTCAACATGCCTCTGTATAGATGTTCACAAGTGTTGAAGAGAAATAAAGGAAACACTGAAGGATGTAATCCACACCAGTAATTTTTCCCTTTCTTTAAGTGTGACATCTTTACGCAGCAACAACCTTTAAGTGTCGTACCAAAGGGAGTCTTCAGGAACCTTTTGTACAAATCTTCCCACTTCCTCCCACCATTTAATCATCCTTCTGTGCTCCAGAGTTGTCCTGCTACCATCCATTCCCTTCTTTCATTATTTTAGCTTGGCTTCAGTATTTTCCCCATGTGGCTTCCCAAAGAAATGCTGCCTCTCTTCCAGTACCGTCCTAAAGCCCATCGATATTGAATGTGCTGTTTCCCTTCCTTCCCTCCTTTTAAACATTTTTCCTGCAAATGAGCTTCACCTTTGCCACCCAGTTGTGGTGATTAATTGTAGAGAGAAGCTAAATGTTGTATGAAATCTTTCTAACCTCAGTTGTTTATGTCTCATCTGTCTCTGAAGCATCTTCCAACCAGCCCTGCAATGGGAGGAAAGGTCCATTTTCTTCTTGAATCTGTCTAAATGTGTAAGTGGCATGCAGTGTGCTGATTTAGGGGGATCTTTGCTTCATGGTGTGGGAAAGAAGAGGTAGGCAGCCAGAAAGAACTATTCAGAAGAGAAGGGTGGACCTCCAAGAAGAAAGATAAGCTATAACAAATCCAACTTCAACTCTAACATAGTTCTCTCTGATAGATACTATATAAAATCTTTTGGTTTTACTTTAAGAAGAAATAATAGATGTGTTGTAATCAATACAAAATAATGAAGCTTGCTTATTGGGGAGAACTAAATCTCATTGTTTCCTCCTCCTTCCCTGCAGGTTTGTAACACAACCACAGATCGTAAACACGCAGACACGTCTCTGGAGAAATATGTCACTGAGCCTGTCATGAGCATTGTGAGTGGCTTCTTCAATTCACCATTTTCAGATAACAGCACCAGCCTCCAGGTAAGGAGAAGAGACACAGACAAATAAGTTATTCAGATCGTTAACGAGATACCTTCTGCTACCTGCATAGGAATGCTGTCTCTTTTCATCCTCCTTTAATTTCTCTGTCCCCTCCATTGCCACTGACTACCAGCTTAATCCCCCTTTAAAACACTTAATTCTTCATTTTAATCACTTACATCTTGAACTAGTAGACAGCTCAGTGTGGTCAGAGTTACTTCTGGCTCTTGTGAATTCATAGGAGGGGGTATCCTTGCAGAAAAATCTTTGTGTGAGGGAGATGTATCCTGTGAGAGAAGGGACACATGCCTGAGAACAGGAAAAACTCCTCTATCCTTCTGGTGTGTACTGTGTTTGCTTGATATCAGTGGCAATCTGAGGAAAAATTGCATGATTTGGCCTTTTTAGAGGTGCAGCATTGATTTCTGCTCCTGCCAGACCTAAAGATCAAAGAGAATTTAATGGAGCTATAACTTGAGTCTACAAGCTAAAACCCCCTTGGTTTACGTTGTGTCAAACCCTAGGGCACCTGTGTGGAGATCCTTAAAGGTAAAATTCTGTGTTTGTTCTTGTTTTCAGACACACCAGCCTGTTTTTATTCAGCTCCTGCAGTCTGCTTTTAGAATTTACAACTGTACCTGGCCAAACCCAACACAGAAAGCCTCAGTGGAGTCCTGTATCAAGACTTTGGCTGAAGTGGGTAGGTGCCAGGTTTTACTTTGATTATTTCTCTTCATGTTTAAGGATCAGACTTGAAGTTTAACAGTTTTTAATTTGACTCTGACCATCCTGAAATTGTGTCAGTAGTGATTTCAGAAATCCCCCTTCTGGAGGCTAAATTCTTCCTTCTTTTATAACTCATTCAAACCTGTCCTATCAAATAGGGTTTTTAGGGTGAAACTGGTAGGGCAGAGGGATGAGTTTGCTAAGTGAGTGATGATTGAGCTTTCAGCCATCAGTTTTAATTTGATGGTTGAAACTCTTGATGTTTTTAACTTTTAAATTCAAACAAGTGATACAATATTAAATCACTACATAAGTATAAGCATCCCTGTTCAAATAGATTTTTTAAGAACTTCTTATCCTATATTAAAAATATTCTTCACCAGAATATAGCTCAGACTGGCAAAAGTTTATTAAGTTAGATTTCTGTAAATAAGATTTTAAAGTCTTCTGGCATGACAGAATAAAGGATTATTCAATGTAGTTTACAAAACTCAGTGGTGCTCTTTGCTTGTAGAATAAGACTCTGCTCAGTGTGAATGAAAGCTGAGCATAGATACATAGAAATTGGCTAAACTCTATTGTTGATACATCTATTAAAAATATTAATAAATAATGGTAAAACAATATGAGAGGGTCCCAGAGCCATCTGCAGCACTGTAACAATTAACTCTAAATTTAGATTTTCGGAATAGCTTTACAGAAGTATCATTTAACATTTTAGCCGAAACATCTCATTAACTTTCTGTGTGAATGTGAATAAGCAGTTACCTAAAAATTTAGTAACCTTCAATTGTTTTATTTGTTGTGCAAATGATTTAATTATGGATCCATCTGGCAAAGGAACTTTGGAAGTTGAAGACATTTTATTTCCTTTATTCTATAGCTTCTAGAGTCTCACATAAAGCTCCATCTCTACAAATTCTTGTTTGTGTGTTTAACACTTATGTCCTTGCTCTTCTCTGGCATTTCTGGAAACAGTCATCAATAAAATACTTCCTTTGGGAGTCTGGGGAAGGGGGGAGAAGTAGGGCAGGTGAGAGTAGATTTGAGACCAACCATGCCCTCTGTGTGCTTGTAGACAGCTCAATGTCTTCATTTCTGTAGAGCTGCATCTAAAATCAAATTCTAGCTCAGAGAGGTCGTTGTGTTATCTCATCAAGATGAGGCTGTTTGGAGGCATCTGAGTGTGGGTTTATTTTCCATTTGGCTACGTGCCCACAGCACATAGCTGATTCTAGCATGAAAAATTCCCAGCAATTTCCAGCGATCCGGAGCTCTGCTGATTGCTAGATGAGTCAGGCCAGGCCCTCGCTGGGCTTTCTCTTCTCCCGAGGAGCCTGTGCTAGGACAAGAAGAAAATGCCTCAGGTTGCACCAGGGCAGGTTTAGGTTGGGTGTTAGGAAAAATTTCTTCACAGAGAGGTTTTTAAGCACTGGAACAGGCTGGCCTGAAAAGTGGTTGAGTCAGCATCCCTGGAGGTATTTAAAAGATGTGTAGATGTGGCACTTAGAGACTTGGTATAGTGGTGGATGTGGCCCTGTTAGGTTACTGCTTGGACTCTATCTTGAAAGTCCTTTCCAACCTAAATTATTCTGTGATTCTGCCCTGTTGAGACAGCCAAGCTGAACTTGTCCCCACAGCAGCTTGAGAGGGAAACCATGGGTCACCCTAAGGGGATGGCAGTTCCAGCTTCATGCCAGGTCTGCCAGCACATGAAAGGGCTGGTGGGTTTTGGTGGGCAGTATTTTGTGTGCCTCCTGATTCTGGGGGCTCCAGGAATGGCTGTTGTCTGCAGTTTGCTTCAGATATGTGATTTTGTTCCCTATTTGTGGAATTCAATTTCCATCTCCACTGCAGTCCTTTCTTTCATTCTGTTTTCTTTTTTTCTGGAGATGGTTTAGAGTTGTTTTTGTTCTGGGTTTGGTGTTTTGTGGTTTTTTTGGTTTTTTNTTCCCACCCATGGGCCTCCAGCCATGCCTTGGACACTCTCAGGTGTGGCAGAGCGGAGCTGAGCTGCCGGTGAAGGGCATCACTGTGTCCTCTGGGACTGCCCTGCAGCAGCAGCAGGAACTGTCAGGCTGGGAACCCCTAGGGTGCCATGGGCTGGCAGCCTCAGAGCAGCTCCCTGAAAGCACACAGCATCCCCACTGCTGATTTCCTTGCCCATACTATAACACCTGTTCAGGGATTCAACACTCACAGCAATATCCGGCATGGTAAAATTGTGTCGTGTCAGACAATTGCCACGTTCATACTGAGTGTTTTATTTTGACAGTGCAGAAGGGATGAGTAAGGGAAGAGGTGAGGGGGATTTCCCCAAAGACCAAGTTAGCTGGAGAAGAAGTGTTTGACAAACACCCCTGTGCAAAATTTGCCTGGCCAGCAGAGATTTTAACTGTGGGTGATACTCGATGCTTTTAGGCACAGTGGCAAACATGTCTTGCCTGGGTTAATGGAGTAGGCCTGCTCTTCTCTGTAGAAATATTTGAAAAAACTGTCCCAGCTGGAGATACCAGAGGCTTTTACAGCCAAGGGCCCTTCTGTGATTGCAGTGGGTGCCTGGTGCTTTTCTCTGTCGGGTCTTCCTTTGCCCAAAAAGATCCTTCACTTTGAGAAGCCAGAGGCATCTTCCATAATACAAACATAGCAACCTTCTTGCGCTTTTTTTGCTGGCTGCATGTGTGAACCCTTTTTTTCCCTCTTCTAACTTGAGAATATGACAGCTTTAATGTTAGGGCCTTCGTGTTTCACAGCAAGGCTTTAAAAAACCTCTAAAAAGATTTTGCCTGTGTCAGAGAGATGGAGTACTGGATAGATTTACAGCAGGAACCAAAGACTTCTGATGGAAAATAAGTTTAGTATAGACCTGAAAGAGCAACCATAACTTTTTTTTTTAATTATTTTTTGTGGATGTGTCATTGCTCTGGATCTACAAATGAATCTCAGAGGGAAGAAAAATCATACACAGATTTCCCAAGATATCAAAGATCCATATAATGACAGACCCACTCTTTAAAAGACCCACCTCAGAGCAAGTTTAACCAACGTACACTCTGCTCAGTGCTTCCTGGTTTGTTGCTGGCAGGTGGATGCAAGCACTACCTCAAGAGTTTAAGATCATTACATCTGCTTTCTGATGAGCACTGTAAGAATGTGCATTACCTTCCAGGTCAACAAAAGGATGTCTTGCAGAAGCTTATTTCTTTATAACCCTTGTACTTCAACTCCACTTCACCACCAGGGAAGAAATGCATAAGCTTTTCAAGCCACTCTTGCTGCTCTGTCTCCAGGCACTTTCCTGCCTCCAGTTCAGCAGGAAGCACAGAGGCTCGTTCCGCTTCTTCAGCAGACCCCTCTGTGGCTCCAGGAGGTTTGGAACACAGATACCAATGTGTATCAGCTTTCTATTGCCCAGGAAACATTTGGCTGCTTGGCATGAATAGAAACACCTGTGAAATTGCACATATATATATATATATAAACATACATATATGCATATATACACATACATACATATATACACACACATATATATGTGTGTGTGAGTGTGTGTGACTTGTTCACATGGATTTCTGAAGCAGGTTATCACACTGGTAAGAATGAACACATACATATATCACTTTGCCCTTTTCTCTTTTATTTCATAGGAATGAGCTATTGCTTGAAAATACAGTCCAAAAAATGAATAATCAAAAGAGCTCCCATCTCCCTGGTAAAATAGCAACAACTGAAAAATATTTAAAAGATCCCCAGACCTTTGTGAAAATATAGGAGATAAGACATCCAAACATTTAATTTATTTCAAATGAATTCATTTTCAAAGGACTTTCAGTTCATGTATTTTATGGTCTTTGCAAGGTTGAGAAGGGTGGAGGCCAGTCTCAAAGTCTGCATTTTAAAGCAGCTACTGTCTTTCTCTAAAGATTGGGGAATATCACCTCTCCTCACAACCAAAGATTGTATATCTTAAATTACATGTCCTAAATGGCATTGAAGCAGGGTCTTTCCCGACCAGTCCTTCAGGACCCATGCAAAGAACTGTCTTTGCTTCTTAATTAAGGCAGCAATTCTTGTATCTTCACCTCCGAGCATCAGCTTTCTTTTCTGTTACAAGGGCTAATTCAGTTGTCTTACACTTTTGTCTCTATAGTATCCAGTAGTTTTCTCCCTTATGTTTTAAAAAATTGAATCTTTCCTCTGGTATTGTGTCTATCCCAAGGATGTGGTCTGTCTGTGCCTATGCTGTGACCACCAATAATGAAATAATTGGAATTTCCCAGATGAGTAAACAGTGCCCGATAGGAACCTGCATTTTGTTACACTGTGTCTCTTGGCAGACCCTTGGAAAAAAAAAAAAAATCTGTTAGCAAGCCAAATTGCATTAGTCACTGTCAGATTATGTTCTAGGATGTTGTGCAGGAGAAGCAAAAGGAGAATTCTTGTTTCCTTCTACCAAATTTGAAGTGAGCCCTTTAAGACTGCTATTTCCTAAGTTCAAAGCTGGAACAGGTAGAGAGGAAGCACTGCTGTGGTGGTCAAGGGAAAGGAGAACTGTGTTACAGGAAGGGAATTCAGAACCCACACGTTTTGCCTAGCAGCAAAACACAGACCTGTGTTGTTGCTCTTTAAAAGTAGTTAAGAAGATAAATAGTCACAGAGACATTTAAGCTGAAGGACAGTGCTGACCCAAAACCAACTGGACATAAATTACACTAGGTTGTAAATAACCCAAATAAATTTAGATTGTAAATCAGAGGACTGGAACCAACTTTGGAAGGATGTCCTTGGTCAGTGGGCTGAGAGAAAGTGGAGGGAGGAGGGATAGCAGATAAGCTGCCATCATTTTAAATGGGGCTCAATAAATTTTTCCAAATATATTAAAGAGCATAGGTTGTCTGTAACAGAGAGCAGATGGTCTGAAGGTGTAGTGAAGTCCTTTCTGGTTGAGTATTTATTCCCTAATTTGAAGTCACCAATACCTCTGTACAGAATCCAAAAAATCTCTCCTCTGGTTCTTCTTGACCATGCTTTTATGTCTTCTAAAGCCCTTTACTTTTCCCCGACAAGTTACAAATAGGAAACATTAAACATAAAATCTAGGTCACATTTTGTTGCTTCTTTGGAATTATTATGTGTATTTCAATGTCCATATAGATTAATTTTCATATAACTATTTTTTCAGTCCTGAAAATGCATTTATTTCACTTCCCCTTTGAATTTTAAAATCTTTTTTCCATTTTATAAAAAGCCAGACCTTCATTTTCAATTTTTAGTTCAAATAAAATAATTATCCTGTTGTTATTTTTTTGACAGCAAGAAGAATACATTTCAGATGAAGCACATATTTTATTCTATTTTAACTGTTTGTGTTTCCCTAATTGCAAGAAAAATTCAATGATGATCTTTTTACAGGCTGATAAATATTTTAGCATAGATTTTCTGTTGGAAAAAAAATCCAAGTGAAGGATACAAGATTGGCAGGTTTGTGTCTTGTCTACACAAAGCTTTTATTTCCCTTAAAAAGTCTTGCTGTTGCTAGCATTAGTGTCTCTCCATCCAAATGCATTTGTTAAGCAGTCAGTAAATGATTAAGGAGCTGGAGGGACTGATTTATGGAACAAAATTAATTGAACTAAATATGCATCACTCGGTTACGTGACAACTGGGAAGTGTGGGAGAATGTGATAGAGCTGTCTGCGACTACCAGGGGGTGCAAACTGTGAGCAGAGCAAAGGATTCACAGCCAGGTACAGCCAGGGCTTTTTCCTGACCCAGACTGCCCATCACAGTCCTCCTCAGGGGGCTCCTAGGGATCACATGCCTGCCAAGGTGTCCCCCTGAAAACCCTCACCAGGGATGCTTCAGGGTTAATTAGCTGTGAAGCCACCACACAGCTAATGGTGTGTTCTGTATATACTGCAGAAGCTAATGGAGTGAAATTTAAAATTAGGGAGCAGTAGGTGGAAATAGCAAGAACGCTGAGGTTCTTTATGGCAAGATAGATTATTCTGAAGAATAGGCATCCAAGGAAAACTACAGGCAAGGGCCACTTCCTGGAAATCCTCAGGACTAAACTGGTCCTCAGGCAGCAGCACAGTGAAAGGACAGTGCTTCAGGAGACGTTCCTGAAATAGGTCCAATTGCTGTGCTTCTGTGAAGAGAACTACCTGCAGGTAATTCAATAAAATAACACCTGGGCCCATTTCAGCCTCTCTGGGAGCAGCTGGGCTCTGCTGCTGGGACTTTGCTGGAGCTTGCTCGTCGAGAGTGCCTTGATTTTCACCTGCTTGATTCTTGGCAGTGATGGTGCCCTTTTCTTTTGAGTCTTCAAGTAGTATTTTATTGTTTGAGCAGTAAGGGGAAGGAAAGCTGCAGATCACTGAGTGCCCACAGGACCATCCAGCACGGGGCAGGGCATTTTGCTGTGACCTGGCTGAATTCGTGGCACTGCGTTCCTTACCATTGCCATGGGTTGTGTTTGCTCGCTTGTCTTGGCTCGTCTTGACTCTCTTGCTGAGAGATAATTGGGAGCAGCAGATGGAGAGTTAGTAGTCTAAAAGACTTCCCAGAAATTCCATCTCCTCTGACACTGGCAAAATGGTGTTGTGTATTCAGGGTGTAATTAGCCCCGTGCACAGTGCCCTAGGTGGGAAATGGGCACTGTATAAGCCTGGGATGTGCCCTCCACTGCACAGAATTTACCTGTGCTGAAGACATCACAGAATCACACAATATTCTGAGCTGAAGGGACCCACAAGGATCATTGAGTCCATCCTGGTAAGTATCCTGCTGGATACTTGTGTACAGACAGCCACGTAGCTTTTTCCAAGTTCACCAGTCAGATGAAAGATGGAATTTTACCCCTTCTTGGCTCCTTTGTCTACCAGCTCTAACCATACTTTGCAAGTTTGAGTGCTGTCCAAAAGTATTTCTAAGTGGAACAAAAATAAGCATGCTTTTAAATATTTGATGTTGATACTTTAAGGGAGATTGACACATTTTGAAGAGGAAAGCAGCCTACAACACCTAAATTAAAAATAAATATTTATGTTCACATTTGTTCATCAGCTTTCCAAAATGTAAAAATATGTTTCATGTTGTTTTAAATAATGAAATGTGAAACAAATGAAAGATAAACTTTCTACAAGCTGAAAAGAAATAAGAAGACAAAGGCTTTGTTTATAGCTTAGACTTCAACAGTGCCCTTTGACAACCAATACAAATCTTAATTACAAATGGAATTATACATGTAAGAACTGCTCAAAACAAAGGAGTATTTTTTTCTCGCTCTGGTTTTCTTTGTGATAGTTTTAATTAGCTGCAACTCTTTGAACAATCATAGTCCTTGACTGCTCCTCAGACACTGATGGAAGTTGTTAACTTCAAATGGCATCTATAGGACTGCAGAAGTCTGGGTCTTCCTCTGAACAGTGTGCCCCCCATTGCTAAATTTATTCTTCCATATATCAGGATTCTGCATACATTCCATTTAATTGAGAAGTGAGCATTGTCCAGTAGCATTCCAGTGATTGACATTAGGACACAATAAATTGGATTAATAGGCTGCAGCACCCTACCCACACTGGCAGAGCTTTAATGAACTTCTCTAGTAAAGTAGGCAGCAACAGGGCAAATGTGTTTTGAAAAACAGCCCAGTTGAATTATATGGAAAAACAATCATTAGAAATAATGGCCAGCCATACATGGCATTTTCCACATGTAATCAGGAACCTGCCTTCAAAACAAATGGAGAGTGGAAAGGAAAAGTCAATTTGTGTCTTCCCAGCTTAACCTAAATTGTTTTTGCAATTCCCTGTGCCCAACCATTTAAAAGAAAGTGCCTACCAGAAGTGGAATTAGAGAATTCTCTTCCATTCCAATGGAACAGCCCGATCCACAGGGGGAAAGAAGCCCCAGTCCTGCATGAGGATCCGGCCTTGCATTGGGAAGAGAGGAGGGTGCCCTGAACCTGTGGGATCCATTAAAGGGAAGAGAGTCCTCCTGACAGAGCTCTCTTGCCACAGTCTCTGAGGCTGGGGGTTGAGGTGTCACAGCCAGATTTAGGTTTATAATAAAAGCTGTCATTTCAATCTAGTCCTGAGGGGAAGAAAAAGTTTGTGCCTGGGATCTGTGACTCACTGTGCTTGGCAGCACTGCAGCCTTCATTCATCAGAGCTGTGTGGTGCCTCTGCCTGCACATCCTCCCATGGGCTGCTTGGGACAGAAGGGCATCTGCTGACTTCACAGGTTCAGGACATAAAGCTGGATAAGTTTTAGAGCTGGGAAGGAGAGGTGGAATATTTTTGATGCCTTCCCCCACTGTGGAAAGCATGTTAGTATGGAGTGATGGGGAAATGCCTCAGAGAAATGTTGTGCAGAGCTGCAATTTGGGCTAAATGGTTTTTTTTACAATTCAGCTTGTTTCAATAAGGAAAACTGAAAAATTACTTATTATTGGTCATTATTACAAGTGGATTAGAACTGCTCCATTTTACTTTTAAGTTTTTGTTGAACATAAGCTGTGCCACAGAAATGAAGTGAAATTACATGGAATACAGAGCCTAATCACTGGAACATGACCTGATCTTTCAGAGATATTGATCACAGACTCACAGAATGATTTTGGTTGAAAAGGACCTTAAACAGCACCCCCTGCCATGGGGAGGGACACCTTCCACTATTCCAGATTGCTCAGAGTGCTGTCCAGCCTGGCCTGGAACACTTCCAGGAATGGGGCAAACTCTTGATTGGGTTATTGGTTGAATTTCAGACTACTCATGCCGAGCCAGAGAACACTGTCACTCTGATCTCCACTAGAATGGAGAGTAGCAGCTAACACAGATTTTACTGGGGGAGAGGGCACATACCTTCTAACATTGTCTTTCAAACTTCCTGTTCAAACAACAGGATGCAACAGTAGTTTAATAGTGGATGCCCTATAAGAATTTCTGCAAGTCTCTCCTCATTTTTTTTATTCCCTCTATTGTCATTTCCTGCCTGTCATTTCCTAAAAGGAAGAAAAAAAATTGCATTTTTTAGCTATTGATTAATTTTTTTAACTATCAGTTAGACTATCAGATGTTTATTAACTACTGGATATATTGCAGTGGCATCCAGGCACCATCCAGGAATCCAGGGTTTAGCAACCCTAGCAGTATAGGAAACCCAGAGAGAAGAGGAGACAGTCTTTTTCAAATTTAATTTGTATGCACTTGGTTCCTCAAGGTCTTCACAAGAGAAATATACAGTAAAGCAACAGAGAGTACTTGTGATAAATTGGATAAATGTGTATAAGTCCACTAGAAGGAAAAATTTCAGAATTTCCTTCTGAATAGAGTGAAACTAACTGTTGAAATAATAACACATACTCCTTTTGTTACTCTTATTAATATCTCTGGATTTTTTTCAAGTTAGAAAAATCATTCTGTTTTAAAAAATAAATGTGTCTATGAAAATATATACTGGAAATGATCCTCATATCATTTAAAGTAGTGCAGCTTGCGTTCTTTAACTAGATTATGGCTGATTTCTACCACTTAGGTATGCTTATTTTTAAGGATTTTTATTTTTAGCATCCTTATTTTTAAAAACTGTTGAAGTGATATCACCCTGCCCCTTAACTTCAGTGGGATCAAGCTTTTGCATGCCATGATCTCTGTAAGATTTTCAAGTTTTTGCTACTGTAAATGTCTTGGGTTTTTCCTTCCTGTTAAAGCCAAGAACCGTGGGATTGCGATTCCAGTGGATTTGGACAGCCAGGTGAACACCTTGTTCATGAAGAGTCACTCCAACATGGTGCAGAGGGCAGCCATGGGGTGGAGGATGTCAGCCCGCAGTGGACCTCGCTTCAAAGAAGCTCTTGGTGGGCCTGCCTGGGATTACAGGAATATCATAGAGAAACTACAGGTACAGAAATAGCAAATGGCTTGGGCAGCAGTGGGACTGCAGTTATTTCACGTGTGCTAGATGTGGAAAACACCAGAGATAGGCCCAGTGCATTTCTAGAGCTGGATGAGAGGAGCCACTGCACTTCTGTGTGGGGGCTGCTGCAGGCTCAGACTTCAAGATCAGTATTTGGCTCCTACAGAAGTCAGAGAGGGGTAGGAGATATCACAGAATGAGCTGCGCTGGAAGGGTCCCATGAGGATCATTGACCCAACCCCTGGTCCAGCACAGGACACTCCAACAATCCCACCCTGTGCCTGAGAGCACTGTCCAAACACTCCTGGAGCTCTGGCAGCCTTGGGGCTGTGACCATTCCCTGGGGAGCCTGTTTAGTGCCCCAGCACCCTCTGGGGGAAGAACCTTTTCCCAATATTCACCCTGATCCTCCCCTGACACAGCTCCAGCTGTTCCCTCAGGTCCTGTCCCTGGTCACACAGAGCAAAGCTCAGGGCCTGCCCCTTCTCTTCCCTCGTGAGGAAGCTGCAGAACTGCTGTGAGCTCTGACCTCAGTCTGCTCTTCTCCAGCTGAACAGACCAAGTGCCCTCAGCTGCTTCTTGTGTGGCTTTGCCTCCATACCCTTCAGCCTCTTCACGTTCCTCCTTTGGACACTTACATTGTGGTGCCCAAAACTGCACACAATATTCAAGTTGTGTTCTTGGAGTGCTCCACAGAGCAGCATCTTTCCCCTTTTCACGGGTTTATGACCTGAGAAAACAGCAGGACCAGGACAATTGGAGGGGCCCTAAACACCAAGGACACAACACCTGAGATGACACATTAACTATGTATGATGAGCATTGATTTTCCAGCATACCAGCACCCTGACTGTTGCCACAGGTTTTGTGAGCACTAGTGCAGAGGAGAAATTCGAAAGAGAGTAACAATGGGCACCTTCTCCCCCTTGCCCTGTGTGAGGAGTGGCATGAAGAAAGGCTTGAAGTGGCTTTGCAGCCACCTGGGTTGCCCAGGGCTCTTGCAGCTGGGCATCATGCTGTGTGAAGCAGCGCATCACACCGAACCGTGCGACTTCACGGTGATGTTGTTGGAGTTCTCTTGCAGTTATGGATGTTCTCCTGTGTTTCCCAGGACGTGGTGTCCTCCTTGGAGCAGCAGTTCACGCCCATGATGCAAGCTGAATTCTCAGTGCTGGTGGATGTGCTGCACAGCCCAGAGCTCCTGTTCCCTGAGGGCAGCGATGCCAGGATAAGATGCGGCGCTTTCATGTCCAAGTAAGTGGTGTGCAGAGGGGCCTATTTGCTTCTTTAGGAAAGATGGCACGGTTTTAACACGTTCAACAGCACTTACCTCTGGTTTTCAGCAGAGACTTAAGCATGCAGCTGTCCGAGTTCACTGTTGAAAGCTTGAAGTGAGGTCTTTTGCTCCATATTTTATATTTCTCAGCTGTTCTGTTGTCTGGAGAGCACAGAGAGAGAGGTTGCTTGCCTTACCTGCTAGAAGTGGGATGTTAGTGGCTTGTTAAAATTGTGGCAGCCTCAACCTACTTCTGTTTTCTCAATGAGTTACTTTTGCTATTACATTTCACCAAATCTACAACAGAAACTTAGATTTTTCATTGCAGAATTTTCAAGAATTCATAATGAAGCAGTGGGCTGCTCAAGGCTTGTGGGTTTTTTGTTGGATTTTTTTTTTGGTACAGCAAATTGATATTTTTATTTTAAACTGCCAACAGCTCTTTGAAAATACATTTCACTGGGACCCCTATCTGGTCTTGAATTATTAGATGTTTTATTTGCAGTCTGTGCATTGGAATAGAGTCTTGCAAATTTTTTATTAGTCCTCAAGTGAGATGCCCTCCCCGCCCTTGAGAAACTATAATTTAAACAGAGATAACTTGGGGGAAATGAATGCATTTGGCAGCTCTCTTGATTCCTTGGTTATTTGCATATTCTGCAGAAGTAGCATTATAACAATATACTTTATATGTTTGGAAAAATTTTAAAAAAATTTTGAGATTATCCCATGTCGTCTGTCCAAAATGCTGTTTGAAGCCAGCATCAAAAAAAAAACAACCAAAACCCAAACATGTACAAGGCCTTCAGATTTCCTCCCTTCCTATTTTCACAAACATTTCCCTAGCAATGTGTGAACCAGTGCAAGGACCCGTGCACAGATCTGTTCTGCGCAAAGACAGAAAGGCTGCTTCTGGTGTCGGCTTCAGCTGACTGAAATCCAAACTCCTGTCACAGTCATAGATGAAGACATAAATGGACCTTGTTTTCTGGCTTGTCAAGTGGTTGTGTGAACGTAAACAACAATTATGTTTCATCCAAATGTCTGTATTTTTGAATGCTTCCATGTATGTTTTTTTGGAAATCCTTTTGGCTGAATACCATTTGCTAATTATATCATAAATATATTATAACCATCATAGAAGTTGGAAGGTGTAAAGGTTGTAGCTTTTAAAGTTTGCAAGATGCATGGTGAACACTGGTTACCTTTAAATAATGGTTAAAATAAGTTACCTTTAAATAAAGAAAGGATGAAATAGCAAGTATGGATCTTAATCTGGAAGTCCTCATAAAAAGTGGATGTAGAATTCTGCTTTCTGTATGGGCAGTAAGATATGCAAATTGACAAAAAAATCTCCCAACACCTTGAAAGTCCCATTTCCTTTTTAATTATGATTTCTCTTGACCACTTTTATTTCCTTTCCTTGAGGAAAAATACAGTGATGGGAAACTTTTACATAAAGAAATTGTAGTATGGCTTAGCAACAATGTGCAGGGCTCTTTAGGTTTTAATATTTTACTTTCAGGTTGATCAATCACACAAAGAAGCTAATGGAGAAAGAAGAAAAGCTCTGCATTAAAATCCTTCAAACTTTACGAGAAATGCTTGACAAGAAAACCAACTTTGCAGAAGAGGTACTGCTACCACTTTATTATTAAATATAGAACTAATATAGCATGGTATTCATAACAGAATCTGACATGATTTCAATTTTGTGCATGTTTTAGAGATAACCTGGTGCCTTAGAAACAGTGTGGTAAGGTAGGAAGCTGGTTTGGAACAAAAGAAATTCTGCCTTACATAGTTTTGTGTGAGGGACTTGATAAGAGTCAAGGCAAGCAAGATGAAATTAATTAGCAGTAGCAAGTATTACTATGTATAATTATTATATATTGGATTTGCTCTATTTCTGGAGATTAGTCTTCATTTGTCACACCCAACTTTACCATAAAATCAATGGGAATACAGGGATTTTTAACTGCAATTGTACAGTTTTCCCCTGCTGCCTGTGGTGCCAGACTTTTGTACTCCACGTGCTTTTTAATGCTTGCAAATGTGTGAAAGGAAATCTGCAATGTTTAAGCAGAGCTGCCAGTTTGGGGAAGAAGTGACATAGTCTGTACTCTGTAAGTGTCTAATTATTTCTTGCATTCCTCTCTTCCTTCATTGCCCAGTTTTCTCTTGCAAAACCAAGTCTTTCAAATGCCTCTTTCATTTTGCCTGTTCCTTTGGCTATCAGTAGGTAGATTCAGATGTCAGCTGTCCCTGTGCTTTCTGAGCCTGATCCCGGTGTCTTTTGTGTAGTTTCCTCTTATCCGTATTTCTGGGTATTCCCCAAATCCTTTCAGCATTATTCACTCTTAAATATGAATCATGGAGCTATCATCTAATCTCTCAGTGCTGACATCAGACCTGCCCTGTGCAAAAATAACCAGTGTAAGCAGAGGAAACCAACCCCATCTTCACCTCCTCCTCGAAGAAAACTCTGGTTAGGCCTGGGCAGACAAATTCTTTTTAATGTCATAAAAAGAATTTCACAGGGGAAGCAGATATTATTATTCTTTATTATTATTCATATTTATTCGAAGAGCATTCTGGGTGCATAACACCACTGCATCACACGGGAAAAATAATCTGCTTTTGTAACTGACCTTTGCCAAACCTCTCCAACAGAATTACATAGACCCACCATAAGTTAACCTCATCTCAGGACTACAGGGGAGGAAAAAAAGGCAATATTTTTCATGTAGGACTTGAAACAAGCAAGAAGATTTGCTTGTTTTAGTTGCCCCTTGTACCCTGTTGTGGGTGCTGATAAAGGGAGACAGAGTTAAGGGAGGGAATTCCCATCGGGGGAATGTGTTCCATCAGTCTGTAAAGACACTGCTTTTCAGGAGTGGGTTAAGGAGGTGAATTCCCAAATTCCTCATGTGATCTCCCCCATGTTGGGGGTGCATGGTGGGTGGAGAAGCTCTTTGTAAACAGCATTTCTCCCCCATGCTTCCTCTGGAGTCCCATTGGTTTTACACTGAGTAATGTGATGAATCAGTGCAAACAAATACGTGAATAAACAAGCTTGGATATGCTTTGCAAGTGCTTCTCTGGCTTGCTACTCTTATGAGTCATTGTTCAATGCCACGGACTTCAGAACAGTAAAAATAGCACAAAGAATAGCCTCATGTGCATGTTTCCCTTCTTTTTTGGAGCTGTGATCTCACTGCCTGCAAAGTTATTCAACTATGGTATGCAGATATTAAAAAAAAAAAAAGTAGTACACACATAATGGTCATAACCAGAACAAAGCTACAGAGGGACGTGGGACATTTTCACAGGAAGCCTGAGTTTGCTAATCACCCATCAAATTGTATTTTCTGCGACAGACCTGACAGAAATGGTAAACCTCCCGTTTCTGCAGACTTTCTCACAGTGAGAAAGAAGGATGAAATAAGGAAATAAAATTTCCTCCTCTCTCTTCACGTTAATTCCCACTGCTGAGTACCTTCTCCTGTCTTTGTCCTTCGTTTGACCACTGGAAGGTATCCTATGTAATTTGCTGAAGGAACAGGAGGCAAAATAGGAGTAGGGGCTGATTTCATTGATTTTATACCTATTCCTGCATCCACTATGTCAGCTCTATTGTTATACCTCCCCTTGGTGGTGAGTTTCAGGTCTCTGGTGCTCTCCTGGCTCCACATCCTTGGATTTCCTTGCAGTCAGCCTCTGAGGCTGCACTCACTTGCACCTTGTCTTGCAGCATCACATAGCTAATCGTGCTGGGAATCAAAGTTCCATTTCAGAAGTTTGATTTAAGGTATATAAACGACACATAAAACCTCCTGGCCATTGATTGGCTCTGATAAGTAATTGTGGGTGATTATTGCAATCTCCTGGGAGTTCTGCATTGAGTCCTAGCCCTGGTTGTATTGATTAGGTCACTAACTGGAGTGAAACCTGATCTATAGCTCCTCTCTTCCAGAACAGTGTTAAAACACGTGGGGAAAGCAGTGTGTGGAGGGAACTCACATTGCCTCTGTTCAGATAGCTACTGTAGTATCTAAATGTATTTATCTAAAGCTTGCTTCAGACTGACTGTTTGAGAAGAAAAGCAGGAGGGACAGAAAAGGACTGTGCTTGGACTAGATCTGCCCCATCTATATTTGGGTTTAGAATCGCTGGCTGTTTTTATACCCATTTTGCAAAACCAGAAGGATCTTGGGCTGGGATTTTTGAATTTATTTAGGCATATCTTTTTGTGTTTCACTGCAGTGCTTGATATCAATTTAATTTCTGTGTGAATGTTGCCTCTAGACCTATTTGTACACCCCAGTTTGAATCTGAGTAACATTTCCAAAAGCATCTGAGACATGGAGACTGATGTGTGCTCACTTTGTAAATGATTGGAGCAGTTTAAAATCTTAGCATCACCTTGCTGCCCTGCTTAAAGCGTCTGTCCATACAATAGAGCTGGTGGGGCAGGAAGGGTGCTCCAGCAGCTTCAAAGAGGGATCAGAAGCTTAAATTAAACCCTCCTCAGTGAATTGGATGAAGTTGTTGAACTCTTGACCCAATGGCGCTCATGTGGCGACTTCTTGCCTCCCTCCAGCTGCTGGCATGGCAATGCCTTGGGTGTGGACAACCTTCTGATTTCTCACCTGTTCATGAATCAGGTCAGCACCTCTGGGCAAAAATATCCTCTCTGTTACCATGTATATATTGCATCTGATCAGATGTGCTAATGGATGATAGGGCGTTACAGAATGTGGCAGAATCCAGGGCTGTGTGCCCCTCCCTAAGGCAGCTCCTCTAGAAACACTGCTGTAAATGAATGGAACCCTTCAGCAAGGGGTGCCTGCGCTGCAGAGCACACACTTCATACTTTTTCTTTCTCTTTCAGGTGTTGAACTTCAGTATAAATAATTGAAAACTGCATTTTTAAGTGTCAGTAGAACAAAGACTCTGTAAGCTGCTTAATTGTCAGAAATAAGTAGTTGCGCTTTCTGCCTTTTTTGGAAAAACTCATGAAAAAATGTTGGTTTTCTTTCAGACATTGGCACTAGTTCATGATTTAAAATCATGGAAGTAGTTTTGTGGCCTTTTGTTTTGCAGGGTTGATGTTTCTGCATTCTACTTTGGATATGAAATGTAAGCTATGAAATGTAGGCTGTCCTCTCCCCTTAGTCTGCAGGAACACCACCAAATATACACGTGAAAAAACAGTACAGCTTTGGGGGGGATACAAATGTCTCTTATTCCTGTAAGATTTGGCCCCAGATGTGGCCACTGCTGGCTCTTGGTCATTTTGTGCCAGAAAAACTGAACCTTTTTATGTGGAGCTGTTGATAAAACTCCAGTGAGTTTGTCAAAAGCAATAGTTCCAGTTTATTATTGTATTGATCTACTAGTCAAGCTGAGGCCCGTGGGAGCTGCAGGTCTTTTTCTGCTGGGGTAAATGCCCTCAATGGGTTTTAGAAGCCAGGAGATTTTGTTGGGAACCACTACAGTGTCCCAGCATTGCAGCTCGTTGAATCACAGATATTCTCAACTGAAACTGCATTCTATTCTATAGTCTCATTTTTTCAAGATGATTTGACTTATTTCCATGTGGAAATTAGGCAGCATTCAGATAAACAGCATTTGTAGGTTAAAAAAAAAAAAAAGGAGGAAAAAGAGAATAATTCCAAAAATGTGTCACTTGCTGAAGGCATCATACCTTGAAAGAATGCTTATTTTAAATGGGAGAGTGGGATCCAAATTCTTTTATTTGTGTTACTCCTCACATTCTGGGTTAGTGGCACTGCAGGCATTTTGAAGAATTACATTTAATTTTTCCCTGTTTCTGCTGTCAGTTTAATTTGTGCTGATGTATAACAATACCTGTGCACTGGCCTGTTTTTCCCTGTTGTCAACAGGCCATTCTCCTCAATAAGCTCAGTGTGCCTGCGAGGTGATGGGGGGTCAGAAACACCATAGGAGAACATGTACTCTCAGTGCTGTTTGCACTGAATTTTTTTAAAAGTCACTTATCTATTTTAGCTGGTAAAGGACACTTCTGCAGGATCCTGCATTAAAAACTCATTCCTCAGTTCACAGGGAGGGACTAGAGTGCAGGGAGGAAGAATGGTTATCTCCAGCAGTGCCAGCCTGGTTGTGACCAGCACTTCTGGTATGGTCAAACAACTGCTATTGTGGCTTTGTCATGGGAGTTAAATGATGAGTGAAAACTGAAACACTAGCGAGCCAAACCCCTCGGTCTTGGAGATGTTTTGTGTGAAGGTGGTGATCAGCTGCAGAACCAAAGCCTCCAGGAATTCATTGCAGCAGAGGATTCAAGCTTTGCTATTACCCTGAATCCTCTGAGCCAGTAATTGCAGTGGCAGAAGCACCAGAGCTTTCAGATATGCAAGACTAAACACTGGATGTGGTCAGAACCTTAAAGTGTGGTAATTTCTCATTAGACCCACGAACTGACATTTTACAAAAGAAAGAAAACCTACAGAAAAACAAACGACCACAGTTTCACTTTCCCCCCTCTAGGCTTCAAGCTGGGATAATTAAGCAAAGGGATACCAGGAGGCATGTGATGGTGTTGTTTGTTCTAGCCAGGTGTTGTCAGCCACAGCGCTCAGAGCCTCAGGCCATCAGCCACTGTTGTGTTGTTATTGCTGCACATTTCTGGGGCTGTGACAGGCAGCGTCAACCAGAATATTCTGAATTAGCGTCTCTCATCTTTGGGGTACCCCTTATCCCTGTTGTGGTGTGCATTGTTCTGGGCTGCAGGACAATGCTGCTGGACAGCCCCCAGATATTTTGCTGGATTTTTGATCACGCACATTTGTTGCTGATGCAAAAACCTGTGAGATGTTGGTATATGAAAAGTGTGACTTATTTTTAAGTGGATTTTTTTTCTGTAAGTAACAGGCCCTAGAGATTTGCTCCAGCTTTGGACTGTCACCTGCTTGTGTCACCCTCAGAAGCCTGTTCAGAGCCACTATGCTTGAGCCAGTTGTGAGGTGCTTACACAGGTCTATGCCATGGGTAGTTTCAGAGTGCATTGCTCTTGTTGAGCTGGACAAGAATTTTAAACTCAAAGTCCTGTATCAATGACAGGTAATTCAGGAGACAGCCCTCCTGACACCCTAGGAAGTGCAAGTCCTGATGTAGTGAAAGGCAGGAGCAGTTTAAACTGTTGCACGGGTAGTGAACATAGACCTAAACTACATTGCAGTCATGATTTTGCCCTCTCTTTAGTGTGCAAAATTGTTAACTTGCCATGATGCAAATAAAGTATCTCCAGAGACATAAAGGTACTTCTGTCTCAGGTGATAGTTCAGTGAGCAGTGGTGTTCATTGCTCTCTGGTACTTACTCTTTTTTGTTTCAAAACCTTGGTTATTTTTCCTTTGTTTGTTCTTCAAGTCACAAACAAATCTAATGGCAGGATGCCCAGGCTGTAAAAACACATGGTTGTTAACACATTTCATCCAAAAGATTGCAGTCTCTCAGCAGCTCATATTTATCAATTTTAAGAATATGGTATGTTGTTATCCGGTTTTCTTTCAGAAATATTAAGCCCCAAATCCTGATTGATAAATTATTTTGGAATTTTTATCATCTGCCCTTCTCACATACATCATCTCTCCTCTAAAGGAGCATCTGATGCTGTAAAATATTTTTTGTAGCTACTGATTTAAACAGCGTCAACCAAACCAATAAAATTGGAGTAGCTTGTTCCTTGCTCTGAACTTCAAATGACCGATTTCTGCTCTGGAATTCCCCCTTTACACAGTGTATAGGACAAAGGGGTTTTGCCCTTCTTATTTCACATTAACTCCTTCCTATGGGTGTGATCTTAAGAAGAGCAAACCAGCAAGAAAATATTAACTGCCTGCAAACTGTTTGACATCCTTCTCTATTGATACTGCTATTTGTAAAAAACAAATAAAAAAGAGTGCAAGAGAAGAGAGCTGTTTAATAAATAAAACTGTTAAAGCTCTGAGAATGATTTATCTCACCTTACTCGGGTACAATATTCATGGAACTGATCAGGATCCTTTTTGTGAACAACAGCAACTAGATTTTCTTTTGTTGTTGTTTTGAATACAGGTGAGATAAATTTCAGTGAAGACTTCAGTACATCCAGAAGTTAAATTCTGTGCTCACTATAGCTCTTTGAATCAAATTATACATCATGAAGACATCAGGATCAAGGTTTTCTTCCTGACTTGTTTTATTTCTATATTTTAAATTATGAATGAAGCAGATTTTTAGGAATTTAGTGGAAGGTTCTAGCAGATCCTAGATTGGCAAGGGACTAGGTAAATGACCAAAGATAATGCTGTAAGTTAATATATAAAATGAGTCAACAGTTTTATCATATGGTTCATGTCTCCAGCTGTGTGGAGTTTTGTGTGAGGATAGATTCATGTGCATAAATATAAATATTTATTTTAGCTTATTTGTTCCTATTCCTTCTCTTTTTCTTTTAACTCCATGATGGAGTTATATTAGAAGATAAATATTAGAATGTTCATTCGGTGTCTTAGCATGTTGTTTTGTTTTTAGTGGAGTAGATGGTCTTGTTTAGAATGATATGTTTTAATGCTCTCAGAGTTACTTAACAGGAGGAAAAACATAATTCCCATGGCCACCCTAATTTTAGTGACTGGTGGTTGTTCCAAGTGCCCAGTTGCCATCACAAGGAGCCTTTGTGCTTATTTGCAGAGCAGGAGCAATTGATGTGGGTGCAACGGGGGTTTCCATAACCCTGGGAGCAGCTACATTGAAGTGGGAAGGGAGTCCAGAGGAACACAGGAGAGAAACAAGTTGCAGGCACTCTGAAGTTTGGGATGGTTGCAAGGTTTTTTGGGAGTTAGGACAATAAAACTGCGTAAACATTTTTCCTGACTATGATTCTGGAAGATGTTTCTCCCCACACGCTTCCCACTCCCTTTTCAGAATTAATTCCTCTATGAAAAGGCCACATTTATGAGCAGTTTCAGTACTACTACCAGGTAATGCTTACAGTTCTTACTGGGAAGCACAGAGAGTGCTGCAGTATCGCAGAGACCACAGTGTGGCAACTGTGGACTTTTCAGAAACATCTCCTGTCTGTGAGAGCAGGTCAGCTGCTGCTGCTGCACGGCTCAATTCCCACAGCAGTCACATCTCTGCAGTAGTCGTGGTGGGGGCGAGAGAAAACGTCTCCTTTGGGTTTGAATTTCCTTCGAAGGGGAAAAGGGTTCTTTTGTTTTCTGAGTGGGTTTGTTGTTGTTGTTGTTGTTGTTGCTGCTGTTGTTGTTGACTGTCACAAATTTGCTGCTGCTTTATTTAATATGTTTGAGCAACAACCCTGTTTGTACTTTGCAGTCGCACCAGAGATAGCAGTGAGCAGAATTCAATGCCTTGTATTAAGGATGGCCAATGAATATTTATGATAGACCTAGGGAGCCAGTAATAAAAACGAAATCGGCATGATGCCACTAGATCCAAACCTTTGATCTCTGTTTTAAGAGAAAATACAATAAAGCAGGGGATAATGGACTCATTATAATGGAATGGTTAGTTATGGTTACTTAGGGCAGCGTGAATAGGTGGCATTACATAAACTGCTCTAGTCCAAGATTTACGATCCAGAAATGTGTTTCAGGCACTGAGTTTCTACAGAAAACATCAGTTTATTATATTGTTTTGGTCTAGTTGGTCCAAGCACAAAGAATAAAGATACATTCCTTTCAGATACCAGGATGAGGCATGCTCTTGCCTTACTAGGGACAGCAAAAGCACTAAGAACCAGCAAGGCCCTTCTACTCAACCTCTTTCTGTGCTTCTGCTCTTCATCCATTGCCCTGTGAGCAGGTAGAGGAAGGATTCTCTGGGCATTGCAGAGGGGTGGAAATTAGATTCCACTCCCTGCCCAGGCTGTCTTACCAGATACCAGCTGTGAGGGGACACTTGGGTCATCAGGAGAGAGGGACAGCTTCCAGTTAGGCATCACCAGAAGCATGTAGGGGCAGTGGCTGAAGATGTGTGCCACAGCTGGATGCACCCACCTCCACCAGGAGCAGGGAGAATCTCCTGCAGAGTGCTGAGACAGCTCCTGGGAAGCCTAATGAAGGAGCTGGTATTCAACAGGGATGGGGAGCAGGAGCAAGTGAGCTATTTTTCTTTTTAATGGTTGCAATTACTTGCTTAACACCCCTGCCACACCAAGCAAGAGGCAGAGGAGAGCTGATTCCAGGCTGTAGATGAAAGCTGATCCCAAGGTCTCTGTCTAGCCAGGCAGGAGGAGAAAATGGAAACTCACTGTTTTCTGATTAGTTTCAAACTGATGTAATTTCTAAGGGACTTCATCACTAATGACATCTGGCAAGGGATTAGTCTGTAATGTGGCCCTTCTCCCCCTTTTCAAGAAAAAGAAAATATATGCTATATTGAACTTTGCAAAACAGCTATTAAGCAACCACAGAAACTGCTTCTGATAGGATTTTTTTTTTTTTTTTTGGTCTGATGAGGATTTTACCCAGCATGTTTGGCCTTGGAGGAGTGCCTGGATGGTATTGCCAGCTGGAATTGTCAGAGCTGCTTTGTCTTCTGTCCCAGGAAAACAGAAGCCTGGCAGGCAGTCACTCTCGCTCTTATTTCATATCCCTGCTTAGTCAGAGTTGCCAGCCCAAAGCACTGAAAACCCTGAGTCAGGCCACAAACAAATCACGAGATTTGGCTTGAAAATCATGAGATTTTTTAATTACAAATAGTTTATTTGGGATTTCTCTGAGTATTTAGAGTGTCTGTTCTTCCAGTTTTATTGTACAAATCCCAGAGTTTGAAGTATGCTTTGTTGAATTGCACATGTGTTTATTTACTGAAATAAAAGCCAGCTTCATTTATGGTTTACCTGACCTCCGGAGTTTGTGGGGGAAAGATCAGAATAATTGCAGCTCCCATGAGGGGATCCTTTCTGCTGCCAGGGGTGCCAGCAAGAGGCACTGCTGACCTCAGCTGGGGCACAGGGAAATGTGCTCAGCAGGGTGGGATGGGTGTTGGTAACTCCAGGTACAGAGCTGTCACTGGGGGTTGGGGACAGGGCCTTGTCACTGTGAAAATTCCTTTTGGCAGACTTGTCCAAAACATTTTGTCCCCAATTACTGAGCAGTTACACCAGCAAAGTCTCCTTATATTCCTTTCTCTTGCAAGCTTTTTACCCTCCCCCCCATATTTTTTACTACTTTTCTCCTCTTTCTTGCAAAAAACTTGATTTTTTGACTCTAGCTGTCTACAGTAGCATTTGTGTCCCATTAGCCCTCCATCCAGTAGGGCTGGATACCAGTCTTTGCCTGTCTCTGCTGCAAAAGAAATTTAGATAACCTTGACTCTCAGGTCTTTCAGTTTTAAGACTCCTTACTGCTTCCAGAGGAACAACAAGCTTCCCTTGAACCAGGTGTTTTCTCAGCTGTGACCAGTTAGAGGTTCCCAGCTCTAAGGTTCCTCCCAGGCCGCTCCACTGGGTGCAGTTCAGCATTTTAAGAAACCAGACTCTTCTAAATATACAAATATTTGACTGTGGCTCTCTAAAAATGAAAATCTTTGCATTTAAACAAATGCTGGAAGCCCTGCACATCGTTGGGAAGTTCTTCTTTTACAGTTTTTTTGAAGGGGCTAAAAAACGTTCCTGGAGAATAGACTGTGCAGCCTGAGTATTCTTAATTTTGCAAGGAGACACACATTAACTAGGTTGCTTTTGTGAGGCAGAGGATGTTAACAGTGGTAATTCACTGCTAGCAATAAAGTGTGGGCTGGTCAGTAAATTCACCCAGGATGGCACAGAGGATTGTTCTAGTTATATGTCACAGTCTTTCTTAAATTTGCCCTGGTTGTTGCTGGCACTTCATTGCAGTCATGATAATTCTCACAATAAAACCAACCATGACGACTTAGAAAGGGCTGTTTGAAAAATGGAAGTTGAACCATTTCTTCTTTTCCTTCATATTTAAGTATTCTTATAGCAAATAACATCATGCCTGGGAAAACCTCAGATTTTATTGTTTGAGTTTGGATTTTTGTTCTGTATGGGGAAATGTTTTCATGAAGAAAAAAAAACCCAAACCCCAAAACATCAGTCAGAGCAGCAAGTTTAGGAGATTACCTGGGGTTGGGATGTGCTTAGACAGAAATGAGTAATTTGTACTGCAGAAATCTGGGCAAAGTGGTACCAATTTGTGCCTGTGCAGGGCATCAGGTGAGAGCAGTGCTGGCTGTGTGTGGGCACAGGGCTGGGAGGTGCCAGCTGAACTGGCTCCTCCTGGATCCCACCTGATGCTCAGCCAGGCTGCTGAGAAGGGTTTGCTGTCCCCAGTGTGGTCTGCAGGGAGCCACTTGACTTAGATGAAGTTGTTTATATAAAGAGATTATTTCCATACGTGTGATACTGAGAGAGCTTGTTTTAACTCAGTAGCAAATTCTAGCACACTGGGTACTCTAAATGCAGGTCTTTTACTTCCCTTTTCTTTAAGAAAAAAAAAAGGTAAAAAACCCCCAAGAAGTCAACTATTTGATATATACTTTAATTCATCATATATTTAACCTATTTTTTAAACTATAAGCAATTTGAAACTAAAGAAACAATTCCCTTGTCTCTTTAAACTAGCTCTCTCCAATTTTTGCACATTTTTTTCCTTTTTCTCCATTTTTTTCCTGATTTTTAGCTGAAGACAGACTTTATTTGGGAGCAGGAAAGGAAACGTTGCTGGAATAATGTTTTCTTTTGATCTACCCTACAGTTTATGGCTTCTGTGTCTTAAGTTCAGTACTTTGATCACTATCTGTCTGTTTTGCTGCTAAGCCCTATGCAGCATGATTTTACTACGGAGCCAGCTGGGGCTCTGCCCCCTGCAAGAACCGCGAGGTAGTAAAATCAGAGTAAATTAAAAGAGTTTTCTCAAGCCTCTTCTGCATGATTCTCAACTCTTAATTTCACAGCTGAAGAGTGGCTGCTGTCTTTGCCCCTGCCGATGCCGTGCCCGTCCAGCTCCATCTTCCAGCAGGGGCCTCCAGAGCCACAGGAGGTGGCAAAGCAGCACCAGGCAGCTGCAGCCCGGCACAAAGGGGCTCTTTCACACACGTTCCTGCTAGGAAAGCACATGTGCAGCTAAAACAAGTTCCACTGCCCATCTGACTTGAGCAACAGCCATCCTGGGGAAGCTGTCTTTTTTTTTTTTTTTTTTCCTGAGATGGGTCAACAGATATATTGCCCTAATGCTTGTTTCTGACTCGGTGAGCGCTGTGTTTAGGCCCAGAACTTTGGTAATTCTAGATTTTTTTTTGTGGTGAGGAGGGTTGCTGAAGGACCAGGGAAGGGAAACTGAGGTTCCCCCTGACAGGCTGCTCTGCACAGGGAGGTACCACCACTGTGGGCACGTGTCAGTGCAGCACAGGGTATTTCTAAGTAGCACAAGCTCACTCCCGTTTTGGGCTTCTCTCCAGAGGACTGAGTGACTCACCTTGAGAGAAGGTCTCTCTGAAAGTGGAAGCAGGACTTTGCATTATGACAGTGCAGAACCTCGCAGATTGGCAGGGCGCCTGCCTTCTCCTCCCTAAATCAAGGAGTGTGCTCCTGGGCTTTGTGAATAAAGATTTGTTGGGGGAAAAATGGCATGAAGTCTTAAAAAAAAAAAAAAAGGAAATTAATTTATTAAGCTTGGCTTACTGTGTAAATTCTTGTTTTGAAGTTGGCTTCTACTGGAAAAAAACCATGCTTTTAGAAATTTGCTGAAATGTTGGCATACACGAAGGGAGCTGCTTCTCGAGTTGTACAGACTCCAGAGACTCTTCCTGCTGTGTTGGCCAACTTGATTTGCAACGCCTGTTCTCCTGAAGGAGGATTTCTGGGTCAAGGTGGCTTCAAAAATCTGCAGCCCAAGGGGGTGATCCAACAAAAGACAAAGCAGAAGGGCTTGTATGGAGCGCCCTCCCCTTCTAACGTGCCTGTGGCACACAGGCAGTGCTGCCCAGCATGGGTGGGGTGGCTACCAGCTTCCCAGGCAGCGAGATGGATGTTGGTTAGGAGACCTGGGGCACGTGTTAACCCCACACTCCTGTGATCCGTGGCTGTCATACCTATGGAAATGTTTATATCCATCATACCTGTGGGGGATGGAAACCGGCAGATGGTGACACTGGGAGGGACCCCCTTGCCCGGAGCGCATCTGGCTTTGACATGGGGAAGAGCACGTTTTATCCCCAAGAGCCAATATATATCCATTATCAAATACCACCTGCCTTGTTTGCAGAAAATCCCTCCAGGTGACACTGGAGGCATTTCAAAACCCACCTGGACGCGCTCCTTTGTCACCAAGGAAAGAGGGTTGGACTGGACAAGCTCCAGAGGTCCCTTCCAGCCCTGACAATCTTGGGATCGTGTGAGCGATCAGTGCGGTGACCGCGCATTGAATAGGAGAGGCTGGTCCCCAGCCCTCCCCACACGTGCCAGGAGGGTGATTTGGGGAGAGCGCTGGGAGCAGGGTGGAGCAGGGCGAGGCAGGGCGGTGCCCGGCGGTGCCCGGCCCGGCAGGCGCGGTGCCCAGGGCCGGTCCCACGGGGCAGCGCGCTGTGCCGGGGGATGCGGGCGAGTGCAAGGCGCCGGCTTCCACCTTTAAAACTGCCCCCCGCGCTGTAATCGCCTTTGCCCGGGCAGCGATTTAATGAGCTGTTTGGGCATGTGACCGCGGCGCATGTGAGCGGCGCTGCCGGGGCCGCCGGGGGAGGCGCGGGCGCTGTTATGTAATGGGCGCAGTGTCTGGCTCCGTGCGGCGGCCCCGAGCCCGCGGGGAGCGCGGCCCCGCCGTCAGGAGCTGAGAAATGGCTCCCGAGCTTCCTGCGGGGCTGGCTTTGCATGGAGCACGCATCCCCTGCGCCGCCCGAGGGAGCCGGGAATTGCGCCTTATGTAACGCAGCGGGAGCAGCGGCGGCGGCACCGGGGGACAAGCAGAGCCCCCGCTCCTTCCCCTCTGCCCCCGCCTCGCCGCAAGACCGTGGAACAGCGTTTGATTTATTAAATAAAGCATACTTAATATTTAATATCCTCTGCCCCTCTCCCGCTTTACCGCTGCCTCGAGAAGGGGTTCCGCAGGCAGCAGAGGTGCCTCCCCGTGTTGGGGGATGCGGGATTTGGCAGAGGATGCTGGAGTGCAGACACTGAGGTTTGGGCGTGCAGGTGGCCTGTGAGGAGTTTCCATGAATTATTTTGTGTGTGACTCCCCGGTGGCATTGCACAGGGGTGCCTGTGTGAAGCTGCAGATGTTCTTGCCATCAACCTCTCACCTTTTATCCAGTTCTCTGAAAAAAAAAAAAAAAANGGTCCTGTGACTCTGGGGACAAAAAGAAAAATAAACCCCACCAAATGAGGAGCAACCCACCGTCTGGGGCAGGTTTAAATTTAAGTAACAATTTTTATTGATAACCAGCTGAGGAGCAAATTGACATAGCAGAGCTGACAGACAGAGAAGTGCTTCCCCCATCCCCATCTTGCAGCATTCACCATTTCTCCAAAGTACCATTTGAAATCCCATCCTTCCTCCTCTGATGGAAGCTAATGTTCATTGTCTTGCCCTTGAAAAGAATAATAATGCTGCCCAGGAGCTGTGAAGAAACCAAACGCTCCGAAATTTTGAGCAGTATTAAATCTCTCCTACTTTCTAAGGGCCAGAATATACTGTTTATAGGCAGCCTGATTGCGTGGCAGTCAAAACATTTTCCTCTTAAACATTTCCCCTGCCACCACTACAGTAAGAAAGTAGCCATTTATAAAGCTGTGCTTGCAACAAACTTCAGTGCTGTTTGATAAGATCAGGTGTACTGGTTGTGCATCTGGGGAATATTCAACAAATAATATCACTTTATATGATACAGATTCTATTATCCTATATTTATTGTATTTCCAAGAGGAAGTTATTGTTGGAGTTGTTTTTGTATTAATAGGCATCACAAAATCGTATTTTGTTTTGGTGTTTTGTCTTCCCTTCTGTTGATTTTCCTCTGTTTTTTCACTTCACCTCTCTAAATACAGCAGACCCATGTTTAAATATACGTTATGTATAGTTACATAACCCTGTCTTGCAAAGTGCTGAAAAATGATCCCTGACTTTGTCTTCTGAGAATTTTTTAAAAGTAACAGGTTTTGTGTATAATCTAGCACAGTCAAAAGACAGAGGGAGGCATGCTGCTGCTACAAAATGGATCGTTTTCTACAAATCAGAACAAAAATAATATAAATTATACCCCAACAAATATCATATGCTGTGCTTTTGCTAGCCAGTGAGTCTTGAAACCAGAGAGTATAAATGCATTTGCTAACGAGTGGATACTGAGTTGATTTAATGAGTTGGTGATGCAGTTGGTGACTGCTCATTATCATCAGAGAATTTAACTTGCTGCAGCAACTCAGAAAATAAATGAGTACAGCTCAGACTGGACTGTGCTGTGAGTGAAATGAGAACTTTTCCTCTCTGCAGCTTTAGCAGTCTTTAGTTTTTCCTGCTTCATATCAGCCATGCTGAGCTGTGTTTCAGGTCCTTTGACCATCCATTGCTGATCCTTCCAAGGATGGGTATGGAAGTGGTGCCAGACCCTGCCTCTCATGAGCAGAGGGAGTGCCCAGACAGGTAAACAGATTCAGAGGTCTTGACAGCTGGAGATTAGCAACAGGCCTTCTCTCAGAATAAAGGGCCTTTCTTCTCCCAAGATGTGGAGGGGGAATATTAGGACTCTGGTTATCATCTAACAGGCATTACAGGAGATAAAGGAGCTCCAAAGGTGTGGAAAGCTCTTACTACAGCTTGAGCAGGTCAGGTTGCTTATGAACAAAAGCATGCCAGGAGTCCTGCTGGACTCTGCTGGTGCTAAATGTGTTTGACTGGTCAAATGGAATCACCTCATTCAGGTACCACTTGTGGAAAGAAAACAGCAAAACTCTTCTCATTCTGTAGCCTACATTTTATGGGGCTTCATTCCTTATATACCAATGTGCCCACAGAGCTGTGGGTTACTAGATACTGCAGAAGCACAGCACAAAAACAATGACATTTGTTTTATTTTGAAGTTGTTAGAAAATCAATGTCCCCATAGGGTGTAAATACAGTAGAGAGAGTTTGTGTGTTTGCACTTCAAGACAGAAGTTCTCTATAATTAAAATATACAATTGCAGGAAAAACTGATTTTTTTTTCCACCTTGGTGCAGAGTTTTAGAATCTGGTTCTGATTGCTTGGGCTTTGCTGCTATTGCCTGATTTTTACACAGTGCTGGAACTCAGAGATGTATGCAGTGAAACTTTAAAACTGTGTTGAGTTTTGGAAATGTTCACCTGTTAAAAAAAAAAAGAAAAAAAAAAAAA
>VZDJ01000426.1:3309897-3344638 GCA_008694505.1 Cyanoderma ruficeps
TTTTCTGGCAATGTAGTGTGGATGTAATCCTCTTTCTGGTATTGTCCTGTTTTCCCCCCATAGGCTTTCTGTGTGTGCCCATCTGTGTGTGGCAGTGACAGGAGCTTTCCACCCAGTCTGGCTGTCTGCAGGATCTCACTGGTTCTGTGCTGCCTTGCTCTCTTGGGTATCGTTTGACTCTTTGATTGGGATGAATATGGTTTGAGGGTTTGTGGCAGAAATTCATTTACTAATTCATAGGGGAGGGAAGTGGGGGAGGAGAGGAGAGGGAAGGGAAATAATTCTTTGGTACAGAACAACAATCCTCCAAGGACATAGTTACAGTATTTCTTGTTAAAGTACAACATGTTTGTTTTCATTTGTAGAAAATGCAGTGATTCTGTGGCTTAGGCTGTTGCCTACTTAGCACACAGCTATGCTGCAGATACAGCTGTTCTGAGCTGAGCAGTCCCTGCTTGATGTCTGGTCCCACTGATTTCATGAGAGAGACAATTCTTATTCACAGGTCTTCACATAATGTGACATGGCTGCCTGAGAGCTGGAGACATGAACGCCTTGTTTGATTTGAGATTTCTCAGTGATTTTTAATTTTGGTGCAGAGATCCCGGCAGAACTGATTTTAATTAAGAACCTGATCCATAGCTCTTAGATTTAATGATGGGATGTGCCTGCTTACAGTGTGCAGTGCTGCCCTGCCTTAGGGATCTCTAGGCTAGCTCCAAATTAACCCATTTCATTAATTAGTTTCACAAGCAGAATTTTGCAGCTTCCCTTTCTGGTGCTTTTTTTGTTTTCTGAGGTTCCTCTCCATAATGATGCGTGGATGCACCCACAGCCTCTTCTGAACTGAGGTCGTATTTGGTGCTAAAATCAAGCTCTTTGATATGTAGATTTTTTTTTTTCCTCATCCTAAGATTTTAAGTTAGGCTAAAGGTCAGTGCTTCCAACTTTTATTTTTAAAGCAGGCTGATACCTGTGTGATTAAAAGTGACAAAGCTGATGTCTGAGAAGCGGAAGTGCACACAGCAAGTCACTGGAGCTGACAGATTTCAAAGGGGTGTAGCTGGTTGTGTAAGCCACTAGCTTGGATGGTTTGATGTAATGCTGTTTCCAGACACTGTGGGGATTGCATGTGCCAGTGCTGGGTGTTGCCAGACAGAAACCCCAGCAATTCACCCTCAACATAATTACCACCTACAGCAAGGCTAGCAGTTTTTAAATGAGGAGGAGTGGGATTCTTCATCTAGGAAAACACCAAGGAGTTTATGTCTTTCTGTAAATCCACTTAATCTCTTCATTAGAAGGGCAAGGAGTAGTGACAAACCTCAGCCAACACTGTGCATAATGAAGTATTTTTTAAATGCTCCCTTTGATATTAAACAGTAGCACAGGCAGAATCCAGAAAAATCAGGTGGTGTTTCTTGCAGCTTATAGAGCATTAGCAGTGGTTTTGGACATGCAGTACAGCTCTGTTACATGGGAGGCTTTAATGTACATCCCTCTCTGGAGATTAAAATTGGTAATATTGTAAGTATAGCTCCAGCCACTTACAGGCCTCTTTTGGATAGTTGGTTGCTTAAAATACACAGCAATGTTGTTAGAGGGGAAAAAGCCGAGTTAAAATTTTGTATTCAATTCTTTACTTCCTTTTCTTACCTGCTGTACTAATTTCTCTCATCAATAGGTTAGGAAGCAAGTTGTCTTGCAGCTACAGAGGTTTTTTGTGTGTGATGTGGGGGGATTGTATCCTTTGTGGAGTGCAGATATGCAAAAACAGATGCTTGGGATTTGGTTGTTTTGCTGTGCTGGTAGGAGTAACAGATCAGGGGAATGTAAGGTGGCTTCCTTTACACTTGATCCCAATCCCATTAAAGCCAGTAAAAAGATTTCTGATGTTATTAGAGCCATGATGGGATCACTCCAGCTGCACTTTCCTTGTTCCCTTGCTGCTGGCATTGCCTGCTGAGTGCTCCCAGTGGGATCAGTCGTAACAAGCAGGAAGTTTTGCACCCTTGCCCACCGGGAAACTGGTGTTTACTGGTTTAAAGGTTTCCCAGTCATTGCACCTACTCCTGACCATTGCAAAGCTTGTGTAGCTGTAGTAGAAATGCTGATGAGGAGAGCTGCAAGGGGACCTAGCACCCACAGTGCTCTCAAATGAGCCAAGTGGGCCCTTGATGCTGCGTTATTTAAAATCTGCCCGCCTGGTTTGCAGATAGAATCAATTACTTTGCCATTTATGTGATCTGTATTATTCCTTCTTGTAGGTATGGGCACAAAGCCTGATACTGAAAAAGTGATCTCTTGTGGCACAGGTCTAGGGTTTCAGTCATTTAGATGAGCCCCTTTTGATTTGTGCCATGAAGGCTGAAAGATGGTTCTGTGCTGGCGAAAACTCAGGGTGCCTTCAGTGCAAAATTAATTACAGTGTAGGGGAATGCACCCACTGCCAAAAATATTTGACAGAGCATGAAAGGAGTCCAGTTTGCTCTGTTAGGTATGTCTCAAAATGCTGGAGGGGTACCTGCTGTTTGCTTATGAAACATTGCAGGTTTGTACATCTGTGCTCAGCTGAGTCTCGTGAGCTGAATGCCCCTCTCTGCATCCCACATCCACTCCAACTACTTGATTGCTCCTCAGTCTGTAACTTGCAGCTCTCCCAGCATGATGTTCTGCTGTCCTGCCTCATGGAAGGGTTTGGCCATCACAGCTTTGCAATAAATACGTTTATAATCTTCTTGTTGAAGCATCTTAATTAACATCTTAAGAGTCAGTTGTGGGTGTTGCTTTTGATCTGTGTGAGCTCCTGGCTGTGGAATACTTGAAATCATCATAAATCTCCTTGAGATGGATTTTTCATCCCCTGAAACATAACCCCAGCCTCACTTGGACCTGAACTTTCTTTTGTGTGTAATTTAATACCAGAAGCAGGAGAAAGCATCTCAAGTGATTTCCTGTGAACCTTTGCTTGAGGTGAAGGAGGAGACAGATGCATTCGCTGTCTGAAAAATGGTTGGCTGTTGAATCAATAGATCAGATAGTTTGGTGTGAGGGAGTGAATCTCTTTTGCCACTATTAGAATGGTATGAAGCAGGTTTTCTTTTCTCATTGGGACTGTCTGTCTGACAGGTACAGTGGTAGTTAGGCCAAGAGATGGGCTTGCATTTGTAAAGATAAAAAATCTCTGGTCTCACTCGAGGCTGAGGGCATTCAGTTGGCACACAGCTCACTGCCCAGCAGGCACAGTCAGCATCTCCCTACAAAGACCCAGTGCTCTTGGAAGGATGTGGGAATACATTGTGATATCTCATGTGAAAGCTCTGTCCTTCAGTGCAATCAGTGTGGGTGATACCATAAACCCTCTGGTATTATTTACAGAGTAACTTGCATTGTTAGAGGGAAAATTTAAAATAATTGTGGTGTTTTGACTTTGACTGCATTTCCCTCTGCCTGTGCTGTGCTGGCTCAAGTTTGGAGTCCTAATTTAGGTTAGGCAGGAGGACAATATTCTGAGGCAAGCTGCCTACTTGCAGGTGCCATTATCATCAGTGTGAGCCAAAGACCATAGCATCTTTCAGGAGCAGACTGTAAATTAAGGCCTGCAAGATCTGGCCACGTCCCCTCAATCCTACTTTTGTCTTTTGCCTTAGGATAGGAGATTTATATTTGCATGTCACAAAGCAGATCATAATGGTTATCTCAGAGCTCATTGTTATTTTGCAGTGTTTTTATGAGGCCGGCAGCCTAATGCTGCAAAGTTGTTTGTAATGTTAAGCTTCTACACCTAAAGCAGTGAGGTATCCATGGTAACTGTCTTGCCTGTACACAGTCCCTCGGCAGCCTTTTCACACAGGTCAGAGCACACACATTCCCAGAAACCGACTCAATTTAGTCTGCCTTAAACATCAGGTAATTTTAAAAAGACACTGGCTCTTGACTTTTTTTTTTTTTTTTGTAATAGAATTTCATTTCAATTAGCCATTCAAGCATTCTGCTAGTGAAAACAAAACACCTTTGCCACTGTAAATACGTCTGTTGCTCAGACCTATTCAAATTAAACCTAAGTCTTGTGCTAAAAATGTTAAGGACTTTGCAGCAAGCAAATTCCAAATTAAAGTTTCTACTTAACACTGCAGAAACATTCTGCTGTGAGGTTTACAATAGCATTTTTTTCATCTAGGTCCTCTGTCAGTACTTGGTATACTCAATTTCCTTTGACTTCTCTTGTAGCTGAGCCCAAGATTAGACTCCAAAAATTATCCTACTTCCTTCCCCATCTCCTTGTTGATTTGCAGAATACGTGTTCATTAAGATGAGTTTCTGTTCTTATCTATAATGATTTTTGCAGTTGTCTGAGGTACTTATCTGCATATACCAAAGCCTGAGGAAAATTCTCTGCAGAACCAGCTGCTATGCTTGGAACTTTTTCATCTGCCAGCTTGCTCCCATCTTAAAGTTTTCCTGTCTAATTTTTTTGGACATCATTTTGCTACATCTTGGTTTGTTCTGTCAGTTCCAATGCTTTTGCCATAGTGAATCATCAGGTGTGTTTCTGCTGAGAGTTTGGCTTGGTGACTCAAGTGTGGAGGAGAAGGAAAAGGCTCAACTTTTAACCAGATGCTTCCTTCCCAAATGCTCACTTGCCCTTTCCCAATCTCCTCCAGAGCTGCTTGTTAATCAAGAGGCATGATTACCACAGTAACTGAGGGGAAAAAGCTACAAATCAAGTGTCACATGGATTGTAATATGTCCTTGGTACAGCCAGGGGATAGGGAGGAAAAAGGCAAATTCAGAGGGGACAAGGAGGAAGAAAAAGGATGGAGGAGAGCAAGGCAAGAGAGACAAAATCCAGATCCTCTCCTGGTCTCCTGCATCATCCCTTCTGCACTATATAAATCTGTCAAGCTTTTGGCTGAGTGTCAGCAGCTCATGGTGCCACTGCTAGAATACTAATACTTGCTTCTACAAGGAGTTTTAGGCCAGAGAGGGACATTAGGTGTGTAGGTGGAGGCATCGAGTGACACTCAGCCCTTTGCAGTCAAAAAGCCATTTCATCATCAAGTGGACCCACAGGGAGACAGAAAGGCACTAATATGTATAGGAAACTAATTTATGTAACAAAGCCTTTGCAAAGTGGTAATTAATTAAAGGAACTAAATAATGGTGACTTTCTGGTCAGTGTTATTTAAGGCTAAATGGGGGATCTGGTGTTCATAGGCTGTCATCAGAACTGAGAAGGCTGGTGCTGTGGCTGTCTCTGCCATGCAGAGACATTCTTTAGTGCCTTAGAGGATGAGATACTTCAGACTTCGTTAGACAAAACAGAAGAGTCTTCTGTGGGAGTGAGAAGGGGAATTTGGAGTCACCTGGCTGAGCAAGTGAGTGTGTGTCCTCGGGTCCACACCAGCAGAATGTCTCACTGAGGAAGGGAGCCTGGGGCTTCTCTCTGAGAAGCTGCCTTTTGTTCAAAAGCTGAAGTGTTTCTACCATTGTTTTTTGTATAAACCAGTAGTATTTTGCTAAAGATATTTATCAGATAGATGAAATTCAGACCTTTTTCACATTAGGATTTTGGTAACGTGTTTTCTTGCCATGGCAGTTCTGGGTTTAGCTTGTTGGACTCAGGGTTCCAGCTGATATTTTGGGTCACTGTAGTGCTCTGCATGTCTCCTCATCAGAGATTTCATAAAAACCGTTTTCCTCTTGAATCTACGTTGGGTTGCACTGTTTTTTGGATCCAATACAAATAGACTTGGTACACTTAATGTTCTTTTTTAAACACATGTGGATTGCTAAAGAGGGTCAGACCAGAGGATTAAGAGTGTTTCTTGCTGTGTGGCCATCACCAGATGCTTCAGAAGGTCTAAGAACCCCCACTGCAAGCAGACTTCAAGTTTTCTATTCTTCCTGAGGTCTTGGGATAATCCTTAACAGTAAGATCATAAATCTGTGGGCCCTAAAGCAAGAGATTTTGTCTTCTTTCCCGTAGTTATTTTTTTAACATTTGCTATTGTAACTGGTTTTACTTGTTGTCTATAGAAATGCCCAAATCCTCTTTTGAGTCTTGCTGAATTCTTGGCCTTGGTGACTTCCCATGGCCATCTAATTATGGGCTAACAATTACTTCTTTATCACTTTTTCATTGACCCTCTTTACATTCTGTTGGGGGCCGCTTTTTTGGGTGGGAGACAGGAATTCCCAACCTCCCCATCTCCACCCCATTAAAGCTTTGCTATGCTTTTGCCATGTCTTTTCCAAAGAGAGCAATCTCAATCCGTAATACCAGAGTTTTTCCATACCTTTGTGTGTTCCCAGCAGTCCTCTGAGCCTTCTAGGAAATGGCAACCAGTTAAAAACACAGGACTTAGATGAAAATGTGTCACTGATCCAACTTAGAGCACTAATTTTGTCTATATCATTTCCCACCCTACGGCATGTTTTCACAAGGTTTTTTGCTGCTTTCAGAACAGAGTATTTTACCAATAATCAGAATAGCCTAAGCAGTCCATTCTGTAGCCCCTAAAACTGTTGGTGTGTTTTGTTTTGTCTTCATTAAAAGCACTGACTCGGTACCATGCCTGTGCAGTTTAATTCCCAGTTACTGGAACTGTAAAATTCTTCTTGGTTTTCATAATGCTGTTGAGCCCTGATGTTGGGATGTTGCATGGCATTTATCGGAGAGATGTCAGAAGTGGGGATATCAGTAGCCTTGAAACACATGAGGAAAAAAAACGCTGTTACAGGACTTCCAGAGCAGGTTTCATGCCGGCTCCCAGTCAATCTGTGCTGTACTTAACACCTCTAAAGAAGTCTATGACATTGTATTTCCATAGCTACATGCTGTGCATGTAGGAACATTCCAGTGATAATGTATTTCTCCTTGGAAGCGGTAGACACTTAGGCATTATAATGGCAACAGCGTC
Source organism: Cyanoderma ruficeps (assembly GCA_008694505.1). Lineage (NCBI taxonomy): Eukaryota > Metazoa > Chordata > Aves > Passeriformes > Timaliidae > Cyanoderma > Cyanoderma ruficeps. Next base: position 3,316,821 of record VZDJ01000426.1, read on the forward strand.
ATAATAAATATATGCTAAAATCTGGTATGATGAAATAGCTAATGCACATGTGCTGCAGTCTTATCTGGGATATAAATAACTCTGCAATTTTAGAAAATATTAAATGTAAAGGAGTGTAGTGGNTTTAGTATTATGGGTGAGAAACTTGCATATTAAATTTTATATAAACATGAATTTGAAAAGTTGAGACAGACTGATGAAAGTATGACTTCATCTCCCCCTTGTCTGTACCTTTGAACAGCTGATTTAATTTCAAGCAAATTTTGTTAATTTTTTCAATCAGTTGTGAAGTGACTTCAATGTTATGGTTTTTTTGTGTTCAACATAGAAGATAACTTTTTACCGATCTTGGGAAATTTAGCATTTAGAAATTGTTATTGCTCCTGAAATAAGATGACAGCTCAGAAACTATTGAGCTGTGGTGTGACAGCCAATATATCTCTGAAAGTTATTAAAAACAAAATGTTACTCTCTTAATACAACGTTTCAGTTTCAGGCAGTGACTTTGGCTAATAGAAATAGTTTATGAACCTTCTGCTGCAGTGTTGCACAGTCAGAATTATTTCCATGGCAGTCTTCAAAGGATGTTATTGGGTTTATTTGTTTGAACTCATGAAATTTTAGACTCCAAGAGTGAAAAGCTAATATTGGCCTCTAATTTAAAAGAGACAATTGAGAACTGCTTTGGAAGCAGAGAGGTTTTTCCTAGCAAAAGTTGCCTTCGAAAACCAGAATGTCTGTTTTTCGGAAGAGAAGCTCTGTCATAAAAAGTTCAGATATGCCAGGAAAAACCAGCTCCATCACCGAGTCACTGCAGGTTTGTGAATCAGTGAGTAAAATCCAGGATAATCCCCAAATGAGCCTGGAGAGGTGCTTAGCCTGCTCACTTACCAATGACATTAATGGGAGATGAGGTAGCCTGACCTAGCCCAGGGTCTGAGCCAGGACCTGGTTCCTCATTGCTGGGGAATAAACCTACCAAAGGCCTTTTTTCCAGCCTCCTGAGGAACTCAACACCAGGAATATCGTAGAACCCAGCTCTTCTCTGTGGCAGCACAGCCTTTGCCAGGGCAGGAACAAGAGCTCAGATTGTGAATGACGTTGATTTAGTCACAAGATGATCTGTTTCTCATATATGATCAAGGGGTCTTTGCCTTCTGGTGTGGCCTTACCTCCTAATGCGGTATTGCCATTATTTCTTAGCAACTTGGGAGTGGATTTGCTGTTTGAGGAAGAGTAGTTGAAGCTCCTTGTGGTGACAGCCAAGTGTCAGTAACTATGGCCTTGCTGAGAGTCAGCAGCAAGGATCTGGCAAAAATCAACAAATCTACCAGAGGAGGTTGCTTAATATTTATTTGATATTTGCCACCTCTGGCAATCAAAGTCATGAGTCAGGCTCCTAGAAATGATGAAACTACTTTGGTTTGGTTTCTTAACAATCAAGACCCCATCCACATATTTTAGGGGGGTTTTATTTTCTTTTTTCCTTTTTCTTTTTTTTTTTTTTTTTCTTGGNCTCTGGCTCTGGCCACACAGGTTTCACATTTCCAGGTACTTCTCCCAGGAGCAGTAGAAATTAGCATGGTGATGTGGTGGTTGATTTTGTTCTTGACTTTTTTTTTCTAATGTAAACTGGAATTCTCATACAAGCACATAACTTTAGGTGCTGAACTTCAGGTGCCAGCTGTCATCCTGATATCATCCTGAAAAGGATTATACAGTTGGGAGAGTTGACATGAATAGAAAATTCTTGATCAAGTTTACTGGAAATTTATTCAAGCTGCTACTACTGCTTTTTTTTTTGTTGTTTTGTTTTGTTTTGTTTTTAACTGGGGAACATGAATTATAAATATTTTCAAATTATCCCTGTCAAAATGGATAGCTAATAAAGTGCTAGACTCGTAGTGTTGTCTAACTTTGCTCTACTTTTCTGTTCATCTGAAATGCCACCTAATCTCATAGATGTAGTGAAAGCAGTGCAGGAGCTGGCTTTGTTCCAGGTGGGAATTGTTCTCCTCTGCTTAGAAAAGGAGGGGGATGCTTTGTTTTCCCTGCTGTACTGTGCAGCGCAGAGTGAAGGGGCAACCTGCCCATCACTGCAGTCACCACTTAGGACATCTCCTGCTGTATCCTGACCACACCCAGATTATTTTTTTGACCTGATTTGTGTTGGTTTTCCAGCAAGGTGGATGCTAAAACAGTGTTTCCACAAACCACTGATAACACTTCAGATATTTCTGCTGCCCTGAACTGCTGCAAGGTTGGTTCCCTTCCACTGTTCCTGTTTTGCTGCACAGATGGAAGCTGCTGGAATATGTTTTGACCAGCTGTTTTCCTCTGCAGTAGCCACAAGCATATTTGGAGACTGACACAAACACGTATACACACCTGGTTTTTTTTCTCCTTAATGCCTGAAATCCAAGAAATCAGCAACAATTTGGTATCAGTTTCCATCTAAGAATGCAAGAGGCGTTTCTCAGAAGTGTCAAGTGTGTTGATTATTTTTTCAGGCTGGCTCTCAGGGCACTCTGGATACAGGGTTGCTGATCATTGTCCAAAGCACATCTTTAAATCATGGAAAGACACAATCTGGCAGTTCCGTGTGTTGAATATAGAGGTGTTCAGGCAGAGGTGAGTGGCACTGGAGGAAAAAATGGTCGGTTTTGACTTGGTCTTGGGATTGTTTTGAGACAATTCATATGCCCCTTGATTATTTTGCAAGAATGCTGAGAATTAGTTTCTTTTAATATCACTTAGAAAATAATATAGACATGTAGAGCACTTCTAACAGAATAATTCATATTATCTGTCAACATTTCTCTTGGTTGGAGAAAGTGACACAGGACACAGTTTAATGTCATGTACAAAGTAAAACTAGAAACCATTAAGAACCAATGAAAAGTACTCATTTAGTATTCTATTAGTACTATCCACAACTCATGTCAAATCCAAAGAAAATTTTCAGAAGCCATAACCTGGATTATAAAATAATTCTGATAACCTGGTTTAGGAAGTGCATAGGTTTCTTTCAAAGGTAAGCAGGGACATAAGTACAAATTCTTTATTTCTGAAGTGTCATCATCAGTCTTCAGGGTGACCTCATTGTGGCCTTGCAGTGCCTGAAGGGAAGATGGAGAGAGACTCTTGACAAGAGCCTGGAGTCACAGGACAAGGGGCAATGGCTTTACACTGACAAAGAGGAGGTTTAGATGGGGTATTGGGAAGAAATTTTTCCCTGTGAGGGTGCTGAGGCCCTGGCACAGGTTGCCCAGAGAAGCTGTGGCTGCCCCTGGATCCCTGGAAGTGTCCAAGGCCAAGGTTGGATGTGGCTCTGAGCAACCTGGGATAGTGGAAGGTGTCCCTGCCCATGGCAGGGGTGGAGCTGGATGACCTTTGTCCCTTTCAACCCAAACCAGGCTATCATTCTATGATTTTATGATCTTTACTAGTAGACAAGGAAGAAATCAAGAAATCAGTGGAACTGTTGGCAGGTAAAATGAGCAGAAAACTGAAATACAGGAGTGTGTTCTGAGCCAATTGGAAAGCCCTGAGCCAACAGGTGAAGATTCTGCTGTATCTGATCCAAACCAGGGCAGGTACTGCATCTGCACAGCATCCCTTAGCTAGTAAATCAGAGATCTGTAGTGCTCTGGCTTTGAAGTTCAACGTAATGGCAACATGGCAAAAGAGAATACTGTCATGAAATTGGTGTTTGGCCACGTGTATTATTTCCCATTGCTACCTGTTACAAATTACTCGTAAAACATCAAAGCACAGTAGTGCTCATAAGAATGCATCTGGAAATTGTCTGTTTTAGTAAATATTCACATTAGGGCACTTAGGGGTAATTTTTTTTTCTTGCAGAGCATGAGGAGTTCCACACAGAAATCCTGTTAAAAAATAATAGGATTTGTGTGCATAACTCTCTCTGCATCACTTTGAAAGTTTACCCCCTGCAGCATAAGAGTTAGATAATTTTAGTCTTTGAAAACTGTGCTTCTCAGATCTGGTCTTTTCCTACAGTCTGTTATTGATGGTGCACTCGTAAATGCTTCTGAATAATCGTGATCAAATCTCACATTGTTTTCCTTCTGTGGTGGAGAACTTGAGTTATTGTGTGTCTCAGTGCTTTGTCTTACACTGGAGGAAGTATGAAAGGAAAAATTACAGAGGTGCAAACATGACCTGGTTTGTAAGTGCACAGTTTATATGCACAAGTGACAGATATAAACAGTAATATTTGCCCACAGCAAAGGTTTGTTCTCTCTCTATATAAATGCACATATACATATCTGGAGATCTGATATTTGAACGAAAAACCCCCCTAAACCATTCAGCAGCTACTAAGATTTTATGGCCCAGTAGAAAAATTATATAATTACAAAATCAAACTGTTTTTTGAAGTGTTTTCTTCTCAGTCTAAGTCTAAATGTCCCAATTCTGAGGTTTTCACTAACCCAAACAATTTTTCTCTCCTGCTGTATTCCTAGTGGAGACACTTTTTAGAGTTACTGCCAAAAAAATCTTTCTCTTAATATGATGCTTTCCTAAGTTCCTTCAGGGTTCCAATCTGGACAGTTGTCATGCAAAACCTGTGGGTTTTTTTGCCATGTATTCAGTATTCTTTTCCCTATCCATATTGAAAATGGACTGGCAATAGCAGTTGTTTTGCAATAGTTTGGCACTTAAGCTTCCGGCTTTCTATGGAACATGGAACTGCAAAGGAAAGAAGTATAAAAGACTGCTTAAAAAATTAACTCCCTTTTAGAACAACTGTAGTTTGGTTTTAAAGAAGGTCATGCTTGGGGTTTTTTTTTGTCTGAACCTGTTAATGTATCTCTGCATTAGTTACAGTCTCAAGTTTATCAGTGTTTGTGATGCAGACAGTTTGTATTGAGACAAGTGGGATTCCTCCCAGTTTTGTGTAGGATTGAACAATGGCACATTTTAAATGTGGGGTGTCTCTGCCTAATGAGAGACAGCTGAGAGGTGTGGGTGGCCAGCTCTGCTCTCCTAAGAGAACTGTGTCATGAAGTCTGGTGCATATTTTGGGTTGTTTTTTTCTTTTTAGACTTGGATAAAAGGCGTTTGCCTGGCAAAGTGTGTGTCTGCTCCTTCTCCTACTTAAGTTGCTGGCAGATCTCCCGTTGATTTTAATGGCAGTAGAACTGGACACCAGCTGGGCCCAACTTCATATTTGAAAGTGCTTTCTTCCCTGGGGTGAATAAATGCCCCAGTGTGCAAATAGCTGTGCTGTTGGGTGTCATATTTTATTGGTGAAAATATATCATTTTCAACTATCAGTTGGCTATGAAAACATCTTGTTGCAATATGATCAAAACCAAGAAAAAGCTCACTCTGTGTAAAAACAAACAAACAACTCCCCAAAACAAACAACTTCCCCCAATTCGTGAGCCCCCTGGAAGTTGCTGGCATCATGAAAACAGAAATTTTCCACTTTGTGGACATAATAGGAGTCAAGACTTCAGGGCTCTCTTCCAAGCCCGTGCTTGTGCAACACCATGCATGTGGTAGCCGTGGCCTCAGCTGATCCCTTTTGGAGATGGAGAGATTTCTGTGTCATCTTGCATTTCAAGAGCAGGTTGAATGATAATTTAAAGGGTTATAAAACCACGTGTGGTATCTTCACAGAAGTCACTTGCACAAAACTCCTTCTCCCACCATGTTTTGTCTCCAACAGAAATAAGGGAACAAAATGGGTGAAAAGCAACAACAACAACAAAAGCAGCAACCAAAAAATCATCCTGAAGCAGGCACTCAGACCAAATAGAATAGAAATTTAATTTATAAATGATGACAAGAAACATGTAGAAGTAAGTGTCTTTTAAACAGCCTTCATAGAAAGCCAGGATTCTAACCTCATCTATATTTACTACAGGAAAAGGTGGCATGATGTCTTCATAGATTATGTGAGATGACATATTTTTGTCACCCAGCTTGTTCTCCTAATGTAGACCACAAGATCTTCAAATAGTTTCTGTCTGAGAAGCCACCTAGTCGTGGTTTAGTAACTGCCAGCAGTGCAGACTATCACACCTCTTCTTAAGCTGTTCCAATAGCTAAATGCCACTACTGTTACATAAAATAAAAATAAAATTCATAACCCACAAACTGAATAACCCAGCTGCCTCTACCTCTTTTCTAGCTGAATTTCTCCATTTTCAGCTTCTCACCAGTATGTCTTGCACCTTTTTATCTTTAGACTGAAGTCATCCATTATATCAGATTTCTTATGTAGATAGTCAGAAACAGAGTTCATGCTTAGACTGATAAACTCAGTAGATTGAAAGGCTTGAATTTTCTGATGAAAAGGCTTGTTTTATTCTCTAATCACTCCCATGGAGCTTCTCCAGCTCTGATCCAATTTGTCAGCATTCTTCTTGAACTGTGGACACCAACTTGTGATGTGGTATTGCTACAGTAATGTGCCTCTGCATGTGAATAAGTGAGAGAGTCTCACAAGTCCCACATAACAGCTCTTATTACCCTTTCCAGAACTGTGGGATCTGGGGAGTTGTCATTACACTGATTTTTCTCCTAGGCCTTTCATTCTTCCCAGAAGTCATGACCTCCTAGAACAGAATCCTCCATTTTTTTGTGTGTTCTGTATTTTATTGTTATTAAGACATACAGAGGTTCGGACATAATGACACTCATATTGTTTACTTCTAGTCAGTTTAAGAAATGATGCCTAAATTGTTAGCAGTGACTTGACCTTATCCTCTCTTTTTGTGTGTCCTTTCCAAACACAATTAATAATTATTTTCTGTATTATTTCATTTCATTAAGAAAAGCCCCAAATGAGGCAGACAATACATGAGTTTGCCTATTAGAAGCCCATACATTTGTTCATGATTTCTTGCTTTAAATTACACATTGAATTCTGTCAGTCACTGGGTTGTTAAGCCATTTGATAACTATCCTTCTGGGCTTACTTAATCAAAAATTTTGCCCTACAGGATTGTGTCACACTGCACTGTTTATCAAACTTTACCAGAATGATATTTTCATTATTAGCAAAAGCAGAAGATAATCTTCAGAAATTTCAGAAGGTCTGTTTTGGCGAACCTGTATTGAGGCAATTATTTTACAACATGACACCAATATTAAAACTGCCATCAGTATATAGTAGCTTCCTTTAATTCTGTGTTAATGGAATGCAAAATCAGCCATTCCTGTGCCTCTCCCAGAACTGATATTGAACTCACAGCACAGGGCTGGATATCATTAAAAAGTGTGAGAAGTACTCCCTGGTACTTTTGGAAAAGTATCGCTGCATGTCTCACAGCTCTCCAGGATTTTGTTTCTCTTCCAAACTGTCTGAAAACCTGTATTAGTAGACTAGAGATCCCCAACAGGTCCTCTTTTATACTTGGCTTATAAAATATGAAGATTTAATAGGCCTGGTTTTCATGCCTCTTCCTGGATTGATGCTGAAATATGCTCACAACATCATCCACTGTATCACAGAAATACTGGTTGGATGTAGCTGCCTTTCCTGTGTAACCACTGATAACCTGAGCATTTCCACTTCATTAATTTAACACAGAGTGAGAACCATGGGAGATCACCAGACACTCAAGTTCAGCCTCCAGAACATCATATGTACAATTCTAATTCGTTAAGAAGTGTGCAGAGTTATGTAAGGCAGGACAGATAAGTTTTGATGGTGTAATAGGGAGAGCTGGTGCTGATGCAGGTATCCATGATAAGCCTTAGGTACCTCTCAGCCATTGCTTCCTGGCACATCCTCATGTGGAACCAGCCTTTTCCAGGCTCAGAGAGGACAAGTGAATAAACTATATTAAGGCATTTAAATCAAGTTTAAAGACCAACGAGTATAATGAAATACGGACTGAGAAAATGGAATTTGTTTGTGTCTACATGTTCCTACTGGAATAATTATTCCCTATTGGAAACTTTTGCCTGTCAATCCCTAGCTATTTAAAACTGCAACAACAATATCCAGTTGTTGCTTTCTTGTGTCCTCAGTCTTTTTCCTAGCTTTTGTTAGGGACAATGCAGTGGTATTCATCAGCAACAATAAGACTGTTATGTTTCCTTGTGTTTTTTTTCCAAAGCTATACAATGTTCTAGCCATTATGGAAGGGTTGCAGTCAGCTGAGTGATGTTTACATGTCACTTCCATACCCTAATAGGAGGTATAAAAGAAAGTGTATTGTAGCCAGCAGGGAGAGATTCAGCTTGGAAGGCTGGGACTTCTGCCTCTTATAGAAACGCAGTTGGGGAAGATAGCACTGCACTGCCTAGTGTGCTTTTATTTTTGGCCTTTGCTTTAGTGCCACAAGTGTCAGTAGTAGCTGCAGCAAGCTGCTTATTCATGCTGCTGCTGTGATCGTTTGCTTTTGGGCAGTATTAATTTTGTGGCTGTGCTAAGTTAGGAATCCATTTCCAAGGACATCAATGGCGTGGCTGTCTGGCTTGTCCTGGCAGCAGCGGTCTAGTCTGTGTGATGGGGCTGTTCCTGACTGTGTTTGCTGGCATTCCCATAAAAGCATTCCCACACACCTACACCAGCGGGATCAGCACTTTTTCTGGAAGCAGGGTCTTTCCAGCTTTTTCTAGGATGGTGCCTCACAGTCACATGCTGGAGGCAACGGGCGTTTCTGGTGCATTCCTCGGGCATTTCTCTGTGCATTTCTCAGCCCCGGTTCATGTGGCTGGGCTCTTCTGCTCTTTGTAGTGGCAACTCATTTCACAAGACTCATGGAAGTCATATGGCTGCCTGAGGTCATCACAGAGGAGATGAAGATCCCGAGTTTGCAAATCTGTGGGTTGAGCCTGGGGGTACGTTTCTGACACAGCTGTCAGGCAAAGCAGAGGTTCCACAGCATTTCTGCTTTTCAAACACAGCATCCTTGACTCTTGACACTTTGGCTTCTGGGAACTATAGCTATTGTCTGGATTCATGGGAGGTTGAGAGAGAACAGGAATCCTAATAATTAAGAGTTCTTGGAAGAAGAAATGATTGTCTGTTCCTTAGTTTGGATATGGGTGGAGCAGGATTCCCCTTTCTGTAGCCAGCTGGAGAAACATCTTCATATCCCTTGGTGTCTTTGAAGGTAACAAGGCAGGAGGAAGATCTGAGATGTGCTGGTAGTTGCTTGCTTCTAGGTAATAAGACCCCAGTGCTTAATCATTCAGTTTATTAGTCAAAAGCGATTTTATGGTTTTCAACATTCTTCTTGATAAAACAAGGGCTGTTTTGGTTGAACAATAAAGCTTGTGACCACAGGTAGTATTCTTAACTATATATAGATGGCTTTTGGTGTTTCTGCTCGTGACTGCACTGTGACTGTTTATATAATTTACCATTAGTCATCAACAGACTGCATAGGTTGCTGGTTGAGGAGGTTGACTCAAACTGAGTGGTTAGTCAAGTGCTATGGCAAATGCCAGCCTTTCTGATGAAAAGATCATGCCTCAAGGCAGTGCCCATCCTGGGTTGGGTCCTAGTCAGGAGTTAGGAAGGATTTCTGCTCTGTGATCCCATCTGTGTGACAGTTTTATGATTCTGTGATATTTATGCCTGAGAAAGTTTGAAAAGAGGCTTTAGCCTTCTTCTCAGTCCATGTTTATCACTTCTGGTGGGAATTCTTTTCCCATCAATAATATGTTTTTCTTCTTCAGGAGACAAGGAAAATGAGGTTCACTTTCCTGTGAGACACTGGATTTTGGTCCCAGCTACAGACAGATGTTGAGCAGGAGGAGCTGGTGCTCTTACCCATCTTAAAATTCCGTATGAGCTTGATTACTGTACCTTGTCCATTACTGTACCACTTCAGGTTAACCCCATCACCGCCAGGCTGGGAAGGGATCTGTCTCTGTGTGAGTTCCTCAGAGACTTCTGGTTCTTTGCCTTCCACTGTAGTGCGGAGCACACTGGGTTAACCTCAAGTGGAAAATCCACCCAGTAAATTCCCTGTAGGTGATGCTTCTTATTTTTCTTGCAGCTATTGTATTACTAGCTTTTGATATTTTACTGTAGGCCTTGTACTTTGCTTGGCTGTTTGAGGGAATTCTGTACAGACTATTATTAAATAAAAACATCAAAATGTGAGAACTAGGAAAGAATGGCTGGTTCAAGCAGTAAACAAAGTCCTGCATTTTGGCACTTTTTCCACGTGGACAAGGCCATTGTCTTCAAGGCCCATGAAGCAGTGAAGCCCCTCTGTGGTGTGTGGTTGCCACTGGAAATATTGCCAAGTTAACAGAGAAGTGGGAGTGTGAGAGTGCCTTGGACTTGCTCCCCCACTGCCTGCTGTCTGTGGTGGCCAGAGATGTTTTGATTGAAAACTTGACTGCTGCACTTATGTGCTGGCACTGGCTGAATGCTGAGAATGCTTCTAGTGCAAATGTTATTTAGAGGTTTTTTCATTAAACCCAGCAGTTTAGTAAAAGTAGGGAAAAAATTGTTCGATTTTACTGCCAAAATCTTGAAGTGACCAATTTCCCCCCTTCTGTGTTGAGCATTGGAGACCTTACTTATTCCTCTTTATGACATCTGAGGTTACACATGTGCCTACTATTGTGTCACCTTCTGCCTCTGTAAAGCTGAATGTTGACTACAGGTGTTCTGTGGAGACTGAAGGTAGAATAAAAATGCCAAGTAATTGGTACCCTTGACTCTCGATCCAGCGTGTCTTGTGTTGCAGAACATAAGCAAAATGAAAGGGAAGATCTTCAGAGAGCTGCATGCAAATTTTGACTAGTTGTGGTTTTGGAAGTCAAGGAACAAGGCGATACAGAGAATGCTTTTTAAGCTGTTCTATCAAATGTCATATCTGTGTTTTAATATTTTATGTGATGTGGCTTCTTTCAGATGATCAGCTGGATTATCTGAGATCAGAGAAAAGGGAGTGGTACTGCTCAGCTGCAGAAAATAGGAAGAAAGTGCTGCCATGGCAGGGTAGGGCACAGACACACTGACTGCAGAGCACTGGCTATTTGTGGAGCTTGTTTCCATATACACATCTCACAGATATCCAGTCAGAATTACTGTAGTGGAGGTGTTTTATTTATAATCAATAAGTTTAAAACAAACTTCAAAAAAAGTTTATACAACAGTACTTTAGAATTTTTTCCCCTGGGATTTGTTAGATAAGACCGTTAGATATTTGTTTCCTCAACAACTTTCCTATTTGTGTGCTTGCTAATTATAATGGGAAGACCTACTAAATTATGTATCTGTGTTAAACAGCTTGCTTTTCAAACAAAGGAAACTGGCCACAACTCTCATTTCTCCTATTTTTATCTTTCTCTTAAAGGGCAACACTTTAAGGAAAATCCTCCTGCATCGGTACTTTAAAGGGGAATATGGAAGTGGCATGAATGGGCCCCTGTCTGCCAGCTACAGCAAAACTGCACAAGTGGGAGGTGAGTCAACGCACATCATTTCAAGAGCGCAAAATTAGCAGCACCATTTTTCCTAATAGGCACATTGGACATGCTCCAGGCATTCAGTTGGTAAATAAATCAAACATGTTCTGTAACCACTTAGAAGAGAGGTAGTATCAGGCTCTTCTATTTTTAAGGTGCACACGCTTGTCTCAGACTGTGCATTTGGAGGTACCAAAGTAGGTACCAGTAAACCCTCATCCAGAAATTCGGTGAAGCAGAAAACTTTTGAAGAGAGATTATGTTGTTTCTGGAAACTAAAGAATTTTTTGATGTTCCAGTTCCTGATATATGAAAAAGATCTAAGGAAAATCTTCTCACAAAAATACTGGTTAGACAATGGAACAGATTTTCGTGAGAGGTTGTAGAATGTGTGAGTTCTTGTTACAACTTTACTGGATAAGACTGATGAACCTGTCTTACCTTCCTGTGAGCAAGAAGTTTCAGTAGGTGGTCTCTGTAGGTCCATTATAACCTTATTTTTTGCATCACTCTGCTGTAGAAGCCACAGGAAGTTACTGAAGGGTGGTTTCTATGAAAACCCATAATAATGGAAATGAGGCTGGAGCTAGGTATAGAGCCAGGTCAGAAGTGCATTTTGCATTTTCAGTGCACACTGAAGGCATGCCCAGATTTGTCAACTTTTGCAGAACCCAGCTGTTCCTCCTTAGCTGTTTCAATGTAGACACTGAAAATCTTTCCAGTCTTAAATCCCTACATGCCAAATTTCTCTCTCTAACAAACAAGAGACTGAAGTTTTATTATTTTTGTTAGTTCCCTCTAAAAAGTGTCTGTGTGTGTGTGGCTTCATCACAAAGTCTGAAGCATTTTAATCAGTTTAATCAAAGTAGTACTGTCTGATTAAAGCAGTACTGTATTTTTACTAATGAAGGAGGTGCAGTTACATCTTTAGAGAAGTAAGTATAGCAGGAAAGATGATCACCTGCGATAATAAAAGGTGGTTGATTTAATGAGCTAATACAATTTAGTGAAATTTCTTCAACCCACACCTTTGATTTGAATTAACTCAAGTCTGTGTTCTTAAAGAAAACGTCATGATGATGATGATGGTGGTGATGGTAATGATGATGACCTATGAGCTGGCAAAAGCATTTGACTGGAAGGTCAGACCCATGACCAGGGTGGGTTTATTAGGACACAATTTTAGTGTAGATTAGGCCTGAGATTGAAGAGCAGATTTAAAAAGGCTCTCAGAGCACTGACCCTACTCACAGTTTAGTGTATGCAGCAGTGGAATTAAAAAAGTGTTCAGTGAACAAATCTGTGTCCTTTCCAACTTATTTATTATCTCAATATCATGACAGAACAATGGCTTAGGGATTTGTTTTATTTCTTATTCTTAGAGCCCAACATTGCAGTTTCATACAAAAATCTTGTTTTTATCAAAGAGAATTTTGCCTGACAGAATTTCAAAATTAAATTTATTACGTTGCCATTGTGTGCTTTATCACTACTAATAGGTTCATTTTCATATATGTGTGTGAAACAAACACGAATGGTATTTGTGTATTTGTCTGATGCAGGTGGATTTTCAGGACAAGATGCAGATAAGTCTGGAGTGACCATGTTTGATATCCAGTGCCTCCTGGACAAAGAAGGTGCCTCAGAACTGGTGATAGATGTGATAGTGAACACTAGAAATGACAGGATTTTCTCAGAAGGCATTCTGCTCGGTATCGCGCTGCTTGAAGGTGGAAATACGCAAACACAGGTACTTATTTAATCTGCTTATTCACATATTGATTCTCAGATGCATGTGGTCTGGAGACAAATAAAGAGAACCTTTTTTGCTGTGAGTTCTGTGAGAAGTTTGTCACTAGAATATGCACCACTGTAATACAAATGTAAATATGCCCTATTACTATGCAGTAGCTCTTCAGCAGGAGAAAATGTGTTTCAGCTGTCCCTCTCTGTGTAGCACTGTGCTGCTTTTAAACTGGTCACTGCCATCTGAGCATTACCCCCAGTTATTTTATGTCACTCTTTGTAAAATTAAAAATTATAATACTTCTAAGTTCATAATAACAAATTATTTTCTGGAAACCTTCTGAGACATTTATCAAAATCTCCAAAGAGAAAAAAAAAGGTCATTTGAGAAGACCAGTATCCCATTTAACAGAAAATATCTGCTTTAAGCTATGGTTTCTAGGTTTTTTTGTGAATTATATCCCTCTCACCCACATTTAGCCAAATCAGTTGATTGAGGGGAGAGAGAGAATTGATATGAGAGAAGGCTGGGAGGATTGGGATTGTTTATAAACGGTTGCAAATGGTCCTCAGCCTGCTTGACAGTTATACTAAGGGACTGGACTTAATAACCTAAAATAATACTTAATAATAAATTCTGTCTGTAGCACAAAAAAATGAACATAATCCAAGGTATAATATTACATATTAGATGTTCCATGCTTTCTCTTGTTGTTACATAATAGGTTACTTTTCACTATTATTTGTAGATAGAATATCATGACTACTAAGCCTAGACAAATGGAGAATGTCACGAAGTAATTTAACTTCAAGTACAATATTGTGACATTTAAAAGACTGCAAACAGCACTGTTCACCATTTTACTCAAATTTTAAAACATTATCATCAGTCTTTGTTACCAGCCTTGTATATCACTTCATGAAAGAACTGGCCAGGCAGTGGCCAGCATTAGTTCTGTGTAAGTGATTATTCATCATTTGTCTCACCAAAAAAAAAAAAATTTAAAAAAAAAGCATATTTTTGTATTCCTTCTTCCTTAGAAGATTGATATCTAAAGATTTTTATTGTTTTTTGTAGTATTCGACTTACCAGCAACTAAAGGAGCAGAAAAAGTCAGAAAGGTTCTTTAAAGTGCTGTATGATCGCATGAAAGCTGCTCAGCAGGAAATCCGATCCACAGTGACAGTGAACACTATAGATTTGGGGAGCAAAAAGAAAGAGGATGACAGTGACCTCACCATATCTGTTCCCAAAAAGAGAGGTAAGGTGGCACCCCTGGGAAAGAGGGGGGCAGGGCATTGTGTTGATACTGCGTGTGCTGCACCACTGATGCTCTGCTGAGCTGACCAATAAGCTTTAATACTCATCATTGCCAGTTTGCATCTTTTGCCTGTTTTTCTCTGAATTACAGTCCATCTCAGGTTGGCTACAAGGAATTAGCTTTAATGAAAACAGTGAAGCACTGCCAGTTTGCATCAATAAAAGATATTGAGCCGTATTTTTAGAGGAGCAGAAGCAGAGGCTGCTGCTATTGGGGATATTTCACAAGAGCAAGTGCAGGAACTGATTTCCCACCCTGTGGTCTTCCCATTGTTCTCATAATTTATTGTATATGGGAGAGAAATAGTAGGGCTTTTTGTGTTAATGTTCTGTTTCACTCTGGTTTGTGGTTTATTTGGAATGTGCTATCCCTGCATGAATGTTGCTTTGATATTCTTTGTGAGTTGCCTAGAGGTCTTTGAAAAGTTAGGCACCAACAAAGAAAAAGTTGCATTCATTATTATTGTTTTCCTATTGTTTAATCAAATGGGGAGAAAGACTTTCAAAAATGAAGGAAAATTATCTTCTTTTCAGTTAAGGATTCAACCTTGCATCTGAGAGAGGGGATGAAAGGACAGTTAACAGAAGCATCTTCTGCAACCTCCAAGGCTTACTCTGTGTACAGAAGAGAAATGGACCCAGAAATAGATCTGATGGGCTCGGGAGCAGATGCAGCAAATGCAGAAGAGAAGTCTGCAGAAGAAGCAATCATGAGCCCTGCCATTGCAATCATGCAGCCAATACTGAGATTTCTTCAGCTGCTGTGTGAGAACCACAACCGAGAGCTCCAGGTAAAGTGTTTTGAGCTGAGCTTTTATAGGGGTGATATTAGAGGGGCTGCACCTTTGTAAGGGGAGAAAAACATACCTGTGCTTGGCCCCTGTTACAGAACAGGGCTGTCTGAATTGTTGAGGTTTTTTGGTCCAAGGAATAAAATAACCCTTCTCAAAAACCATTTGGGTTCTGTGTTGGAGGAGTGCATGTTTATATCCTCAGAATTGCTTGGGGATCCCAGCACAGCCACATGGAACTGAGAAGGGTCTAAATGTCCCTGTTAGTAAGGTTCCTGTGCACAATTGGTGGATCACTTGCCGCAGACATGAAGAGCATAGGAAGTTTCTGGGTACTGCCCTTTTCCCAAAGTATTACAATTGAAGGCTTTAAGATGCTCTGTGTGTCCCTGCTATCAATTCTTTTGGTAGAAATTACTGTCCCCATAGCAACCTCTGCAAAATGTATTTTCTGCAAATATACCTCAGTGCTGTGGCCAGGAGCCTCCCTTCCAGCTGTGGTTGGGGTGATTTGAGCTGAGCTCCATAATGTGCCAGCAGACCTGCCCAGCTGTGGGGCAACAGCTTCCAAGGGAAGAGCTGTAATGGGTGGGTGGGAGCAGATCTGCAGCACATATAAAAGACATTTAAGGCCAGTGCAGATGTTTGCCAGCTTCACTTTCCTAAGCCCTCCTTGCTCTATGATTTTGATCAGATAATAGTTCTCAATTTCTGCATTAAGGCCTAATATATTTTCTATAGTAGTGTAGTGTAGTGTACATTGGTACCCGAAGCACCGTGGTCATATTGTTGTAAATTCTATCCTTCAATGTTTTCATGAAAAAAGACTGTTTGCCTTGACTCTCTCTCTTTCTCTTTCTGTTCCTTTCCTCCACCTACCAGAATTTTTTAAGACATCAAAACAATAAAACAAATTACAACCTCGTTTGTGAGACCCTTCAGTTTTTGGACTGCATCTGTGGGAGCACCACAGGTGGGCTTGGCTTATTGGGGCTTTACATCAATGAGAGGAACGTGGCTCTTGTCAACCAGACGCTGGAAAGCTTGACGGAATATTGCCAGGGCCCGTGCCATGAAAACCAGGTAGGGCTCCGGAACTTCTGGATGCAGAAGGCTATACCTGAATGTTGGTGTCTGGGTGCTTATCACAAACCTTTCAGTATTCCTGGTAACATAAATTCACTTGGAGCTGCTATGACTAGACTTAACATGCTTCAGGCTTTCATGAGGCCTGAGCGACCCTTTTAAGTCAGAACCCAACCCAGACTCCTCCTGCAGTACCTCTTCTTCTTCTGAGGGTTTGCAGTCCTTTTGGAGAGAGTTTCATGTTCTACATTGCTGTGTCCATGATTTAAACCTCACTTTGTGAAGCTGGATTTGGAGCCACAGTTTTGGAAGTGGATTGAAAACACGGACTTGTGTTCTTCATATTCACACATTTTGCCCTTGCTTGTCTTTATACACCTTGTTAACATTTACTTTCCTTATTTCACATAACTGCCACAGAGTTTAACTTGCCCTCCTGCCATACCACCTAGCAGCATCTTTAATTATGCTGTCAGTAGTGAAATGGATGAGACTAAAGACCACGTTTCTGGTCTCCTGTGCCTTGGTCACAGCAGCCTTTTGAAGTGACACAGCTGTGACTTTTGGTAAAAGTCTCTTTAGTGCCACTCTGAAGAACTATAGAAAGGTAAAGGATATGGTTACATGCTGCCATATTTGATCTGAAGAGAGCTGCAGTAAAATTGTCACAGTGGATGAAACTGCAGAATTTTGCTATGGATTAGCAGTGGGAAAATTGTGGTGAGCAAGATTACAGAAACAATATGTTCTCTCTGCTAGAAATAGCTGAAGAAATACATGCAATATTAATGCTTCTTCATTAATGTGCACCAATGAAATGTAAAGTGCTATTACTGCCATTGCTGGTAATCAGCTGCCTTTACTTAATATTTTAAAAACAAACAAAAAACCTTTAGTGGAATAAATTTTGAACTCTTATATTTAATCCAATTATGAATGGAAAAAACAACTGTAAAAATGTATAGCTACAGGACTGGAGGTGGAAAAAAATGTTACAAGTTAATGTGTTCTCCAACAAAGTTATGTGAGAAGCACTGGAGGAACACTGATATGGAAGGGAATGATGAATTACACTTTATTACTTAGACCTATCTGCTGGGAAGTCACTCAGGATTTGAGTCACACTTGTTTACACCAACTGCAAGTCTAATTCAATGTATTTCAGGGGCAAATGCTTCATGCTCTCATTTTCATTTTCCCTCCTCTCTTTGTCTGTCTGGAAGACTTTTCCTTTCCTATTGTCCCATAAACCTGCCAGAGGAAAAAGTGCCATAGGCTCTTGTATAACTGACTGTTACGCACAACATCTAGAAGGTCCAGAACTCCAGCTGTAAAGGCATTTGGGAAGTACCACTGGTCACAAATTCAGTTTTGAATTCCATTTCAAGAAATACCCTTCTTCGCAGCACATGTCCAGATGCATGGAGAGAACTTTGATTTTCATGAACATTTTGTGCTGTAATAGCAATATTAATGCTGCCTGCTGAGGGCAAATGAAGAATCTGAGCGTGCAAATTTGGTTGTGCCTGCAGTCGAGCTTGTCTTTTATGTCTGAGGCTGGCATGTGCTCAGCTGAATCTGGCAGTGCTCCTGAGGGCTGCTGTCTGCAAGTTGTACCACTTGGTGCCAAGCCCTGCGGGATTCTCTGGGAGTAGATTTTAGCTTGCACCACCTTTTTTCCAGTTGGGTATTTCACTACTGGCAGTGTTTGGGTTAGTTCTGTATACACAAGTCTCCCCCAGCACTTCTTGTGGCATGTTTTCAGGCAGTTCTGCTTTGGCTGAATGGATATCACTGTTGCAAGGTGTTTTAAGTTGTGGCTCCTTCTTTTGGAAATTTCCTGATGTGCATATTCTCTTCCTCTCTCTGGGTGTATCATCTCCCTCTTTTTCCCACTCCTCCCCTCCCTTCCTTCTGCCCCTGCCCCATTCCCTTCTCTTCTCTTGTTTTGCAGACATGCATAGCCACCCATGAGTCTAATGGGATTGATATTATAATTGCTCTCATCTTGAATGACATAAACCCTCTTGGCAAATACTGCATGGACTTGGTTCTTCAGCTCAAGGTACAGTATATGTAAATTTGTTGATTTGAATTTGTGTAGCAACAGAAGACATACCTATGTGAGAGCTCTAGGCAGCCTGACATTTACTTAATCTTACCATAGCACAATATACGCAGAAGCCTTTGAAAAAAAAAGCTTGCAAAAGAGTTCATCTCAGCTTCTGAATCCTTATCAGGCCCTCTGCCACGGGCCTTATGACCCACTGCTGTGTTTGGGACTGTGTCCTCAGCTTTTTTTAAAAAAAAATCCCATCAATCAGGCATGATACAGCTAGCTTGAAAAGTCTGTATTGTGGATGTAAAATCTCTCAAAATTGATAAATAGCCATGCTGTACAGGCGTGCAGCAAGTCAGGCATTCTCTCTAAATACTGAACTCTTAAAAATTATTTGAGAAGGAAATGCTGTGAAAAAGAGTAATACATCAGATGACCTGCAATGTCAAATAAAGTTGAAAACAAAGTTCAAGTAAATTGTACTTTATTTCCCTTTTCAGTGTCCTCTGAGGGGAAACTCTACAAAGTGTAGAGTGTGAGGGCAAAGCCTAGAGCAGGAGGGCTTGTACTGTAATTTTGTTCTGTATTCTGGGGAGAGTTGGACAGGCTCGTAGATAAGTTTCTGCTGTCTGTGTGCAGGGCATGCAGAGGGGAGCTCTGCAGTTGTACTGTCTGCCAAGCAGGGTAGAATCTGTCCAGGAGGAGCCCTGGGTTATTGCCTTTTCTTGACTCCCAAATTAAGTATTTCCATTGCAGATGGTCTGTTTCCTCCCCAAACCAGCAAATACTTTGTGGTAGCTGCATTGCATCATATTGGCAACATTATACATGTCTAATAAAATAATTAATATGGCTATATATCATGTACAATGAAACATTGAATCAACAGTGCCTTACATATGATTTTAATAACTGTAATTACATTTTTGAATGGAAATGTAATTCAGGCCCCCCTCTAGCAAGACACTTAGGCAGACATTTAACTTGAACATGCAGACAGTTCTTTTGAAGTCCAAATTTCAGTCTCTGTAAAGATGTAGCTGCATTCACTCCAGTGCCATTTTGATTTATCATTGTTATGAGGCTAGCAAATGCTTGTAGAACAGCTTTTCTGTGTAGTAACCAGAAGCAGAGTTTAGACACACCTCTGCAAGGACCAGTGTGACCCTGCTCACAGGAGGCTGGCTGTGCTCCGACTCACTCAATTGGCAAAAATTGTGGTGAATGATTGCAGAGGTTCAGACTGTGGAAATGATTCAGATTTTGCAGAATCACAGAGTCATTTGCTTTAGCAGGGATGTCTCGAGGTCATCTTGTCCAAGCCCCCTGCTCAAGCAGGGTCAGCTAGAGCAGGTTTCTTAAGACCTTATCCAGTTGAATATCTTCACAACTGGAGAATCCACAACCATTTTGGGCAGTTGCAAATACATAAATTTTGCAGTGAAAATACAGAATTCAAAGTATACAGGCCTATACATTTACACTTACAAACAAGCTCAGACACTGTTTTTTGGGAACATTGTACGTTGAACTTACACCCTCCAACCAAAGGAAAGGCAATGCAGAGTTATATTTTCCCATGCCATCTTAGTTTAGCTTGTTTTGCTTAGTTTAGTAGTTTATGGTGTGGTATTTAATTACATCTTCATGGATTATATTTTCCAGTGGACTCCCTAATCATTTAGTGAGCAGAGCAGACTGTTCACTGAGTGCACAGATGTTCTGTTCTATTCTGCCTCTTTTCATTTCGAGTGTGACCCCCTGGCCTTCCTGACTGACCAGTGTGTAAGCCCTGGCACACAGTAGGAGCTCAATATCTGCTGCATCTGTGACAGGATGAAGAGACATTGTCAGTCAAAGGGTACAGAGAATCTAAGACAAGTGTCTTCTTTTTTTCCCTCATAGCTGTATCTAGTTGCTTCACTCATTAATTTGTTTTTCCAAAATTTTTATCAGGAGATGAGGTGAGAGCCCAGGTAAAGGTGAAATGAAGAGTAGAAGTGCTTTGGGCTGTGCTGTTTTTTAGCTTCTGGAAACCGATTTTTCACCTTACTAATGTGTTATGAACTTTGTGTTATATTTTCCAAGTGATGGATATCTTTTCCTTGCTGATGTTTGGTTTTAGAAATCAGATCCTAGGCTCTCCAAATGTGCAGAAAGTGAGAAATAAGTAGCCAAATAACCATCTCAAATGCCTGCTGTAATTCTAGGCCATAGCAAGGTACTTTTGCTGAGTCAGTAGCAGGAAGCTGGCAGTTGATGACACGAAGGCCTATCTACCCTCTACCTTTCCCAGCTTCCTGGAAGCTGCAGCAGGCTTCTGTCCATCCCTGGGGTTGTCTGCACTGGGAAAGATCTTTCAAAGTCCTCCTCAGCCATGAGGGAGTGGACTGATGCCTTCCTCCTCTTTCCTCCCTTTCCTTACAAGCTACCTGGGAGCCTGTCATGGCCCCTTCCCTCCTCCTCAGTTTAAGTTCCTGCCAGTGACACTACTGACTTGGTCACCACTGTAAGGGAAATCTGCAGCAGAAGAGGAAGCATCCTGCTTTTCAGAGCAGCATCCTGTTAGGAATCCTCATCAAAGTGCTGTCCTCACCCTCCCCCTGTTCTTGTTCACTGTGCACATTAAACTTCTGCAGTGTTGGTCACAAGGTGAAGAGTCTGACTAGACCTTTCCCATAGATGGTCCTGATTGGGTGTGGAAACAAAAGGAAAGGGACATGGCAAAACTCACATGGAGTGCTGTTCTCCTTGAGCCAGTCTCAGTTAGGTCTTTTCTTCTCATCTCTTATTCTTTATCCTTATCTCATGCCTGTGTTGGCAAGTCCAGGCTCCTCTGTCCTGGCTTCTGTCTCAGCTCCCAGTCTCTTTTCCCAGTTTCTAATTCTCCAAGTATGTACAAATCTTCATTCTGATCTGTCCTCCTTCCATTTACCTTCAGTCTCATCCTTCAGTCAGAGGTGTTTAATCCTCAGCCTAACACAGTCCTGAGCAAGCTGTTTTCAGCAGGGGCTGGACTGGAGTCTTAGTCCAGAGGACAGCTTTTAGTGTGTGGTTTTATCATCTAACCTGCACAGTTTTGTGATTCTGTGCTCACCAGGAATAACCCCCGTGGGCTTTTAGCTGTGAAATTAGTGTGTTTCTGCTCTATAGTACTCAAATTGTAATTTACACAATGCTTCTGAGTTGGACAAGTTTGACTGGGAGACTACAACTCATGTGATTGTTCTACTGGCCTCTAGTGCTCCAGATTTTCAGCTCTATTATCAAAACTTGGGGATACAAAGGCTGCTTAAAACACATGTTGCTTGAACATGTAGGGAATAACATCTTTCTTTTTGCCCCAGTCCCAATAGCACCTGAATCCTTTTCCTCTGAAACTGCCCATGTCAATTATCTGAGGCACGCTGGAGAAATTTCAGCTGGAATTGTTGATAATGGCAATAAGCAGCTGAGAATGAGGTTGCAGGGTGGGTTGGCAATTTTCCTGGCCCCTGCCTCTTCCCTTGGGACTGTCTCCTGCTTCCAAGTATTCCAACAGCTCAGTCTGTAACAGGGAATGATAGGGATGCTGTGACAGGTCAACCCTGCTCTGCCAGAAAGCAGCCAGGCCTCCAGAACCATTCTTCCTCTCCACTTCAGCTGATTTAACTGGAAGACAGGCAGGTCTCTGAAGTCTGAGGCATCACTGAGCTACTGTGGCTAAAGCTCATGCTGTGTAATCCTGAAGAGTGGTCTTGGTGAAAAGCAGCCAGTTGACGAAGAAAAGGTTGTCTTTATATTTTCCCCCAGGAATATTCAGTAGTGAAACAAAATCTCAGGAGTATATGAAAACAGTTTAGTTTACAGTTTTTCAAATAATAACCAGTTGGATTCCATAAAAACCAAAGGGGAAGGAAACCTGCCTGAATGATAAAACCTTTGGTGTAGTATGTTTTGTAATTACCTCTGTTGAGTCTTATTTTAACAGAAAGCCAAGGCAAAAATTCTAGGTTGGCAATAAGGAAAGGAAATGGAATTTTATTTCTTGTGCACAGTCTGCAGCAACACTGCATTTAAGTCAAATATTTTTCAGTGTTTAAAATTTTCCTTCCAATACAGCGTGCAGAGTTAGTGTTACGGTATGCTGACAATTTAAAAAAAAACCCTATTAAATATTTCACTAAAATAAAAGATGCAAGTGGTAGAAAATGTTATCCACTAAAAATGTGGTCCTCGTAATCTCAATTAAAACAAATGCAAGGGTCATTAATCTATAAAAGAGAGTTAAAATTTGCATTAATTTGGTTTTGTATCTCTAGAACAATGCCTCCAAGCTTTTGCTGGCTATTATGGAAAGCAGGCAAGACAGTGAGAATGCGGAAAGAATCCTTTTCAACATGAGACCAAGAGAACTGGTGAGAAAACTTGTGAATATTCATAAATCTTTTGGCTGAAAAAAAAAATCTGTCATTAAAACATTTTTAAAATTATCTGTATCTAAGCTGAGAAGTGTTGGCAGCGTATGGTGGCACAGTGTATCAGGATAGTACTAATTCACAAAAAGTACTTTAAAAGGATCAAGCATGCATGATTTCAGTCTTTACGACTTCATTATTTTTATCCATTCCAAGCACTTTTCTGTAATTGTTTCCTAACTAAATTATCATATTCTGGTAGACTGTCTTCAAGTGCAGTTTGTCAGGGGCTGGCAAATTAGGCTTGTACAGTTTGTGAAGCAGTGCTAACAGAAATGTGTGTGTAGATATAGAATACATTTAATATACCTGCATGTTATTTGTTTATGTCTCATGAACAAAGAGAGTTCCAAGCAGTTGTTGCTGTGTTTTGGAACAACCCTGATGTTTTTGGGGGGTCACCAGGAATTTCAAATGGGTTGGAAATCTGGGAAAGTAATTTCCAATAAGGCTTGACTGTGTAACAACAGCGACTGAGAGATCTGGGAATTCTTGAGGGATTCTGGGGAAGAATCTGGGGGCATCATCCCTGCCCTCAGGCAGAGCCCAGTGCCTGCTGGTTTCAGTGAATCATCACTAAGATGGCATCTCAGCAGGACGAGGCCATCCCTAGAGTACAACTGCAGGATCAGGCCTTGTGTAGGGAACCCTATGGTGGTCTTGTAAGAGGCTTTTGAATATTTGGAATTTCCCCAGCACCCTGCCCAGATCTTCCTTTCCTTTTTGGCTTAGGTGTGTTTTTTTCCTGTGAAATTATGTTGCTGCCTGCTCTGGCCTGAGGAAGATCATGGCTGCACTCTTAAGTGCTGCACAACACTCCCTGCCATATCTAGACCAGTTTTAGAAGCATTTGTGAAAATACCTGCTCACAAAGGCTGAGCATTCCTGTTCCTTTCTCATGGTTGCTGATGAAAAATGTAGCAGTTTGGATCTTCATAAATCCTTCAAGCTTGTCTTTATTCAGAGAGTGTTTCTCAGGCTGCTCACTCTTGTTGCAGAACTGCAGGGCACCCATCCAGGCTGGAGCTGAACAAAGTGGCTGTGTTCAAACACGGTGTGTTTTTTCCCCAAGAACCACATTTATTTCATCTCTCCCTGGCTGGGTTTGTGTTGCAGGTGGATGTGATGAAGAATGCCTACAACCAAGGTCTGGAATGTGACCACGAGGAGGAGAATGGAGATGATGGCATCTCCCCAAAAGATGTTGGCCATAATATCTATATTTTGGCACATCAGGTACGCCTTTACTTGTTTTGTGAAAACGGCTTCCAAAAAAGCATTACATGGTTAAATTCCACATTGTCACAGGTGGAGTCATGCACTTCAGTGGACAGAGAGAAGTAACAATGTGTTTATTGATGAAAACCAAAGTTTGATAGCAGATGTGACAGAGGATTGATAAGGTTCAGTGGCAAGGCACACTCCATTGTACACTGCATACAGGACAGGCTCAGCCAACACTGTCAGGGAGACCCTCCTGTTGAGTCATGATGTTAAGAAAGGATCCCCTTGCATTCTAAACTCCTTCTCAGAGGGAAATTTAGGTGCAATTGGATCCAGACTTTGTCCCAGCTTTGCCCAACAGTTTATGTCTAAAGGTTTACCTGCACATGATCGATCCTTTATATCATTTAGCCATTGAGATTTCAGAGTTTAACATGCTCTTAACCACTTACCAAGAGTCTCTTGTGGTAAGGAATCCCTCAGTCTTGATGAGAAACTTTGAGAGCCATCCCCTGCCTAAGGTGAGATCCTGAATATGTTGGTCCTCCCACTGAGAGATTTCACACCAATTGTTATTTATGTGAAATAGCAATTTAAAGCAAAACAGTGACTGTCCACTTAGCTTTGCCTTCTTTTAACATTAACAGATCATTTATATCAATCAAATCATAAATTGTGCTACCATTACTGGTGTATTTTAAATAGTGCCTTCAGTCGTGATACCAAGTGAACTTGATTTCAGAAGATTCCTATTATTTTAGATATATTACTTTGCCAATAAGAATAATTGGGCCTTTTCACTGCTTTCTCCTTTTCAGTGCTTTCTCCTTTCAAATTATGCTGTAGTGCCCTCAAGCTTTTTCTGATCACTTTTACTTCTCTACTGGTAAAGGTAGAATGTACACTGAAGGTTGTTATTTAATGGGCTATTTATTCTTCAGAGTAGTTGGTGTCAAAAATAGTTTATCTTTCAATTACATTCAGAGTATTGAAAAGTTTTTTGTAATTGAAAGAGCAAGGACCACAAAATTCTTGGTTGTATCATAAATTACAGCATTTGGTATTTCATATAAGGGCCAAATTTTAAAAAAATGTTTTTCCCTAAGTAAGAAGAAATAAACAGATGGGAATAAGGGAATGTTCCTCATTCATTATGTTTATTAAGTATTTTTAGGAATTAGATACTCGGTGGAAAAAAAAAGAAAGCAATCTATAGTTACAGTTGTATTGTGCAATGTTTCTTTCAAGCAAGGGATGCAAAAAACAGTTACTGAGTTATGCTGCTGTGCTGGCAGCATATTTCAATAAGTAGGTATTGTTACTACATTGCTGGTGGTGTGGTTGACCATGTTCTGCTCTCCTGCTGTGTGTGGGGCTGTACCTAAGATACCCATCAAAGATGGCAGTATTTTTAGAAAGCATCTGCAGCTCCTTACCTCGTCTGAATTTACTCCTTGTATGAATGCTTATGATGAAAATTTAAATGCCTGCCAAATCGAAATGTCGGTATTTTCTGTCTTCTGCCTGTAGTTTGTGTTAAATTACTTAACAGGGTCTGTGACATGGAAAATATGGTTTGGGGGGGTGGAATATAGGCCTAAAGCTACGTATATGGAGTGTCTGCTGGGGTCATTTTACACAAGAGGTCACTGCCAGGGGTATGCCAGCTGGCTGAGGTGTAGGTTAAGCTCTGGCCCTGGGTTCGTATCCACAGTGCTGGAGAGGTCCATGGTGCCACTCCACAGCTATTCCTGATCCATAGCTGGTGTTTCAGTTGCATAAGGGTGGATATTTTTATAGCAACTTACTGAGCTCCTTCCTGTTCTGTAAAATTAAATGTCATGATTGGCTCTGTATGCTGTAAAAATATCCATCTTTTTACAAAAAAAAAAAAAATTAAAAAAAAAGACTGTTTTCTTTTTCTTGTATTTCTGTAACATAGTGTGTGTGTTTACAATAGCTTTGCACCCATGTCAAGCCCTGTATCAAAACAAAGCAATGCAAGGCCAGGCAATTTGGGGCCTTTCTGTGTCCTCTGCTAATGAAACACTATAATTCTTGACACAGACCTGCTTATCTTTGACCCCAAACTTTTTCCATGTGTACCCTTTTTGCTCACCCTGGGATGTGCAGGATCCAAACATGGACCCTCATCAGTAGGGCCATTGTTGCTGTGCTCCTTTGCTGGCTTCACTCTCCAAACACCCTCTGCTTTGCTGTCATAGTGGCTTTTTGGTGCCTGGGCCTTCTGCTGGGCTTAGCTGACCTGAGTTACATAATATTTCTTTGCTGTGGCACTTCATCTGACTTACCTTTTTTCTTCAACCAGTGTGGCTCTTCAGTCACTTTCCTTACACTTCCTGGTGACCACTTGCTCTAGTTACAGCTTTTGAGTCCCTCTGTAATAGGAGAATCAAGACTGAGAGTTCCCCTTTTTGCTGTTCCAGCCCTCAAACACAGTTTATTTTGGGGAGCTCCGACTTTCAGTTTTTGTCGTTGCACTCTTCAGGGCAATGCTGGGTTCTGCATTTTGCCACCACTACATCCTTCCTTGCCCTTCCTGTGGTTGATTTTACCAGAAGCAAGAGACATTCTTGTAAACGTTTGACCCACAGTGCATAGAAAGTTGTACATGTGTCACAAGCAAGGCTGAGATTTCTGTTAGTAAATCTTCCTTGCAGCCTCCCAGCCCCTGCCCTAAATGTGCACTTGCACATGGTACACACAGAGAGGAGTGTGGGTACAGCAGCCGTGTCATGCCAATGATCACACGTCTTCCACATGTTCCTTTGTCTTCCCTTTATTTCTTCATCTTCCTCCAGCATGCCACGTGCCGTGGCTGTGCTGCTTCCCCTGCACTGACCCCAGCCTGTCTGGGCACTGCTGCTCCTCACTTTTCCTGCTCCTCAATGAGCAGAGGGGAGAAGGGAGGGCCACTGGGAGAAAGCAGAACTGAGCTGTCCATGAGGAGCTGCCCTGAGCTGCAGCCCGGTTTTGGGGCTCCTTCCACATGTAGCTTTTCTCTGGCTGCATGTGGAGCAGTGACATGAGCTGGTGCTTGAGGTCATATCCTGGAAAACTAAGTCTCTTATTGGTAGGTAGAAAGGGTTCACAATTTTCTTGAAAATCCACGGAGGAGATTCTGTTTTCTTTCCCTGGTTCAAATGTCATGCTCACAGCCAAGCCTTGACCTTGGTAATTCCTTGCAGTAGTCTCAACTGAGTGTCAGCAGTGTGTTTTGGACAGTTCCATCACCTCTTACACCACTTCTCTTCCAGCCTCAGTGAACAGGAATGGTATTTTTACTGCTGTCCTCTTAAGAGATTGTGTTAAAGCTGGTCACACTTTGTTTTGCAAAGTTAGTAATGCTGTCCACAAAGAGACTTCATCTTGATGTGATGTTCCTGTAGGAAATTACAAAAGCTTTTGACACAGCAGCACAAAAAAAAAAAATTGCATTCTTGCTCCTTATCTGTAGAAGCATTAGTGTAAGAGAAGCAAGTTTTTAAATGGTTACACGAAGAAAGAAATTAGAAAAAGCTAAAGAAATCCCCTGGCTTTTCAGGTGACTGCTTGAGCTGGCTGCCTGTTTGTCATAACAAAGTACTTCATAAGTTTGTAAACTAAAACACGGTACTTCATTGGCAGTATTCCCACGAGGTTCATGATCCCTTTGATATACTATGAAGCAAGATAAGGTAGTGATTGTAACT
>VZDJ01000426.1:3344710-3480159 GCA_008694505.1 Cyanoderma ruficeps
CCAAGCTAATCCACTGTACCTTTCAGCAGGGGCTTTATTCATGAGGGTCACAAGAATGTGAAATAACTTTACGTAGTTTTTTGTCAGCTTGCAGCATGACAAGAGTGCACTTTCATCTGCCTGCAGAGCTGTGGAGAGATGTCCTTGATCTGGAAGGATGTGAGTGGGGAGGGGAGTAAAGGAGCAAACTGTAGCAAAACTTTCAGATTTCCAATGCCTTATAAACTGCTCTGCCTGGTTCCCAAGGCTGGGACAGGAGTGTAGGGGTACTGATGCAGGTGTCAGCCCTTTCATGATGCACATTGTGTGTTCTCAGGCTAGCAAAATGTTTTCTCAATTTTAAGTTTCTGCTTAAGTGCCCTGTTGGAGAGGGAGCACAGGTCTTGGAACTACACCTTTGTCACTTCCAGGTAAATAGAAGATTGTTTGTTTGGTTGGGGTTTTTTTAAATTAGATTAAGCTAAAATATTATTTAAATCCCAACCAAGTAAACTATTTTCTTGGGAAAAACTACTAAACTATACACTATAAACCACTAAATTACACAATTACCTGGTGCTACCAAGACTTAATGAAAAATATTTCCACACTCATAAGGTTAGAAGAATTATCACTGTCTGATGTCAGTGCAGTGAAGACAAATTTGAACCAGACTATCTTCTCATACACTAACACAGTTGGAAGTGTCCTTCCATTTTTAAGTTCTTAAAATAAACCAAGGAAAAAGGTAAATCTGCTGTGAACTGTAAGGTTCTCACTGCAGGTACTGCTAAGGACACACATCTTCCTCTCTGGTGCTAGTTTTAAATGGGCTAAGCAAAATAAGTTGTTCAGCCTTATATATTTGTTAGTATATTAATAAAGGAATCAAGATTTTTTTTATCAAACTTGGCAAGCATTATCAAACTAATGCCTTACTGCCGTGTTTACTTCATGGCTTAATAGTGTAGACAGATGAGGGGTATTTGCTAACTAGGCAATTAAAATGGCAATAATTGATGGCATAGATTTGTAGTTTGGGAGTAGGGATACACTACCAGCTATTTTTAAAAAGTTACTATTTTTGACATTTGAAATAGGAGAAATTTCATAATGAGACTTGGATATGATATGTTCATTAAGGATAAAGTAAAGTCAGTTTTAAAAAAATAGCTATCCAAATAGGAAGAATTCTAAGAAGCACAAAGCCTTTTGTTTCTGTAGGTTTCTCTTTAATCTGTCTTTCTGTAGCTTTCATCAGATTTGAGTACACCCAGGACTGGGACTACCTTTATTTTCTACATCAGTACTGTGCCTACAGCTGCATCGTTCTGGGACTCTTACATGCTCCAGCAGAACAAAGAAATGACAGTAATAATTGCTTCAGACTTTTTTAAAGAATTAATCTTACTTTTTACAAGATTTTGGAGCAGTTAAAAGCTCTCATTAATTTCATTTGCACCTTTTTAAGTAGGTGGTATTACCTGGTGTTACAAATAAAGGCACCAAGGCAGAAGCAGGCATAGACAGCAAGTCATGAGCTGTCCTGGGGTGCAAATCTGGTTTGTTTGATCCCCAGTGCTTTGCTTTGACTGCCACGTTGGCTTCTCTCCTATGCTCACTCAGTCCCAGCTACTCTGCTAATGTGGAAAGTTGGCATTTATTGGGCAGTGCATAATCACTGAGCACATTAGTGCTTCAAAAGTCTTTCCGAGGCATGCTAATGTGTGTTTTTCAAATAAATTTTCCTGTGCTGCTACTATTATGGGTTGCTGAGGCAAGAAAAGCTTTCATAAGGTAACGGATGCAAATGTGTTCATGTGTGTGAGGGAGGTATTGTAAGGCTTAAGGGTTTTTTTGTGGGTGGTTATTTTTGGTGTTGTAGTTTGGAGCAGTTCCTGGATTTCTTTCACTTTGCTGTATTTTAACTTTTAGACAGATTCACTTAGACCTTCGTCCTTCTTTTCCCTTGAGTCTGTGTGTGCATGTATAAAATAAAGGACAATTATTAAAACTTACACTAAAAGTTAGATGTGGATTCTTGTACTCATCCATTTGTCTTGACCTGAATACAATTCAAGCCACGTCAAGGGTTTCCATGGCAAGATATCTTCCATGATTTAATGTATGAGGAAACAAGAAGTAACACTGTAAATGTGGGCCTCCGAATGTGGAGTAGGATCACAGCATGTAACTCCTCCAAAACTTTCTGAACTGAGTGGATTGTCCCAGGCTCACCAAACACTGTTCTGCATGAAGTGTGATTGTGGTCAGGTGTAAATTCAGGGTGAAATTTGGCTTTTTAAAAAGAAATGTTGCAGAAAAAGGCAGAAATTAATTGCTCAGTAATGTGCATTGACAAGGACCTTCTCTAAGACACAGCAGAGAAGCACTTGAAATGCTTTTTAGGAGAGGGAACTGGTGGAACCAGTTACAGCCCAGTAGTCTGTCATGGGCATGAACTGGCTGGAACCTTAATATCATGGTTTTACCATGGAAATAAGATAAATAGAAGACACGTGGAAAAGTCTTGCAAGAGCACCTTCACCCTTGATAGTGGTGTTGCCATTACTGGCCCATAACATTTGCGTGAAAGAAATTGCCCGTCTCTGTGGGAGCTGTGAGTTCCCAAAGCATTTTGCTCTAAAAGATAGGCTCATCCAGTTGGGAAGCAGCTTTGAGCTCTGGCAAGGATCCTCCAGATGAGCTGAGGTCTGGGAACCACACTGGTTCAGTAAAATTTTTAAGCTTGCTGAGTTCTTTCTGCTCATCCTCTGCCTCAGGTAGTTGCATGTCTCTTTACAAAACATTAGGTTGTGCCTAGGTTCTGATGACAAAGATTTTCAGTTGACTCTGTTTTGTGAAGGCAATGCCTTGATTCATTTGAGTTCTTACACATCTCTGACTGGTATACTCTCAAAAAATAAAAAATGTTTTAGTGTATGAGACTAGGATTTTGGAAAAAGACCACTGGTTATATTGATTGCAAATGTAGATGGCTCACATTTTGTTTAGCAATGACCATTGTTGAACTGTGCAACTGATGTGGACAAGAAGCAGTTGGCAGGTATTGTTGGAGATTATCCTCCTAAGTACCAGATGACAAATGGAGAAAAACACTGTACACAATTAAATAAATAGGACTACCTTTTGAGGCCACAAGATGATGGACTCTATCCTGTAGGATAAACCTGTCCTTCAGGATGAGTAGCTGTGAGTTTGTGTGATGAGGATGCTCTCTTTCTGCAGGACAGGTAACATTTTTCAAGCTAAAGGATGTCATTTTTTGCAAGGCTATGCTGAGCTTTGCATTTTTCTGGTGTTTTTTTTGTTTCTCCGTCCTTAACAGAGAAGCTCTTGCTGATATCAGTGCCAAAACAAAGGGCTAATGGGAACCAGTCCCAGAAACCATGACTGTCAGGGGACTCGTAAGCTTGGCTACTAGACCTGAAAGTTTTCATGGAACTTTTATGCTCCACATGTTGTTTTGTCATTATCATCCTGATGAGACAGGCTATGGCATCAAAATGACATCGGCTAATTAAATGTCAGGAGAATCAGAAGATGTTGCAAGGCTTTTACACTGAGATTGCCGAGATTGAAACAGAAGCCAGTGACACACATCACCCTCCTTGTGGCTCATTAGGATGGGGTATAACTCCATGTTCAGCCAGCTGCAGGATGGAGAGACAGTATGGAGGCTGCCATGAGGGCTTGACACTAATGAGCACCTGAAAGGTTAAATAAACGTCTGTGGCTGATGTTAGGTCTCAGGTTATAACCTTGGCAACTTATCCTTTGATGTTTTCTTTTTCTCCCCTTCTGCTTGGAAGCATTCACTTCAGAAACCTGTTCTGGCTTTGGTAGGGATCTACATGGGAACCT
Source organism: Cyanoderma ruficeps (assembly GCA_008694505.1). Lineage (NCBI taxonomy): Eukaryota > Metazoa > Chordata > Aves > Passeriformes > Timaliidae > Cyanoderma > Cyanoderma ruficeps. The sequence goes on from VZDJ01000426.1 coordinate 3,348,575, forward strand.
CTGTTTTCCATTTGGTCTTGTGTTGACTTAGTCTGCTAAGAGCTGCTAGGATTCAAGCTAGAGCTTTTTACTGTAGGTTGGCCACAAAAGCTTTAGCTTGTTTAAATTTTTCTGGTTCTACTTCTCTAGAATAAGATGAAGTGTCTATTCTACATATGTGTGTGATTTATTATATGTAATGTTAATGAGGGATATATCCTGTTTGACTGTGGCAACTGTGCATTTTGCTAGTGCACAGGTGGCCTTAATATTTCTGCTTTGTGGGTTTCTTCTTCTGTCTTTAACTTCTGTAATCCTTGTGTTTTGTGGTTTACAAGATTTTTTGTCATTGGGAAATATGTTGAATTGGTGTTGGGGCCCAAATGTTACACCAGAAGAAATATCCTTTCTTTGTCAAAAAGTCTGCATTGTGAAATCTTCACATTAGTCTGTGGTTTTACTCTGAAAATTGGCTGTGGGACAATGAAATACTGTTCAAGACATTCTCTGCTCTCAGGCTCTGTTTGCAGCCCTGTCCTAGGAATAACCACACTACCTTTTTATTGCTGTCTGAAACAGCATGGGGCGGACAGAGGGACTTCAGTCCTGCTTTGGTTCTCTGACACCCGTGAGGCATTTACTTCTCTTCCCACTTGAAGAATGGGTCTTCATTTAGCTGTGTCCATAGGTGGTCCATGTGGGAATGCCTCCACTCAAAGTAGGCAAGCAACACTGATTTATACTGATTTTTACTAGTGGAGAACTTGCCCTGTTGCCCTCAAACCATACTCTTACCCTGGAGCTGCCTGCTCGTGTTTGTCATGCTTTAAAGTGATGATACAGGGGTCACAAGAAGGATGGCTTGACTTTAAACTTGTGTATTGAAATTGCTTGGAGAAGTGTTATGTAGAATTAAGCACAGTTTTCCTTGGAAGCTGAGTAAACTCAATCCAGAAGCCGTTGAGAGGCAATAAATCTGGGATCACACAGTGCCATCTTTCCAAAGCCACCTTTCAAAGCACACTGCACATCCAGCCAGCCCCGAGTGCTGTGTGCACATTTCACTGGCTCAGAAATTTATGTAATGTAGCTATTTTGTTCAAATTGCTGCAAAGTCTCCTTGTTAAGGAAGTTGAATTACACAAAGTATTGAGTTCTTGCTCTGGAGACAGAGCTGGAGCTTTTCCATTGGAGGTAACCTTCAGATGAACCAAGGTGCACCTTTTTCTTCTACATACAGCCCAACTAAAACATTTTACCCTAAACTGGGGTTTGGTTTGGTGGGAAGTGAGGGTAATCTTGGAAATATCATGGAAGTGAAATCTCACTTAATAGTATCAGAACTGTTTTAATAGGCCTCAGATATCTGCATTGTGAAATCCTGCACTTTAATTAAAATCGGGGGGGGCATCTTCTCTAACAAAGACATACTTTTTTATGTTCAGTAGTCATTGAAGTAATTACAGGTTAACAAAAATAAAGAGCATTAAACAGAATGTCAAAATATGTCTGTTCCTCAGTTGCTCCGTTTTAACTCTCATCTCCTGTGGTGTCACAATTTAATTAGGTATCTCAGTCACCACAGAATTTTCCAGACAAGATCTGAATTTGTAATCTACAAATCAGCGCAGCTCAGTTGCCATCCTCTGTATTTCATTCATTTAACACAGTGTAGAAAAGTGAAAATGAGGTTCACCTTGCACTTTCTCTGAGGCAGCTTTATGAGATACTGAATAAAAGTGTCCAGCTGTGAAATTCAGTTTTAACAGCTGATTATGCTTTTCTACACCAAAAGTGAAATGATCAGTTACTTACGATCACCTTCAGACCTGCACACAGATAAGCATCTAGTCAACCTGGGGTTAAAGAAGCCTTTTCTCTGCCTTTTTCTATGGACAAGGATTTTCAGAGTTTACTTTGCAAATGATGGTCTGTGGTAGCCTTAAATGAACTTTGTTTGGAAAATCTTTCTGCCTTTTTCTGTCTTTGTGTCCGCAGAACACATTTAAGGGCTAGTTGGTTGGGTAAAACAGCATCATTTGTGAATATCTGATAAGAAGAGAGATGAAATTTTTACTCCCACCAAGAACTCTCATTTCATAGATGCCAGGTGAAAGTGCTTTCCTGAGGACAATAGCCATAATACAGAGTTAGAAAGAACAACTCATCATTTTACATTCTCGTCTCTCTGGTCCTATGCTGCTACTTTTATTTTTTTAGGGATGTTTTGCTCTGTTAATTGGAGGGGGAGGCAGAGATTCAACAGTATGGTTGAAAATGTTGGAAAATCTCACCATTGTAATTGTTTGAGGGGTCATTTCTCAGTTCCTGTCCACCTCCACACTTGTACACTGCCCTCTGTGTTTTGTACCCTACAATGTACATACATCAGGCCCAGGAGATAGTAGGAAATCTATGTCTGCTGTGAATTCAACAGGTTTCAGCTTCAGCTGTTTGCTTGCTGCTTCAGTGTCGTATGTTTTTGACTCTGAATGAGCAAGTTATGCTTTTCTGTGTGTTGTTGGACGATGTGTTGAGAAGGTGGGATGTACAGGACTGGCTATGAACAGGACTGGCTATGAACAGGTTTTTAATTTGACATTGATGTACCTTGAATCACGGAGTCTGAGCCCTGGTTCCAGGCTACAACTGAGGATTAAGTCCCTTTAATGTGCCTTATTGAAGACAGTGAGATGGTTTATCCAGGCCTTTGCAGGGGCTGTGTTCCAAGCCACACCTGCCTGTGGCAGAGCTGGTGATGATGCCAGGTTGGGTTGGTGAACTGCATCCAGCTGAAAGGGTCACAGTGTGCCAAAGAAACCATGGCACTATACTGAAAATGGAAGAGGGAACACGAGTTTGGGTAGATCCTGAAGAAGAGGATGAGTCCATTCTGGAAGGATCAACCCCTTGAGGAACTTTCTACTCATGGTGTCAGAGAAAGAAATGTTGAGTGCCAGTCAACGTCTCCTGGTCTTAATGGGTCACAGAAGGAAGTCTGTCCGTACTTAAAAGCTTGAAACTGTGGTTCCCCTCACCACAATTCCCCCAAAGTAAGAGTCAGCAGCAGTTCCTCCTTTTGTTTGTGCTAGCCTGCCTTTTCTAGAGAAGCCACGTAGTAGACAGAAGAGGATAGCTGGCAGAGTGTCCTGTTCTACAGAGAACAGAAACACAGAAAGTCAAGGGCTTGGGAGCAAAAGAATTTCAAGAGTTCCTGAAAAGGATGTGCCTTTCATAGCTCTCTCATCTCAGGTGTATTTGTGTATTTTGAATGTGTATAAAGTGTTGGTGGCTTTTAGAGGTGAACAGTTCTCTCGCTCTGAGGATTTAGGTTCCGTATGCCTGCTGGTTTGGGCCTTTCCCAGACTGTGTCTATACAATATTGGTGCCAGTGTTTTTGTCTGCCTTTTATGGAGTAGCATGTGGCTGGGATCTTCTCCTTCTGCTCCTGAAGAAGACTAATTGCAGAAACTCGCCTCTTCTTTTCTTTCTTTTCCACAGAACTTTCTTGTTACCTCCCTATAATCACGTCTGACACTTCCCTCATCTGATTTCCTTCCATCCTGTACTTTGCAATGTTTTGCTTACAGTAATCACGGGAGGAGTAATTGCAGCTGAATGTAGCTGTGTCCTCCTGTTGGAATATTCTGGATTGCATGCCTGTGTCCACTGCTGTCCAGGATGGCCAGTGTACACCAAAATCCAAGTGCATGCATTGGATTGGTTTGACTCAAGCAGGCACAGCTGCTGCCCATGACAATTTACACGTAGCCTGTGGAGATGTTTCACATCCACCCTCCTCAGGCTAATTTTGTTTGATTGCAGCACCTTTTGTCTGACCTGGACTTCCCCACACATATGTACACTTCATGTTTTTGGAACTCAGCTTTGCCTGCAAAAGAAATTAGAAAGGATGCAAGTGGAAGCAAAGTTCATTGAAATATTAGCAAGTAATTTTGTCTTCTGCTGGTTTTCATCAGGGTAAAAAAGAACAGCAAAACCACAACAAAAATAGCAATGAAATTACTATGGGGGGCTGCAGACATAATAGTGATAGAGTTCACTTAGCTGTGGTGTTTTCTTTTATGTGATAATATTGAGGTGTTTTATTTCTCCCCTGTGAGGTAGATCACTATTAGCCACAATTTGTAGTGTGCCCCATGTGGAGGCTGGGGAGGAGAGTTGGTGTCTCAGAGGTTACACAAGGCCATGGAAGACCCAGCAGCAGAATCCAAAGCGTCTGGACCACCCAGGGACCTGCTCATGTACCACAAGCCATCAGGGAAAGATTAACTCTAAACCCTTTTGGTTGCTCTGTACGGTATAATTGTCTAAATTAAATCAATGAATACTTGATTTGAGAGTGTCCCATTGCTCCATCCCTGCTGTTCCTAATGTTTGTTAACAGATTGCTTTGTGGCAGAGTGCAAAGGTGCCGCTCTATAAAACTGTAATGACTTCTGGAAAGGAAGTTGCCCTGTGTATTGCAGAAAGCACCATTCAGTTTTGATTGGAACATGGGGAGCTGAGGAGTTGTTATTGCTTTTAGTACAGCTACTTGGAATAAAAATTTCTGCTCAGTTATGGTTAAGATGACATTTCCTTTTCCCCTGCTTTTTTCTGTCGTTGTTTACCAATGGAGTTGGAATGTTCTCCTTTGCCCTGGGCAGGGAGCTGGCGCGTGGTAAGGTCCTGGCACGCCAAGGAAGAGGAGCTCCTTTTCTGTCTCCTGTGCTCCTCTGTCACCCATCCTGTTTGCTACTCCCTTGACTTTCTCTTGGCTGTTTTTTCTCAGTCCTTGGGGGTTTTCTTGTCAGTCCCCAGTCAGCTTTTTTATCCTTTCTTGCTCTCTAAGCAGAAAATTAAGTGTTTGGTGAGCTGACTGTGTTATCCCTGGTGAGAGGGTTTGGTGGTGCCAGATCTCACACTGCCTGGCTCTGGGAGCCAAGGGGACTGGAAAGGACAAATGAGGAAGAGACTGAGGCTGTAAATGAGCCCCAGTTGCACGAGCCTGTTGGCACAGCAAGGTGAGATTCATCTGAGCATTATTTTGCTGTTGCTGCAAGTTGCATTTTGTCACAGTTTCCCCTGATGAAAGACCACTGGCCTTCAGGCTGGCAACCCACACTGCAGGTGTCTGGTTACTGACAGGGTAGGGGTGAAGATAATTTACAGCAGATCTCTCAGATGTCACACCTTGGGCATCAGGCACAAACACTCACTTTCCCCAAGGGCTGTAGTTCATTAACTTGCAGGCCTGTGGAGTGGCCTCCCTGTCCTGACAGGCTCGAGGGGGCTGGCTGGCACTGCAGAGGGGGGGTGAGGGAAGGGCAGAGAGGGCTTTGTGCAGTGTGACAGCTTACAAGCTTGTCCACACCCAGTTCCCTCCCAAAAACAAGCCCCAGCCCCCAGCACAGTCCCTTTACTGCCTGGCCCAGTGCCCTTTCCATGCCAGGAGTCCCCCCCCCGTGCCAGGTATCTCCCCATCACATGCCAGCCTTGCTGCTGCCTTACAGCTGGGAGAAGAACTGAGAGAATTGGAACAAGGATAATAATTATTTCAAGAATTCTGTTTCTGTTTTTTAGATGTTTGTAATACTTCTTAATAGTAATACTGTGAATGTAAATTGTATCAAGGCACAGGATCTATTTGTGCTATTTGTGTCTTTATTTCTGCTTCTCAGCCAGTTATCCAGTGCTTTTTGTACTATTCCATCAACCTTTCCTAAGAAATCAGTTTAACATGTTTGACACTTAGCCTGTGAGCTGACTCTTCCATGAAAACCCTGATTGCTTACAGGGCACTAAATTTCACTCATTTAGATCCCTTTATACCATTTTAGTCATAAAAATCCACCTTTACACCCCCCACTCCACCCCATGTTTGGCAGTTTTAAAATGCTGGGGAGTGAAATACATCTCTCAGAATTTGGGGGTCTCAACCTAGTGTCTGTAGCTTGTATTTCTTATATTTCTTGTCCTTTTGGAGGCTTCAGCAAAGCCTGGTGTAATCAGCAGGAATTTTGACAACCACCTCAACTTTGTACTGGGTAAGACCTCATGCCTGTGACGAGAACTTGAGAGGCCCCTGCAGTTTACAAGTTACAATCGGGGACTGACATATCCTTATTAAAATATGGAGGGGCTCTGTGTTTTACAGAAATATTGAAAAGTGGAGAAAAACTTTCTCTTTTCCACACGCACACATATTTTCACACACTGGTATTTTGGCAAACCAATCTACTATACCACGTCAGTGAGTTAATGACAGGCTGGTGAAATGAATGTTCACAGCTTTAAATCAGTCTTTTCTTTAGGAGCATTTAAATAACTTCATTTTTGTTCAAGGTAATCTTGACTATAAAGCTACAGGCCTGCAGGAAACCCATATATTAATTGTAAAAGCTGGATCTGCTGTGGTTTTCCACACTGCTGATCATATATGGCATCCCAGATGAGTAGCAGATCTGATTTTATAGTCATGTTGTGTCAGGAGTTTAGACTGAGTATTATTTGTAATTCTGTCATTTATCTCTAGTGTTTCTTTATTAATGTCTTCAGCGTTCTTGGTCTGTCCTCAATCTTTCACATTTTGCACTGATGCTTTATTACAGTGTTTTCCAAATTTTTTTTAAGTAAAAATCTTTCAAGATGAACAGCAGTCCTTCCTTGAGAGCTGACTGAAAGCCAAATGATCTTTATTCATATAGCTATTGCCTTGCACATCCCCTCTTTGGAAATCACTGTTCCATTATGTGCTATTGCTTCCTTGTCCCTACATGCCTTGATGAGCAGTAAAATACAGTGTTGACATTTAAAATATTGTCACTGGCATGGCTGATGTTTGAGTGAGTGAGTGAGTGAGTTTTCTCCACAATAGTGATTTTTCTAGAGCTCTTTGCAAATTCAGGCTCTAGTGATGGGGGTTTTTTTGTATCAGTTACACTTGCAGTGTATTTTTGAGGTGCATTTTTGAACTTTGCTTTGCAAACATGAATGGAACTGTTCTTCTCATTGTAGTTGCTCTCAGCAATGTCCATCCTGTGTCTTGTCCTCCAGCTGCCCCAAAGGATTTATGCAGCACACTGGATATAGCACTTTACTGCATCACAGCAGTTAAATATGAAAAAAAAATCGCTCAGAGCTTGCATGGCCTCTGCCTGCCACGCACAAACTGTCACCTAGGGTGTATTATAAACTTGGATAAGCTTTCTGTATTCTAGGTTCACAGTTTGTCACTGCATTGTTATTTCCATTGCTGTGTCTTTGATCTCACAAAAAGCTCTGCCCTGGTCAAGGCATCTGTTGACACAGTCCCCCTGGCCCACGTGGGCTTTTGAGCTCATTATGGGGGGCAAAAACTATCATGAAAGCAGAGCTTCAGAAAACATCATGGTTGCCAAATAACAGCATCCCTAAAGCTGTTCTGTGTCATACTGTGGGCCTCTGCTTTGGATCTGAGCCCTCTCAGATTGCTGTCCACGTTCTTTCATCAGTGTGGCTGTGGCAATACAGAAATATTAGCAGTAGTTGTTGTGTTGACGTAGAGGAATCCATCCTGTGAAGGAACTGCAATATGAGCAGAAAATTGACGGGGCCTTTGCCCTGAGCTTACTGTCTGAATGTCTAGAGTGCACAGAAGGTAAGTGGGTATTGAGAGATTTGGAAGCTGAGAGAAATGAAGTTATGAGTGAAGAAGATTCAGCTTCACCAGCTGAAGATTGCTGGTCCTTTTAGGTAGGTTCCCCATCTGAAATGTGCTGCAGCTCCTCCAGCTTGGTCAGCAATCCCTTGTTTCTGTTGTGTCTTTTCTGGCAGTCAAGGAGCTGACACAGAAGATCCTGGCTTGTTTTTCATGTCACTTTGTCCAGTTGCTGTGCTGGAGAGCCCCAGCTGTGCAGTGCTAGGCTCTGTTCACGCATCAGCACAGGACAGTCACAGCTTGAAAGCACAGCCTCAGAAAGCACAGTGCAGGTCACCAAATACACACTGTTTTAGAGAGTGTGGCTGCTGTTCATGTGAAACCTGATAGCAAAATATGCTCAATCTCAAATCACCAGCAGGCTCTGAACACCCTGTTCTAGCCAGTCCCATTAGAGCATGAGAGGCTGACATGGTTTTTCGTTCTACTCCATGTGATAAAGGAATTTCTGTTACTGGTACTTATCAAGAGAGACTTCTACAGTAAAAGTTATGGACAGTTCAGAGCATGTCAGGGAGCAATACCTAGAGTTTCCATATGGTTACCAAATGGCATTTCCAATTCTGCATACAAGTTCAAGTACAAATATAGAAAGTTTTTTGTGGTACTAATGGAAATTTCTGAATCTATAGGAAGTCCCTTACTCCAAACTGACATAGTTTTAATAAGAACTATCCACATGTCCTTGACTTGTCATTTGTTAGAAAACTCAAAATCTTAATGGTTCACATTGGAGAAATAAAGGTCAAGATACAGGTGAAGTTCCTCTGTATTACAGAAGATAATAAAAGGGGAATATATTTGCTCCTTCAAATATATGCTAATTCATCACTCCAAGCACGGTGTGATTGCATTCTGTCTAGTCAGGGCTCTTCTTCGTATCTTAAAGAAGAGATATAGCCAAAGTAAAGGGCACTTGGAGATAGACAGGGAAAATAATTGAGTCACAGAGAGTCTTCTGTTTGAGGAGGGATGGGAAGGATAGGGATTGTTTTAATTTAAAGTAGAGACAAATAAAAGAGAACGTGACAGTAGTGTACAGAATGATGAATGATACAGAGAAGGTGAACTGGGGCACTCTTGCTTGCCCTTTTGTAAGTACAGAAGCAGAGGGACATTCAATAAAGCAGAAAGGCAAAAGTAATAACACTGTTGAAAGGGCATTTTTAAACAGTAACTATCTTGTTTCCAATGACTCATCTTCTTTCTCCATGATTCTAGAGCATGTCTTGAGAGGGATGCAAAGACCTCTAGGAGATGAATACAAGTTGTCTTGCTAAGTAGGTGTGTAGTGGTCATGCTGCAAAAGCTGCTGGTTGGATCAGATTATTTGGCTTGTGTGAAAGGGAAGAACATGTCAGGTAGTCTTAAAGAACTGTTTAGTCTCAAAAATAAGTGGGAGTTTAGGTAAAGACATTAATGTGTGTAATGATATTATCCATGCATTTGCTAGATAGAGTAAAAAAGTAACTGTTCAGGACAGAACTCTACTGATGGAAGGAATATTCCTCTGCAGTTAACCCCCATGTCATTTCTTTGTTGGTCTCCCTGAATACCTGCTCATGACACTTCTATAAAATGCTGATGTTGGGCCACATTGGCTCAGGCTCTGCTGTCAGGACCAAGCAGACTTCTGTCCCCAAGGAAGTTGTTGGAAGCACATTTATTCTTTCTGAATACCCCTTTCTGATATTCTCTTACTTTTGGATGTTCCATTTTTCATTCATCTTTATTTAATAAGTTTGTATTGAGATCCAGAAGAAAATTTATTTTGATCAGTAGATTTTAGGGAACTTCAATAAATGGACTAAATTTTATATGTACCTCTCCCCTGCATTATTGTTAAAAAAGGGAGATTATGAGACATGCAAATTCCAGATGAGTGAGATCACGTTCTGGTTAGATTATTACAGTATCTGTTTGCATCCATTGTTACTTTTAGACTTAATCCCTGTCAGCCTTTTTGTAGCTGTACAATTATTTTATAATTCCTCACCAGGCTGTGCTGTTTCATGTAGTGCAATCCTGGCCCACCTGTGGTGGTCATCACTTCAAAGCCCTGGTTCCTGTGGTCATTTTGAGTGCGTGCCTGCCTCATTTCTAATGGTCTGTTGTGGTAATGTCAGCTGTGATGATTCGGCCCAGGATCACATCTGTGAGGTGGCTTTTCCTTTCTTTTCCTGCTGCAGTTTTTCCCATCTTAAAACAGGTGAAATGCCTCACCTATTCTGGATGGAAACCACTTGCTATGATGTAGGGAAAAATTAATTTTTAGCAATTTCCTTGTGCCTTATAATTAGGTCTTTGTTTCTCACCTACAGGACATCGTGAATGCATTTGCCAATATTTTTCTTAATAAACTTTGTACAGCAATGGAGCATGTAAAATATCTACTACTTAACATAGAACAGATGTTTTTTATGAATCATGTGAAGTGTATGATTTGTAAAAATTTATAGGACATACATATTTGTGTCTATATGTGTATGTATTGAATTACTGTGTATATAAACTGCACACTTAAGAATGTATTTGCCTGGCACTACAGTTCGTTTCCTCAGAAATAGTTACAGCCCTAGAATACCAACCTACAACCTAGTTTAGCCATTTGAAATCACTGAGAAAAATTAATTGTAAATGTAATTTAGTACTCAGAGGTATGCAAATTTTATGTCTAAACTCAGATGAAAAGAAACATTCAGTCTCATTTTTTGGCATTTGTCAAAAGCCCTCCAAAAACCATCCAGGCTGCAGGTTAAGCTGCCATTCATAAATCTCAACTGAAGACTTTCTGCTGACTTCTTCAGACTAAATTGTTTTCATTGTTCTCAAGTAATTACATTTTTGTTGTTATCTGTGTAAAGAGCCCCACTGGGTTGAGCATGTAAGTATATGGGAATGGGGGAAGGAGGATTTGTGTTAGTTAAGTGGGGATGATGAAGCTGAAAACATAGCAGCAGGACATAAATCAGATTTTTCTTCTTTTTCTAGTTGGCTTGTCACAATAAAACATTGCAACAGATGCTGAAGCCAGGGTCAGATCCAGATGAAGGAGATGAAGCCTTGAGGTTTTATGCCAAACATACGGCACAGATAGAGGTAAAGGATTGCTCTCCAGAAGATGGACTGTGAGACAAGTCTGCATCTTGCATATGGTGTATCTCCTCTTTTCAGGCTTCCAAATGGTGTGGATGATTTATGAGGAGAAGGTTGAATAATATGCTTTTGGCTGTGGGAGGTAAAGGAATACACCTATATTAGAAGTGACTCCAAAGCATCATTTCACAGTAGCTTTCCTGTGTGTTACCAAACATGTTTTGTTAGGGAAATAATGACTGTGGATAGGAGCTGTGTCATGAAGTCAAGAATCATCTTGTATGGTACATCACTCAAATAAATAATCATGAGCTTCAAAGCTGCTGATGCTGGCTGATCAAATTAAAACTCTGGCTGGAGTACAAAGAGGTTTTGAAGTGGTGTAGACATTCAATATGACTTTTGTTTCAAATACTAAGGCTTGGCCTGGTTCAGCAGTTCTGTTCTCTGTTCTAAATTTTACACCTGCCATGGATTGGACTTGGAGGTCCACAGATATGTCCCACCACAGGATAGGTGGAAGCTCCATGGCCTTGGTTGTCCAGAGGGCAGCTCAGTGCTCCTCTTAATGTATTTTAATACTTTGGGTGCTGCTGAGGTCTCTCTTAGCAATTATCAACCAGTTTATCTGGGTAGCTTGTAAATTTAAGCATTAAACAAACATTGTGGTCAACTTTAATGTGCCCAAAAGCTTCTTCTGAAAAAAGTGAAACTCAACCCAGCACCGCTGCTATACAAATTAGATAATTGCTGGTCTTTGAAAGCAGTCCTAGACCTGTTTGGTGTTTCAGATATTATCTCCCCTATATTAACGTATCTCATTTGTTTGATTTGAAATTCAAATAGTGGTGGTTTTTTATTTTCACTAGTGGCTGTACGGAGGCATGGCTGTAGGAGCCAAAAAGGGTTTTCTACTCATTTCTGTATTTTTAGTAATGCAGAGTCAACGATCAGAATGGGGAAGCAATTTTGATGGCAGTGTGGTGAGATGATATAAAATCTAGCTTGCTCACCGGTAACTTGGTAGGTGCTGAAATGCAAACAATTCAAAACCTTGGGTTTTGTCAAGTAAAAAGATAAAGACTGACAAGATATGGGTGCTGCCTGAGTAACAAGGTGCTATTTCTGCATGTTCACCTTTACAACTTATCCCATCATAGAAATAGACTCAAGATGAGAAAAGCATTTTGTAATCAGAGCAAAAAGACTCTGAACTTCTCCACTTTTTACTGGGAGAGATTTGTTTCAATTTGCTGACAAATTGGAGCATTCTGAATTACAGCATTTTTTATATTTGGGGAAGTCTGAACCTAGGTTTTCCTTGAGACTTCTATTTGCCACCTTATTCAGGCAGGCTTTTGAAAATAAAAACAGCTTTACTCTGTTTTGGGATTGATTGGTCCAACTTTATTGTAATGTTCAAATAATTAATGCATTAATTTGTAAATAAAAGGGGAGCTGTGAACAAGAAAAGATATGACAAAATGATTGGATAGTCGCTGACTCTGACCAAAATATGCATTTTGTTTACAGATTGTTCGCCACGATAGAACAATGGAAAAGATTGTCTTTCCTGTCCCCAATATTTGTGAATTCCTCACTCGGGAATCCAAAAGTCGAGTATTCAACACAACAGAGAGAGATGAACAAGGAAGCAAGGTCAATGACTTTTTCCAGCAGACTGAGGATCTGTACAACGAGATGAAATGGCAAAAGAAAATTAGGAGTAAGTACTGTAATTTTAAAAAAATAGCTTCATTATGCTAAAACCTTGCTTTTAAACCTTCAAATACTTTCATTTTAATGATACACTTTTCTCTGTTCACTCTGACACTACAACAGGCGAAACTCTTCTGGGCCGGAGAGTGTCGGCCAGCTGAGACACTTGCATGCCACCATAAAAGAAGTGTAATATGGAGCAGTTATTAATGTGTTCAAGATGATGTTTTGGACTCCAGAAGTTAAATTGAGGGATGGAAGAACTGGGTGTAGTTCTACTAATGTTGATAGCATTGCACCTAATTAAGCCAAGGCCCCTAATATTTAACAAAAACATGTGTAGCTGCATATTTGAGGTTTGCAGATTCCTGAAAGGCCATTAAAAGACTCGTAAATGTCAGTCACTTAAAAACATCTCTCACCAGAACCTCAGCTGCTTTATATCTGCCCAGCTTCCATGGAGACAGTCCTCCTCTGCCAGTCCACATCAGCCTGGCATGACTGGGCTGCAGGGTGTCCCGGGTGGCCCATACTGGAGCATGTCCCCTGGTACTGGGGAGGCACATGTATGGCCTTGAGCTGCTTGGTTAAGAGCATGGGGGACACCAAGAGGAGGGGCAGGGCCCCCCACCAGGCACCCTGAATGTCTTCAGCTCTCTGGTGGGCAGTACAGCTGCTGGGCCTTGGCAGGAATGGGGCTATTGCCAACATCCCTGGATCAGGAGGTTCCTGCCAGCTCAGCCTGTGTCAACTCTGCCCTTGGCTTTTGGAGCAGAAAGTTGTGTTTCATATATCATAGAACACAGAATGTTTTGGGTTGGGAGGGACCTTAAAGATCCCACAGTTCCACCCCCACTGCCATGGGCAGGGACATCTTCCACTATCCCAGGTTGCTCAGAGCCACATCCAGCCTGGCCCTGGACACTGCCAGGGATGGGCCAGCCACAGCTTCTCTGGGCACCCTGTGCCAGGGCCTCCCCACCCTCACAGGGAACAACTTCTTCCTTATATCCAATCTAAACCTACCCTTAGTTTGAAGCCATTCCCCCTTGCCCTGTCACTCCAGGCCCTTGTCAAGAGTCTCTCTCCATCTTCCCTGAAGGCTTCCTTCAGGCACTGGAAGGCTGCAATTAGGTCACTCCAAAGCCTTCTCTTTTCCAGGCTGAACAAACATAAAAATGTCTGAAAGTGATCACTTCATTCACTGCTAAAATGCAGATGCTCTTAGAGTGTCACACATCATCGGCTCACAGCAATTGATCAGGAAGGAAGGAAGGAATAGGGTCTAGAGCAGCAGGATAGTCAGAGCAATTCAGAACATTCTGAATGCAGTGGAAACATGGATGTTATTTATGGATGCAATTTTGCAAAATTGCATGGATGCAATTTTTTATGTGTCAATCCCAGGCTTTAATTTTCAGCAGCAGCAAGTCTTCAGCATGAACCCCATCAACCCAAGTCTGCTTCTCTTGGTGGCATCCTAAAAACTTACTAGTGACAAACTGACCATAAAAGAAGTCGAAAAAGACATGATTCCAGAATCTGCAGTCTATTTGGGAATAAAAGTAGTTGTATTGTAGAAAAATTACTTCTGTAAAAAAAACCATATCTGGGGCTTTTGCGTTAGAACTCAAATAAAAGAGCCAACCCAACAATTAGATAGACCAGACCTGCCTAATGCTATAAACAAAAATAATTGGTTTATTTTTATTCAGAACAGAAATTTCTCAATTCCTTTCATCACTGGAATAGCCCACAAGTCTCTGCATTGGGTTTTTTTTATTATTTGAAAAGATAATACAGGTTGAAGCTGGGTTATTTCTTTAGCCAAGTGTCTGTTAGTGTGAAGTCTGTGCTGCTTAAATTGACAGGTGTCATTTTTGCAATGGCTCCAAATGCTTAAATCTCAGCAGTCAGCAGCACAAGGTTATCATAGGGAAATCTGAATATTTACCTAATTGTTATTAAAGACTATTTAGACTAAGGCCTGTGACAGTCATATGCAGTTGAAGGAGTCTGCTGTTTATAAAAACTTAGCTGGGTGCTCTGCAAAATTGTGGGAAGTTTTCAGTACTTTAAAATCTAGTTAATAGAGATGCCTCATGTTTGAAACCTCTCTGACCAGAGATGTTTTCACACTATTGCACATGGGATCTTCTTTCAAGTGTTCATTTAAATGTATTTTAGTGCATTAATACGTATGAAGTGCTTGCCTGAGTCTTAACACCCTCTGATCTTGTTCCTGGCCTTCTTGCTGAACCATGTGTGTGACTCTGGACACAAATTCAACCCTGTTTTACACTGTTTCCCTTTTTAGTCTTTTCTAGCTAGGCTGTAGGTTCTTTGTGTTATGGACTATTTCTGTGTGTTTGTACAGCACTTCACGTATGGAGATCATGGCTTGTTTGAGGCCTTTTAAGCAGCAGTACAGAGCTGTTTGTCAGCAGGTGATCACGGGCTTCTGAGCATCACACAGGAAATAGTCAGCTTTTGTAGAAATAAAACCCAGGCAGACCAAATTTTGCCTGCTTCCCAAGCAGAACAAAATGGTTTTAGTTTGACAGAGGTGGGGAAAGTACTGCAGTTCTGAAACCATGCCTATTCCATGTTCTTTGCCTATGTCATCGGTGTACTCGGTCCAAATATGTCGTCAGGGTGATAGTTCTGGGTGTTCTGGTTGACTGGCATTCAGAGTGCTAAAATCTATTTGTTTGCTTGATTTTATGTCCCCATGCACAAAAGCTGCAGATTCAGATGCAGCTGAAAAGACTCCCTTGCAAAGTATCCAAGGCCTAAAATCTTACCAGAGGCAAAACTCCGGTATATAATAAACTGTATTGTGATCTTTAAAAGCTCTGCTTGAAACTTTGTTTTATGGCAAACCTATGTTTAATATTTGTCTATTTTAGTTACTTTTAAAGATCTGCATATTTTCTACATTAATCTGTATTTAATTCCCTTGGGGCTATTGGTGATTGAGTTTCTGCTTGCTTTCAGCGTATTGATTGCTGCTTTTTTCCCCTTTCTAGATAATCCAGCCCTGTTTTGGTTCTCCAGACACATCTCTCTCTGGGGGAGCATTTCCTTCAACCTTGCTGTATTCATCAATTTAGCAGTTGCTCTGTTCTACCCTTTTGGAGATGATGGAGATGAAGGCAAGTAGCGTTTGGTCTTATTTTTTGTTTTAATTTTAGATGCTTTCATTTCCAAGGTAACAAATAAAGCTGCATTTTCAGGTGCAGTCATATCTGGAAGCCATTTAGTGTCTCCTAAGTAGGTACCAGATGTTGTCTGAAATGTAGTGGTTGATCTGTGTGTCATGTGGCCCACACAATGCAGAGTAGAATGAACAGAGCATAAGCTGGAGATTATCTAGATGATCTCAGCTAATTTTTTTATATTGCCATATTGCGGTGTCCTACTGCACACATTTAGCTGCAGCTTCTGAACTGAAGGAGGATTCCTGGCAGCAGAGGGACAGAGATTCCTAAAGCCTGACCAAATTGAATGACTTGCAGTCTTGAAAACATATGGAAGAGAATTATTTGAAAACTAGCTTGTTGGCTTTTGACTATGTTGTTTATTGGAATAAAAGGGCATAACTGTTGCAGAGGATAAATGCATTATGTAAAAATACTCTGAAAACTTATGATTCTGTTTCTGCTTTATCCCATGTCACAGGAAATATTTAATGATTTTTTTTTATTTGCTATAAATGCAGCAGACTAGCAGGAGGCCTCTTTGAAGCCCAAACAGGCTTAATTGGGATAAAGGAGACTAAATAGTTCAGAATACTGGTAATGAGACCAGAGCCATTCACCTCTGGGCCTTTGATTCGTGGCCAGTCAGTAATGTGACTAAAAGTCACCTCTGTCTGATGGCATGTGAACTGGGCTGGTGGAAGCAGTCCAGCTTCTAGTAGATACATGTGCTTTTCACAAACACCACAGCTGGCACTGGCAAACATTCCTGCTGGCTGGCAGAGCAGAAAGGCAGCAGATTAAAATATGTTGGCATGGGGACCACGCTGCTCTCGCAGCCCACGGGGTGGTCTCTGCAGCTCGCAGCTCAGGCAGCTCCACAGCTTCCTGGAGTGAGGCAGAGTTTGCAGGGCTGTCCCCTGGAGAAGGGAAGCATCTTGCCCACAGTGCTTTGTAAACTGGGGAGTCAGTCAGAGCACGTTAGAACTCACAGAGGATGAGAGGGGAAATAAAGGAAATAATAGCTTTTAAACTATTAAATTTTAGCTAATCTATACTCGTGGAAATCCTCTAGTCTGTAATCAGTAGGTATTAATACTTATTCTGAACTGCAGATTTATATGGCATTAATTTAAGTGGCCCCAGTAATCCAGTGATAGTGTATTTCAGGATTCCAGCTCCTGGTGCTTGTAAAGCCAAAGCGACTCCTGAGCAATAAGGAATAGGTGTGGCCAAATCAGATTAACCGGTCATGAGGCAGCCTCCTTACTTCCAGGCTGTCTCTCCACCAAAGCCTGATCCAACAGCTGGAGTTTGTATCCCATTTTTCCCCTTCATCCTGTGTAAATCCACCTCTAGTCACCTGTCTGAGGTGGCTGGGCAGATCAAATCATCCCAAAATTCTGCCTTTTAGTAGGTACTTGCAGTTCTTATGTAATATGACATAAGCAAAACAGCTCCAGCTGAAGGCTGTTCCTGAAGGGAGCCTAAAAGAAAGAAAGGAGACAAGAGTATACAGTGACAGGACAAGGGGGAATGGCTTCAAGTTGACAGAGAATAGGTTTAGTTTAGATATTAGAAAAAACTGTTCCCTGAGGGGATGCTGAGCTCTGGCACAGGTTGCCCAGAGAAGCTGTGGCTACTCCATCCCTGGAAGTGTCCAAGGCCGGGTTGGATGTGGCTCTGAGCAAGCTGGGATAGTGGAAGGTGTCCCTGCCCATGGCAGGTAGAATAGAAATTGATGATCTTTGAGGTCCCTTCCAACCCAAACCATGACTGTGAGAAAACTCCTTGCCTCCAGGGTGCCTATCTGCACATGATACTGGTATGAGTCCTACAACATGAAATTGCTGGACCTGCAGTAGGGAAGAAGGAAAACTGGCTTATGAAAGAACCACAGAGAACTTTGGCCTTACCTTTCAGAGGGGCTTGAAAGTAATTTTTTAGGATCCATTAAAAGTTTCAAAATCGTGTTGGCGAAGAAACTCTTCTGACAGAGCTGACCTTGAACCTCCCACCAGGGATAGAAACACTCCTGAACTTTGGAAACGTTCAGATGCCATCTGAATGTTGAGGCTAGGGCCTCGTCTCATTGTTTTCTAATCCCAGCGATGCTGCTCAGCTGTGTATCTGTTGCCAAAGAGATAGCATGATTCCTATTGTGAGTCTAGCTAAATTTTCTATTCCATTCTCCCCCGTCACTGACCTCTCAGTTCATCCCATAACAATAGAAGTCAGTGTACAAGTGTGACAGCGCCCTGAGATCTGAATGTGCTTTTTATATCACAGCACATGGTGTGTTTCCAGGGCTTTAAGCAGAGGGCTGAGGGAAAACAGGGGCATTGCTCAAAAACTCGGGGAGCGCCTGGAGCCAGCATCTTGCAGAGCAGCGGGGACTGCCTGTGCAGGCGCCGCCCGCAGCGCCCGGGACCCGCTGCCTGCCCGGGAGCCGAGCGCGGCCGCTCCGCGCTGCGGGCGCCGCAGATGCTGCCCGGCCCTGCCGGGGGCCGCTCCCCCTGTGCCGGGTGTCCCGCTCCCGCTGTGCCGGGTGCCCCGCTCCGGCTGTGCCGGGTGTCCCGCTCCCGCTGTGCCGGGTGTCCCGCTCCCGCTGTGCCGGGGGCCCCGCTCCCGTGCAGAGGCGGAGGTTCCCGCGGAACACCCGCGGCCCTTCGGGAGGGAGCTGCTTTTTCGGGAGCCGCGGCTGGAAACGTGGCACTGCAGCGCGCTGCCACTTGCTGTGCTGCCCCCAGGACCGGCTATTTCTGTAGCTGAGCAATCACGGAATCAGACCGGAGGGGCCCTAATGATCCCTGCAGAAGGGAGCTGATTAGTGGCTTGCTCCAGGAGAAGGGTAAACTGTTCCATCTCTGAGCACTCCCTGGGTTTTAATGGAAATTTCATTAGCTGCTTGTATTATTACCTGTGCAAAAAGCAACAATACTCTGAGAATAATAGCTCCTGCTGCAATTAGGGCAAGCTGTGGTCAGCAGTTGTGATGCATGAATCACGCTTTTGTTAGCTCTGCTGGCAAAGGAATTGATCTTTTGGATCCGTCTCTTGGTGAAAAATGGAGTCTCCAAAGATGCCTTTCTCAAATCTCCCTTTCTCCTCTGTGCAGGCACGCTCTCACCGTTGTTTTCCGTGCTCCTCTGGATAGCAGTGGCGTTCTGCACAGCAATGCTGTTTGTCATCTCCAAGCCTGTTGGCATTCGACCCTTTTTGGTGTCTGTTATTCTCAGGTCTATATATACCATAGGGCTCGGTCCTACCTTGATACTCCTTGGTGCTGCTAATGTAAGTACTTCAAAAGCAACCAGAACTTCCCTTTCAGCAGAAGGAAAGATATTAAGGGTCTCCTATTAAAAAACTCCTTTGATTAGAGCTGTGCAGAAACTTCTTTTTCTGGTTCATTGGTTAAGCCAAAAAAATAAATCATTTGAAGTCATCCTGAAACAGCAGTGTCAGCGAAGTGGGAAGCAAAGAAAAAAGCTGGTTTAGTTTTGTGCATATGCAAATATTTTAAAAACAAAAACAATATGAAATTTAAAGAAATATTGCTGCATAAGGGCAATCAAATCTACAGCTTCTCATGTTGAAAGAATAATTTTCTCTACCAGTACTCTCAGCACTATTGACACAAATTTGTGAAATGTTTCTGAAACCTTAAATATATTTTCAGGAAGAAAAGAGTTTTCAAAATTAAAAATTCTCTCAGCCCTTTTGCCAGATTTCTTAACTTAGACATGAATAAGTTTGCATGCTTACTGAGCTTGGTAAGATACACAGTCGTGCTCACAAGTCATCTATTTAAATTTCTGCCTGACTGCTACAGCTCTAATTCACCCCAGCACAAAGTATTGGGCTGTTTGCCACCAGATCTGTATGTGAGAATTTCACATACTGAAAAATACCCAGACATATAGTCAAAGGTAAAGGCAAGTAAGCAGCGCTTGTGCACGTCAGATTTGTGAACAGAGGAGTCACGTTGAGTCCTCATTCCTTGTCCCGGACTGCCAGAGAGATGAGATGGGATGGGATGAGACCCTTTCCTGTTCACTTCTGCACTGCTGCTCGTGTGCAGGCAAAGCTCAGGAGCCATGGGGAATCTGATGCTGTTGTTTAAATGCTGTACTTCAAAAATGTCCTCAGTTCTGAGGGGTTTTTTAGGGATTTTAAACTGAAGAACACAACCTGAAGGAAATAGATCTCACACACCCCCACACACACTTTCTGTTGTGTTACTATTGTTCTCTTGGTAGTTGCATGCCTAGCTGCTCTTACACAGTCTTGAGTCTAAACTCAAAATTGTGGGGAGTTCATTCCCCAGCTGGATTTTAACACCTCGTGACATTAACCCTGCCCACCTGTTCACTAATGTTATAGGAATAAATGACAATGTAATGAGGCACAGTGCAGTGTTGGAGAGGAGATGTACTTCCACTCACCCTCATGGGCTCATTCCCAGTGCAGTCAGAGCTGTATTTCTTTCACCTCACTCCAGCTATCTAAAGGTTGTGCATTAGTCAAACCAGCCTATCTAGGCAGCAACCCAAACAATAAATACCAGGATTTTTCTGATGGCATAAACCTAGCCTTTGTTACCCCCGTCAGCTCTGTAACAAAATCGTGTTCCTGGTGAGCTTTGTTGGGAACCGTGGGACTTTCACCCGTGGCTACAGAGCCGTCATCATGGACATGGCTTTCCTCTACCACGTGGCCTATGTCTTGGTCTGCATGCTGGGCCTCTGCGTGCACGAGTTCTTCTACAGCTTCCTGGTAAGTACATGCTGCTGTGGAGGGGAAAACTTTGCAAAAATAGAAAATACCGTTACCCGTGCAGCTGTCTTCAATTTCTTCCTGACAATCAAGCCAAATCATGTGTATTTTTAGCGTGCCGTTGTGTTGCTGCCCCTTAGGAGCTGCTGTTTTTATTAGAACCTGTTTCTGTTAGGACTTATTTTATCTGTTTTAGAGCTGGAAGTTTGCTCCTTTCTTCTCAGACAATCATCACCCAGCCCACTCCTTCCCACCTTCCCCCATATTCTCTGTCCACCGTTCCTGTATCTTCTGTCAGTCCTAACATTTCAGGGGCAGTTGTCCAGAGTGTGTGCATCATACCAAGGGATCCCATTCCTCATCCCCAACACACTTCACACAAATTACCTGGGAAATGGGAATAGCATGCCTCTGGCGCATCAGGAAGATTCATCACTTGAAATGTATCCCACTTCATTTTCTTTTGTTGCCATTACCCAGGTGGAATGCCTTTTAATAACGTGGGACAGGTGCAGTGAAAATGAATCACACAAAATTATGCTAAACTCCACTAACTGTTCCCTTCATGCTGAGTGGCAGTAAAAGGTGTTTCACTGCTCTTGTTTGCTAATCCTTTTTCTCTCTAGTGGAACATTTGAAACTTGTAGGGAGACTGACTCAATTGTGTCCATTTACACGGGTTCACTTTCCTGTTGTATTTTTCCTCAGCTTCCTGAATAGTGGTGAACTCCCAGCATTTCAAAGATGTGTTAAGCACACTAAAATTTTCAGAGATTCAGTACTAACTCAGGTAGAGCTCCTGTTGAAGTCAGTCTTTCCAGATTTTGACATTAAAGTCTGCTTCAAAGTTTGGGCAGATTTCAAAGGAGCCAAGATTGTGGCTGTAGCTGCAGGACCCTCTTCAAATGGATGTAACTCTCCTGCTTAAAAAATGCACAAATTATCTGCTGTTCCTTCAATCAGTTAGGTGTTCTCTATCTTAAAATACTTTGCAAAGTGTCAAGCAGCTTAAGAGGCATTTTATGTGCTTACTTTTTTTCAGTGACTGCTATTGACCAATGTCCATGATTCATGGACTTTATCCACTTTATCCAGGTTGTTTCCAGGTGTTCACTTAGTAGTGGATGTAGTCTAAACTCTAATACTTGTTCATAACTGTCTCCCCTCTTTCTTCCTTTATTATTAATCCTTTCACAAGACTGTGGATTTCAGATCTTATAAATTGTGGCTAATACCTTCTGTGGAGCATTTTGATAAATCATAGTGTGTCGCTTTATATCTGTAATCTGAGTGTTTTAAAGCAGAAATACATGCATTATAGATAAGGTCCAAAGCACTATAGAACATCAAGAAAATTGTAAGAGAAAAAAAAAAGTTACAAGCTCTTGTAAAGCTCCTGTCACATTTAATTGCTGGTTTAGGCTTTTGACATTTAAAGCAATATTATCTTAATATATACTTTTCTTTAAAGTTAAATACCAGGAAAGCACATAGTGCGGGGTAGAGAAGAATAGAAGATTCTAGTCTTATACAAACAGTGTCATGAATTTAACTTTGTCCTAAAAAAAGGTGGGCCCAATCCTTGTTCCATGTGACATCTACATGATGCCATGAGCTCAAAGAAAGTTTACAAATCTGTAATTACGTGTATGAGTTAATTTTTGAGTTGTAGCCTGTGCATGTTTGTCAGATGAGAGATAACATGAAAAATTACTTTGTAGATGTAGATCCATAGTACGAAGATGCTTCTTAAATTTTGGTCTAGCCTGGTTCTAAACACAGGGAAACAATGGATCTTGATAGTAGGTGTTGTCCATCTCTGAGTCAGCCTCAAATATACTTTTTGGCTTTGGATTTTGCTGTAATTAATTGTAAAATTTAAACTTCTATGCTAGATTTCCTCCACCATAGGCATGCCCAGCTCCCACTGAAGGCAATGTGAGTTTATGCAGAAGCTGTGAATGTAGAACATGGCTCAATGCATGTTTCAATAGTTCAGATTGTTTTCCTATGTATATATTGCCTCATTTGTATTCATTTTTCCTCTACTCTTTGCCTTCCCCAGCTGTTTGATCTGGTGTACAGGGAGGAGACGTTGCTAAATGTGATAAAAAGTGTTACCCGGAATGGCCGTTCAATTATCCTCACTGCAGTGCTAGCACTCATCCTGGTTTATCTCTTCTCCATCATTGGCTTCCTCTTCCTGAAAGATGACTTTATCATGGAGGTTGACAGGTTGAAAATCAGGACCCCTGCTGCAGGTATTGTTTCTTATATTAAAATTTGCTTCCGACTTATCCCTTTTTCTGTCTGCCTATCCTAACTTTTCATCTAAGGACATCAAATTTCTTTATTTGTGCTTGCATGAGAGCAGAACTAATTGCATATACCTTAGAACTCAATTAAGTCTCTGTGTAAAATTTAATGTGTACAGGGTTGTTTTAGTCTGGGCTTATTTGTCGAAATGCTAAAATCTATCACATTTGATTTATTATGTTTGCTTCACAAACTCGTGATAATGTTAAAAAAAAAAATCTGTACTTCCTAAGTATTTTCCTAAGTGAAAAGCAGCTCAAAGTGGATTGTATTGGTTTTCTCCCACCTTTAAAAGCAGCTCATAGTAATTTCTGTGTACTGTATCAGGCATGTGATCTTGACATGTTCATTAGCTGTATTCATTTCATTGCTCTTTAAGCTTCATCCAGGAGAAATTTATTACAGAATTCACATTTCTAGTGATAGGACTGTCTTTTAAATTCAGTGTGTATTTCATGATTGTCATCATTAGTGTATAATCTTGGCTTCAGTAAAGTCATTGGGAGGTTTGCAACCAGTTTTAAAAAGGCCAGGACTTCAGCTTTCTGGACTGAGAGACTTTAACAAAGTGAACAGAGAGTTACAAGCTCGCTTTGCTAGAAAAGAGCCAGGTCTGGTCTCTTGAGGGCTTTGTATGTGCTGCCAACCAGCCTGCTGGGAGCATGGGCAGGGGAGTAACTGGCTGCAGAGAAGTACTTGAGAATAGCAGGTGATTAAATTCCTCGAGGCATGGTTTTCCCAGATGCTGAGCTCTTCAGACCTGTACACAAGCACAGAACTGGCGGAGCCCAGCCGGGGCTGTGTGCACTCAGTGTTTGCCAGTCTTTTCCTGAAGTTGTTTTTTCAGGATTTGAAGCTCACAAACAAGGTAAAGGTCATTCAAGACTCATGGGCCTGGTGTACTTCTGCAGCTGGTTCAAAACCATATTAAAAAAAAAAGAACCTGACTTTTCTAAAGATTTCTTTGGCATACTGTGATTTTAAAATTTCTATATTTTTTTTGCCACTGATCATCCATTAGGGGATAAATTGGCTTATATTTGACTTACCATTCATTTTTAGGACAGAACTTAGGGTGTGAAGTCTCACTTTGAAAGGCTGTTGTGACCATCTTAATAAAACAGGCTACACACAGCTCTGGTCTGATCCAGGGCAGCAGCTCCTGTGCGTTTGTGTTGCTTCTGTTGAGTTCTTGGCAGATTTTTGTGGTGTGGGTATGTTCTTGCTGGCTTCATACATTGCCATTTCTGATCAAGAACTCATCAAGAAAATATGCTGACTGCATGTTGATGGAACATTATGCTGCCCAGGACAAGTGCTTTAATTTTTTTCTTTATAAAGTAGCAGAAAGAGTAAGTCAGAGTGCATGTTTTCTGCATTACACATACTGTCTTAGCCTGTTATTTTGTTGTATAGTT
Organism: Cyanoderma ruficeps; assembly: GCA_008694505.1. Classification (NCBI taxonomy): domain Eukaryota; kingdom Metazoa; phylum Chordata; class Aves; order Passeriformes; family Timaliidae; genus Cyanoderma; species Cyanoderma ruficeps. The sequence goes on from VZDJ01000426.1 coordinate 3,372,781, forward strand.
TTGCCTTCATTTTTTTCTTCTTAAACCTTTTTGTATCTCTAATTTGAAATGCAGAAAATTGTTGAAGGTGCACAAGAGAAAATTGGTTTGATAAAATCAACCTGATGTACACATTTACCACTTTGGGAATGTTAAATTAGTGTTTTACACAAACCCATACATATTTACAAATGAGTATCAAACTGTGTTATAATCCTTGAAAACCCTTAAATATTCTACATTCAGGATAACTGAACATCAGCTCGGTGTCCTTCTTGTCAGCCTTTGTGAATAATTTATCTAATGGTTTTAAAAACTGACATTATTTTCATATCTGACAGTTGTTTCTTGCTTTGAATATATTTTGTTCTCACCAGAAGCAGCTGCATTTGATGTAGATTCATTAATTTCAGGAGATGAAATGGGAATAGCTGTGATATACAGTAAATATAAAACTGTGTTTTTGTTCGTTGTGATTGCTTTGAGCTGTTGAGGCAGACTCTTTTGAGGAGGGAGGAATTGCTGGTGTAATTTGTTCTGTTTTTCTTCTTAACTCTCCAACCCGGTGATTCGCTCCTAGAAAATAATGATTTAAAGCTTAACATCAATGTTGTACCTGTCTTTTTGTCAACATCCCACATTTTCCACAGGTATTGCTGAAGTTCCCACTACAACCCTGACATCAATGATGGGAGCCTGTGCAAAAGAGAACTGTTCCACGAGCATCCCAGCTCTTAACCCAGGTCAGTACAGATGTTCCCTCAGAACGATGATCCCTGGAAGTGTCCAAGGCCAGGTTGGATGGGGCTTGGAGCAGCCTGGCCTAGGGGAAGGTGTCCCTGCCCATGGCAGGGGATTGGAATGAGATGATCTTTAAGGTCCCTTCCAGCCCAAACCACTCTGTGATTCTCTGATCTGTGTTGCCGTTGCAGGGACTTCTGCTGGTGTGAGAAGTGAAATGACTGTTGTGAGTCAGAAGTGCTCAACTTCTGCAGGGCTTGGAGCTTACTTGGCAGCTTTGCTGCTAATGGGAGTGCTTCCCACACCTGATTTCCAAATGCACTGACATTAATTTTGTTATTAAAAGAGCTTGCTGAATCATAATGCTTGAACGTTCAGGTTGCTTCTTGCCAAGTGACTCAGCGGAGAGAAGCTGCTTGCTGCTTGTCTGCAGCATCCTCACCTGCGCACACTGAGCCACTGTTAGATCCACTTGGGCCACAGAAATTCATTTTCATGGCATAGCATATCTGTCAGCAAGCTTTTGTGTGTTTTTTCTACTTGCATCTGGGCCATGGCTGTATTGTAGCCAGAAGACCTAAGAACCCAGATCCAGGCCCACGTGTCTGTCTGTCTCCCACTCTTTCCATGGGAAAGACACACAGTCTGGTTGAGGTGGCTGGTCTTTCACTGCAGGTATTAACTTTGGTTTGATGTGTTGTGGCCTTTGCAGTGGAGGTGTGTGCACAGTGGATGGTCTGCAGGCTCAAAATATTTATTGCCACAGTTGCCTGTGGTTGCTGGGGGCTGAAAGTGAGGACATAAATGGTCCCTTCCTGTGTGCCAGTATAATGTTGTTTCATAAGCTTTATTCTTCCACTACTAATTTTTGAGTTTTTAGGATCAAAGCCTTCGGGGAGAGGGCTATAAAAGTAGGCTTTTTCTCCCCAGCTGGTGTGTAAACAGGCCTCATAAACAACATGGGAAGCTGTCTGCCTAGACAGAGAAAACAGTCTAAGAGCTATTGGCAAAGCTGCTGCATTCATAGAGTAATCAATCAGTCAGAGAGATGCAATGTGGGTTTTGCCAAGCTCTTTAAATGACAGAAATCTCACATTTCTCATAATTTGGGTACTGCTTCTTTAAAATCAAACCATAGTGAAACAGGGCTGCACAAATCATCTAACTGCACTCTTACTTAATCTTAAAGAAATGTTATTTATCCAATACCATAAAACCCGCCAACATCCAGCAAGAACAGTTTTGCTCACCTTAGCCACCTGGTCAAAAGAATTGTTCTACCTTCTGTCTTTTCCTGGGACATATTTCCCCTCTGGCAAAAGTGTGAGTGTGTTGGAATGCAAAGGCATGAGCTCACCATCCCTGGAAGTGTTCAAAAGGTGTGAGGATGGAGAACTTGAATGTGGTTTAGTGGAGGACATGGCATGGTTAGGTGAGTGGTTGGACTCGGTCTGGGAGGTCTTTTCCAACTTCAGTGGTGCTGTGATTCTGTGAGATTTGGGGAGTTTCACATTGCAGCACCAGAGAAGTCCACAGCTGTGTGTGGGAAAGAGAAAATGTTCTCAGTGGCATCTCAGGTCCCAAGTGAGTCATGAATTCTGTTGCTTTTCAGATCAGATCACTGCTGATCATTTCTTCTGTTGGGACTCTGCTTCTTCCTTGGTTTTCACTGGTGGAGCCTGTGCTCAGTCATTGGTTTTATTGGTGAGGGATTTTCCTGGGAATCAGTGTGCTGTGCCCAGAGAGCCTCCCCTCTCTGCAGCCTGCTGCTCACTGCTGCTCTGGGCTGTCAGCATAAAAATACTTCATCTCATCTGCCTTGGAGTCTCCCTCTTTCCACTCCAAAGACATTCCTGTATCATATTCATTTTATGCCTCGTGAAGTGCCTAATTACTTAAAGGAACTTCACATCCTACAGTACATATCTCCTCATTCTCTGTAGCCCAAAAAGACCTGTGCTAGAAAGGTGCACCTTTTACCTGTTTGTGAAAGGGGATATTTCCAAAGACTCATTCCACTGCCAGGCCTGGTCCTGCCTTGTGCAAGTTCTGCTGGATCCACGTGGGGACGGGCATGTCTCACCTGATGTGCTTGTGTGGCCCAGGAGCTGTAGGCCATCAGATGAGGATTTTTGAAGTAAATCTTCCTATTATCCCTCCCTCTGCCCCATGATTAACATTGTGGGGTGGTCTTAGGACTTAGCCTGTTTTGCCTGTGAGTTAAATTTAATCAGAAGATGGCCTAATGCTGTCCAGACCCTCACAAGCCACTTTCCAGGGTGGAACTCCTTGCAAAAAATCCCCCCTGAAGCTCAGTTAGTGTCAATATTGGGGCCTTAACAACAGTGCACTCTACAGATCCACTCCTTTCTTTTAAGTTTGGGCACAGTTGGTGCTTAGAGAGGCTGAGCCTGCACTGTGAATGCTGTTGAGCATTGAAAACAGACTGCTGAGGCAGAACATGTGCCTGTTGGGTTGCCTGGCCCCCAGGTTGAAGGCAGCTCTTGTTGCTCCGCATCTGGGAGTGGATGTCTGTACACTCCCCACAGCCTACAATTGCTGCACTAGAGGTTTCTGCCAACTTTGGGCTGTCTGGTTCTTCGGCAGAGGTCTTGCAACCTGAGCTTGCTTTTCTGGGAGCTTTTCTGGGATGCTGACACTCTGTGTTGCAAGATGTGCAAGGTGATGTGTCTTGTTTCTCTCAAGCCTGGCTTGCTCTGAATTAGCATCTCAGTGGACAGGGAGAGTTGGCTGTTAGGGCTGGTGGTGGATAATTCCCTCTTCAGTTCTCAGTGGTGGATTATCCTCTCTGTTCACCAGAATCTGATCATCTGCTGCTTCCAGCACCTGAGTCTGGTCTTGTGAGCAGTGAAAATATTGTAGCTACTTAAAGGAAATAGAAGCTGTGTCTTTTTTCAAGGCTTTTCATTTATTTTGTGGATGGTCTCCTTCTCAAGCACAGCTCAAAAAAAATAAATGGAGTATTGTTTGAAAGGAAGGAATAATGGCAGGATACAACAGCAATGATTAGTTGGTATGCATAACATCAGTGTGCTAGTAAAAATAATCTAGGTATGACAGGATAAAAAAGGTTCTTGTTTCAATCCTTTCAGTTTCAATATTCAAGCAGCTATTTTTAAATCCAGGATTATTTGTGGGAGTAGTGTCTGTAAGGACCATATAGTTTAACAGGGAAGTCTGTCCTGATGTCTGCTTTTGCTTTTCTTTTTGCTCGAAGTTCCTTCAGTAGGGAGTTGTTTCTCATTTAATTTGCCTATGGAGCTGTGGTGGCAAAAGCAGCAGATACCAGTGTTGTCCTCCCGTCCCATCCAGGATGCACGCACCACAATTTGGGAACCCACATCCAAAGTTAAATTTAAATCCAAATTACTTGTCTGCAGTGTGAGTGCTTGCAGTCAATTCAATTTATCAGTCTATCTCAGTGCCCCAGATGTGGTGGTTTGGGGCTGTTAAATATGTGTTTCAGTCAACTCTCCCAGCGGGATGTTGTTATTTATTAAACCACGTTACAATGAGCGCAGGGAGAAGCCCAGTGTGAATGGCTGCCTTCCCCGCCTCAGCAAGCGTGTCCCTAAAGAGAAAGGGAGGCAGCAGGAATGGCAATCACAGCCCTGGCCCTTCAGCCCAAGCCAGCAGGACACAGGGAACAGCTCAAGCAGGGCTCTGCAGGGGAGGCAGTGAGTGTGTGGTGGGAGGGACTCTGGCCAAGGTGGACAAAGTCCCCCTGGGGTTGGTGTTCCAGCCCAGCTCCTCTGCACGTTCCAACATCTCCTGTACAATAGTACCCTCTGTGGCTCGGCCAAAACCACGCAGCAGCTCTGCAGCACAGATAAGAACAGAATCCAAGTTTTCAAGCTGAGGTCAGGGAGAGCTTTTCCTTTAATGTCTGTCAGTCCTGTGCTTGGGCACTTGTGCTGGTGGAAAGATTATGGACAGACTGACTTGAGAAAAAGCCAGACCCTCCTTAGTGGTTTCAAATGCTAACATGACTTGGCTTGTACATGAGTAGGTAGAGGAATGATTTCACAGGAAGACAATCCTTTTACAAATGTGCTTCTAATTCTCTGTTTATATTGCTTCTTGTCTATGCTGCATTTTTAAGGGGCCCACTGCAAAAGCAGTGGGAGGAACTGCAAGAAGGGGTGCTCCCATGAACAGAGACGGTGGCTCTGGGTCATTAACAGCTCTGGTGGGAGCCCTGCTTGTGATTTTCTACATCTCTCTTCAGGCTAAGTGTGCCTGATGTGCCTAAGTACGTCACCAGCAGCGATGTGCACATGGGTGGGGATGATCAATGAGGTTCTGGATGAGAAATATGAGAGGCAGATGTGTCTTGCAGTTGCTTTCTCTAACAGAATTGTGGCTTTGTTTGATGAGTGATTGCTTGATGCTGTGGTTCCTGTTTGCAGATGAAGAAGAGGAGGATGGAATAGAAAGGACCTGTGACACCCTGCTCATGTGCATTGTGACCGTGTTAAACCAAGGCCTGAGGAATGGTGGTGGTGTGGGAGACGTGCTCAGAAAGCCTTCCAAAGATGTGAGTGTTTTGGCTCAGGAAATGCATTACTCCCTCTGCATCTCATGAATGCCAAAGTCAATTTTTGGAGGTTATAGACAGTGTTTGTATCTAGTCTGATCTCATGTCACACAGTTGATTTATCCATGTAATTTTTAGATCCCAGATGGGATATTTAATGGGAAGAGCTAAACTTGGTGTTATGATGATACTTGAAGAAAAGATCTCTAGGTAGTTGTTTACCACTTCTGGAAGAATGCAGAATATCATAACCTTCAAAGCACTGCTAAGAAGTCAGCCCTGGGAGGCACATCTGGAGTGCTGTGTCCAGTCCTGGGATCCTCAGCACAGGAGGGACAGGGAGCTCCTGGAGAAGGGCCAGCAGAGGCTGCGGAGATGATTTAGGGCCTGGAGCATCTCTGCCAGGGAAAGGCTGAGGGAGCTGGGGCTGTCCAGCCTCGAGAGGAGCCCCAGCTGAGGCTCTGCTCTGGGGGCCCAGCAGTGGTGCCAGAGGAATGGGCAGGGACTGATCCCAGGAAATTCCAGCTGGACATCTTAGCTTATATTCAGTGTAGCATCTGCCCTGGAATATGTCCTGTTGTTTACTGGTACTCAACCAGCATGAAGATCAAAACAGAATTTCATATATTGTGGCATATTTTCTCTTCCAGAAGTTTCTTCAAAAATGCAGTTCATTTAAGTACCTCCCTTAATAATTGGGTGGTTTCATGCATTTTTGTTTAGGTTCAAAAAGAACATCACAAATAAAGGCAATCTACTTTCCTTGATAAGCCACACCATATGTGTTATAAATAAACTCAGGATAAAGTAGGATCTCAGTAGGGCTTGCAAGAGTCCAGAGACAACTCAAATCTGGATGGAAGAGCTCCCTGTGCTGGTGGTAGGAGTTTATATCCTATCTCACAGACTGGGAGGTTCTGGAGGAGCCAAAGTTTATCCCCAGTGGAGTCTGTAAGCACTTACAGACTTTGAAAGTGACCCTTTGAAATTGATCCTTGCCACTTAGCAGCTCTTTAATGCTAATTATATTGAAGCACTCCACAAAGGGTGGTGCTATTATTCCCATGAATGTGTGGGAAACTGAGCAATTGGGTGACTTCAGGTCTCTATCATGGTGAAGAAAAGGACTTGGGTAGTCCCTCCCTAGTCCTGTGAGTAAGGCTAGCAGAATTCGGCATATGAAAAGAAAGATCTGTAGCCTTGCTTGCGCTAATGTGAAAATGTTATTATTTTAGATTTGTGCTATTTTTATACCTTATTGGAAACTTGTTATTGCAGGAGCCCTTGTTTGCTGCACGAGTTGTTTATGATCTTCTATTTTACTTCATTGTCATAATTATTGTTCTCAACCTGATCTTTGGAGTCATCATTGATACATTTGCTGATCTCAGGAGTGAAAAGCAGAAAAAGGAGGAGATACTAAAGACCACGTGTTTCATCTGTGGTAGGTGTTACTGATCTCTTGAGATATTTGAGGGTGAGAGGAGTGAAAATGAACTATTCCTCAATAAATGAAGCTTGGACCCCAGGCGTGGTTATCTTCTACAAGGAAAGTCTGTAAAAATTCCAGAGGTTGATTCCAAATTTATTCCCTCTCAGTAGGAGACAGATTTGGTTTATGAATCAAAAGCTAGCTTTGCTGAGAGGTGGCTTCACAGTCTCCACCCAGAATCCGAGGCAGGAGAGCCGTGTCTCACGCTTGCATCATCACCACTAATGGAGATGGGGCAGCTGCTGACTCTGTTTCACAGAGCGTGCTGCAGATGAAAGTGCAGCTTCTATTTCACAGCACAGGGCATTCCAGAAGGGGAGCATCAGCAAGAGCTGCCGATTTTGGAAGGTGGTGTGAAGCAGGGAACAAAAGAAATGGGTGGAAATCAACCCCACAAAGCCCACAGAAAATCACGCTTCTTTTGAAGTGCACTCACAAAGAGGGACAGACCTTCCTTCACTCCCTGGTAGACTTCACAAATACCTGCTTTTTCGTAGGCTGGGTGCTGTTTCCATGGTTGTACTGACAGGGATGAATGCTGTGCAGAGCACAACATGTCTTTAGTGTCTGTGGACAGGAAATCCAGGGAGGAGAGCGGAAACATGGGGGTAAACATCGGTGATTCCTCTCCTTCCTCACTTCTGGTATTCTTCTTCAGAGATCTGAAGATTTTTTGATTTTCCATTACAGGGAAAAATCAAAAAAAAATTCTTATGACTACAGCTCTGTAAAGGCTGTGTGACAACAGAGCTGCAAGGACTCACCCTCTCTGCCAGGTTCAAGCCCACAAACAGGCTTAAGTGGAACTCTTTATATGCTTGATGGTAAAAGTGTGCATAAATCTTGGGAAGATCAGGGCCTGGACTGCACACTATGTGCTTCCCAGTATACATCTAGAAAGAGCCAGAGCCAACATTTATAAAACACTTTATGACCCTCAGCATGGAAGGAACTGTAAAGCTGTAACATATTTATTATATTGTTATTGTTATTAAGAGGAAATATCACAAAAGATAATAAATGCTGCATTGAAAGACTTCTGTCAGGAATGCCTTCTGGCCTGGTATTTCTTGCCTGGCAGTTACGGCTTTTAAATTAAGATCTTTCAAATTTATGATCCTTTAAATTAAGTTAGGTTCTTTTGTCTAACATATTTAACAGATTTGCGTATTTTTATGTTGAAGTTTATTTTTTGGCTTTATGTTCTTCTCTTTTTGCAGGCCTGGAGAGAGACAAATTTGATAACAAGACCGTTTCGTTTGAGGAGCATATAAAGGCAGAACACAACATGTGGCATTATTTGTACTTTATAGTTCTTGTCAAAGTTAAAGATCCAACTGAATACACTGGCCCGGAGAGCTACGTGGCGCAAATGATTGTGGTAAGTCAATTTGGGCATGTGCTTTATGCAACTGAGAGATGCTCCTTGCAGCTAGGGCAGAGAATATCTTTCTTTTCCCCTCTCTCTCTGAACAATAGGAGGCATCGATCTGTATTTTTTTAGATCTTTTCACGTGTCTTAGTCTGCAACAAAACCCGGTCTTAAACATAATGAAAAAGATGAAGGTGCAGGCCGCAGTCTCCAGTTTGGCGTCGATGCTGTCATGCTCTGTGGGTTCTGCTGCCTCATTAGCCAGAGCTGGGGCAGGAGAGCATGCATCATAACATCTGCTGCTGCTCCAGCTTTGTCCAGTGTCTCTGGGCTGCTGTCCAGAAAAATAACATCTCCTGCTGCACACCGAAATGCGGGGTCAGTGCTCAGGGCTGGTGCTTTTCTCTTATGGCTGCTCTGAACACACTAGTGAGAAGACCAAGCAGAGCAGCCACAGGGATTTGAAGAGCCACAGAAACTGCCTTGTGGAGCAGGGAGAGTACTTGGATTCAGAGAGAGAAATGTGATGACTCTGGGCCAGAGAGGTGTTCGATTACATTTTGTTTCCAGCCTGCTGCCGAAGAGGGTTTGTTCTGCTGAGTGAGACGAGTGGATTATCAAGGCTGCCTGGCTTGGGGCTCCATTTTTGAGGAATTCTGCCTGCTTGCTGGGATATTCTGGTGCAGCATTTTCTTCTCTTGGGCTTGCTGGCAGGTATTGCACTGCTCAGGGCCTGTGCCAGGCTCTGTGGTTGCAGAGCTGGCATATGTCTGAATCCTGGAGGAGGCTGTAACCAAATGCGCATCAGGCTTTGCTGTTTATGCATTTCTGGAGCCACATTTCATATCAAGACTACCTCTCTGTTATTCCTCATCAAGCCTTTGACTGGACATACTACCCAGCCTCATTACTGAGGTGCTGGGTGGCCTTTTACTCCCCAGTTTCGCCAAGGGGAAGATTCTTCTTCTTTCACTTCAGCTGTTGTCAGGTCAGGTGCCAGATTTCAGTCGATCCCAGCTCCCTTCTGCCTTGTCAGTGCAGAAAGCTAGGTTATTTATCCTGCCTTCAGATGGGTGTCCAGGATAGCTGGGCTGACTCACCTCTCTCACTAAAATGGTTAGTTTAGACAAGATGCCTAATTGGGAGCAGGCTAAAATTAGAACTGACTCCCAAGCACTGTGCAGGCTTAAGCAGAGCTTACCTTGAAGACCTCCCATTAGTGGAAATGGTGGTGTTTAGACAGGAGTGTGTGTTTGATTGCTGCAGTTAAATGGAGCTTTTGTTAGTGCTACTGCCACTAGAAGGAAAGGTGCTGTGGCAGGTGATGGGAATTGAGTGCTCAGGTGCAGAGGAACAGCCTATTTCCTTCAATTTTGAGCCATCAGTCTCATTGCCTGGCTCAGGGTGTTTAGACTGTAGGCAGTGATGGATCTACACTTCTGCAGTTTGGTGGGTGAGGTAGAAAACCTAAACCAAATCCTTGTAGACTCTTTTGCATTATGAGAAATTATTCACAGTGGCAAGTTGTCCTGTTACACATGGAAATATTTTAGCTTATGTCAGAAATACATTTTAATTTGTGGAATCAGACTCTAGGGCCTATCTCATTTGTTCATTCCTCCTCTTCCTCTCTCTACAATGTTTGTAGGATTTTAAACTTTGTGGTATGTATGTTAAGTATTAATGTTTAATTCTAAGAAATGCATTAATATTCATAGTAAGTATATTCATCCTCTGGCAGCAGTGGTTTGACTTTTCTGATGTGTAATTCACTAATGTATTTTACTTCTGCATTAATGGCTGGAACTGCTCTTTGAATATCTAAAATACTAACAGAAAAGCACTAAAAACTCACGTGACCTCAAGCACTGAACTGATTTCTCAAAGCCCCTGTTCCTCTGTGGCAGAATACTGGTTGTTTAAGTGGTTAGCAGTAACCCAGATTTTGGGATTATTAAACTCTCTTTTTCCATGAATATATATAAAGTTAAAGGTTACTTTGGATGGTGGAGAGGTACCTATGGACATAAAAATGTAAAGCTTACATGGAATGAAAGTATAAATGGTAGAGTGGGAGAAAAAAAGAGAAATAAATGTTTGAACAAACTACAAGTATCTGGTATGGGATCAGTAGTTGTGTCTTTGTGTAGTTTAAATTCCTAGTATAAAATCCAGGGGAGATGTGCTGCACAGCACAAGCAATTGGAACTTCTTAAGTGAACAAAAAAAGGACACTTTCTCTTGGAGCCAGAGAATTTACTGTATACCACATGCTACAAGGATTACTAAGAAATTAAAGAAAATAATCTGACTGGAGGAATGGAGTATGATATTTGACTGGAAGAAGAGATTTAGAGATACAGCTTTGCTTAGGATCAAAAGAAGAGCCAAAAGGAAAACTCTCAGAGGCAGTTTTGCAGCTATCAAACGTATGAGCTGCTGTAGCAAATGTGTTTGGTGTGTCCCAAACACAGCCTGATAGCAGTGAGTTATACCACAGGCATGTGAGATGTGCTGAGTTAAGTGCACTAATTAAGCCTGAATATGGCTTTTGCCATGAAAACAGAGAGAGAACCTGATTCAGATTCTGTGACAGCCTGAAAGCTGTGTGACCATCCTTGTGATGCTGGGAGAGGTGACCAAGTCCTCGCTAGGGGTAGGGGTAGGGTTAGGGTTAGGCACATCCTGGTTAGGATCTGGCAGAGAAGAGACTTGAAATCACCCTTTCACAAGGGACTTGCCAATGGAATTGACTCATTGCTGAAAAAGGCTTGTTGGGGGTGTATGGGATTCGAGGAAATATTTATAAATATTGGTTGGGATAACAGGGTAGTCTCAGGACCTCTTTGAAAAAGACAAGGTGGAATGAGATTTTATATTTCATACTATACAGAATATGGCTGAAAAAATTCTGTGAGTCATACTCCTGGAAGAACTCTCTTCATTCTATTAGTTTTTGTTATGATCAAGGATGCCTTCTATGGTTGCTTCTGTAGCTTTAATGGATTCTGTGAAATTTAATAGAATTCTGTGTTTTCACAGCCAGATCACTTAAGGAGAACTTCTACTCAAATCCAGTTCTCCAAGTCCTTCAATACACATACACCAAAAGTTTGGAATATGCTGCAGTAACTTTAAGAGAAAGTAGAGTTTAGCTCCAAGAATCATCCTCACTATCTCTACAACTGCAGTGAGGAACCAATTAGTATTTGCATTTGCCTACTCCTGTCTTGCAAAGTACTGCAAAAAGTAACATTGGAATAATGATCAGTATTAACTAAGCACCAGGAAAAGCATCTACAATTTCTGATAGTCCTTTTCTCTATTGCCGAATATTGTCAGAGCCCAAAAGTATGACTGTCTGCTTTGTGACTCTCAGTCTTTTCTATGTATCATTTGTCCACCAAACAGCAAAGCATCTAGTTTGAAGGCCTTGCTGATACAACAACAGATAAAAAAACAGGAATACTGTGGTTTCCTTGTTTTGGAATGTTATTTGAAAGGCTGGGTGCCAAAACAGATGGGAGTTATTTACACATCATAGTTCACCTCTCCAGTTTTCCAGCTCTAGTAGGGGGAAGAAACATGTGGGTGATGTTGTACGCACCCCTCACTCAAATGCGTGATTCTTGCAAGTTTCCAAGTTCACTTGTATTTCTGTTCCAGGGGTGGTTTGCTTCAATGCATTCCTGCTATCTTGCATGTCTCTGCCCTCAGAAGACCTTGGGGTAGAGCACTTCTTTTGCTTTCTTGCTCTGGACTGTGGACATTGTCCCTGCAAACTCCTGATGTTCCCTGTGATTTTGATTTTCCCAGCAGCTCTGTGTTTGCTTCAGTGCTTAGCTTACTGCTCTGAGCAGTGATTGAAGTAGTCAGGAGCTATCCAGCTTTCATAAAGAAAGGTATTAATTTTTCTGGGTTTTTTTCTTTTTAGAAAAAAGCATCAAGCATAAAATGTATTCTAAAGCAACATGCAGTTTATGCACCCCAAACTTTATGGAGATGTTGGTGGGAATAAAGCACTTCAGCTCTTCCAGCACTGCCCTTTCTTCTTGGACGCTATCTTTTATCAGTTATTGGGTGAAATATTAATGAATATTAAAGCAGGGCAGTAGGTTTTATTTGTTTGCTCTCCGTGCCTTTTTTATGAAGTCAGACAGATATTATACAATATCTGAAGAGACGAACTTTGAAAAGCTGGCTGCATGCCTTGTGTTTGCACTGAGAACCTGCATGAATGATTCCCCTATTGAATTTTCATTCCTGTAGAAAAAACCCTGTTTATCTGACCCATTTGACCGGAAACACCATCCCTAGCAAACCCAGAGATGCACATAACTTGTATGACATCAATACAGCAATCTTTGAATGTTCCTTGTGTCCATTTGTCAGAAGAGACAGTTTAATGTGATAACTGGAACAATGAAGGTTAATGTCCAAACTTCTATACTTCGCTTTTCAGAGCTGTAATTTGTACACACATATTTCACCCAAGCCTTGGTTGCTGTAAATAGATATATGGAGGTTAAAAAAAAGGACATGATTAGTTACTGAATTTTTGCAGCTTGACAGAGATATGAATTAGCCTATGATTTGTATCTCCATTCATTTGCAAAAGTAAAAGGCTATTGGCTTAGGAGTTAAATTAATTGTTTTGCCCATTAGGTGAATTAAAGACTTTAGCAAACGAAGCCCTGAAAGTTTCATTCTTGCATGCTCTGTCCACAGTTCTTAGCAAGTTTTGTAATGGCTTTTATCAGCATTAGTGCTATCTGTCATAACTACATAATTACAGCACCTAATTATATTATTACTTATTTACACTATTTACACTAGTTATGTAATTGGATGTAATTGTGCAATTATGTAACTCCTCAGTCAGCTGAAAAATGCTCTAAAACCAGCCTATGCTCCTAAGAGTAAAGGATACTGCCGTGAATTTGACCATCTCTCTAAAGCAAGGCAATCTTTGCTGGGAAATTACAGGTTCTTTTCTCCATTATGGTCATTGGGACCATGAACCTTTTATTCCCATCAATGTGGCAGAGAGGAAGCAGTAGAGACAGGTTGAGCAACACCTGAAAATCTGAACAATTGTCTTCTGATTCAGTTCTTTTAAAAGCACTTTTGTGGCACAGCAATGACCTGGCATTGGCCGCGTGACAAAATAGTTTGACTGTTTTATTTTAAACATTTTGAAGGTGTCAAATTTTTCATTATTATTTTTCTTTTAAATTATTAAATAAAATAAGTGTTTAGCCATGTCAAGAGGAAAAATGCATTCCCCTTTTGAAATATTCTTATTGTTTTGTTTGCTGTTTTTAAATACTGAAGTTTTGAAAATTCAGCTGAATTTAGTGCTCCTTTGAGCTGGTGCTGTTGTTTCTGTTCTTCCTACCTTCAGCCTCATGGTTTTGCCTTCTTTTTCTATTAGATACCCAGAAGTGAGTGTTAGATTGAAAAGCAGCACTGGGAAGAATGCCAAATGAGCCATTGAGAAGCCTCACAATAGCTGTCATTCTGCCCATGCTGTGTGCTGGGCAGCGCCAGCCCTTTTCCCTTGGCACTCTCCTCTCTCCTGCCTCGCTGCTCTGCCTTTGCCGTGCTCTCACCTCGGGAGGGGAGGTGTGATGTGAGCCATGGCAGCTCCTGGCTGCTCCCAGGGGTCAGGTCATGGCCAGAGTTGCTCCATGAGGCTGTGACCCCCCGGTTCAGGAGCAGGGTGAGGGGACAAGCTCCCTCCTGGAGCCAGAGCTGCTTGCGTACAGCCCCTGGCACACCTTGCAAAGGGGCTTTTTTTCATCTTAGCCAACCCCAGCAGATGTAGCTGACTGGCAAAACGGCCAAGGTGTGAGCCAAGGGTGCCAACAGAGCCTGACACCTGTGGGGCTGCCTGCCTGTCCCCTTGGGAGAGGTTGCTCCAGGGTTACTCAGTGAGCAAAAGGCATTTCACTGATGCCAGACCCTGGTGTGCTTCCCTGATGTCTGACAGATTCAGTGGCCATCCCCGTGGAGCTTCTAAGGGATGCAGCTCCTCGGGAAATTCAGGCAGGAGAGGTGAAAAAGTCCTGTACACTGTACAGTGTTTTTTCACTGTACAGTGAAAAAGTGCTGTTCAGAAAAGGGAAGGGCATGCTGACAGCATGGGGGTTTGTGGAACAAGCTGTTCTTTACTGCTGTCGATTTTTGTCAAAGAATGTAATAAAATTATATGGACTAAGAGGGCTGTTGACCTCTGCTCTTAAAATAAAGCTTCTTTGGAGAAGGAGGAAAAAAGTTCTGACATCCAAAATTCTTCTGTTCTGTTATCCATCACCCTTTTGAATTTTGGAGGTAAAAGTTTTTTCTGCTAGTTCTGTAGATACTCTTATTACATCCAAGGATCACAAAACACTGTATGGGAGAGAGAATGACCTAAAGCAGAGAAATGTCAATCCAAGGTAGCAAAAACGCTGCAGAACGGGCACTTGGGATCTCAGGAAGACACTCCGTGTGCTTTTCACATGCACTCTGATAATTCATTCCAGACAATTCCAGGAGTTTCCTCCCCAGATGTCCACCAGACCCTTCTGCTGCAGGGAGAGCAGAGGCGGAAGGACCAGGGATGTGTTTGTTCTCTCCTGAGCTGCTGCAGTTCGCAGCCCAGAGTACTAATGTGAGAATTGATGGCCACTGAAGTCATGCCAGTCTGAACTGCACTGGTTGAGGAGAGGAGTTGGTACTGGTTCTGCTGCCTCTGTATGGGTGGGATAATATCAGCAGGGAGAAGGGGCACCAGCTGATCGGAGTGACCCCTTCAGCTGCTGCAGCTGAATCTGCCAGGGACGGTGAGCTGCAGCTCCTAAACTGGCCCACTATAAAGACACTGTATTTTTGAAGCTTCTTCGTTATCATAAATTCTAGTTCAGCATGAACTTTCTCATCTGGCAACTCACAGGACTGAAAATCCTTACCAGACTCGTGCACACAAATGTTGTGCTGGAGTGGGGCATGGAGTTTATAGCTTTTGGGAAGCTAATAATGCTCCCATTGTTAGGGCTGGGTTGTTTTACTTTTTAAGACTGGCTGTGCTCCAAAAAATAGCAGATGTTATCAAAGCCAAACTTGCAAGGATGAGATGTATGTACATATCATTAAGCAATGCAACTTTTTCTTAATTACTTTTAAAAGGCTGATACGATGCATGTCACGTTATGAGTAATTACTTACCATGGCAGTAACACCAAGAGCACAAAAGCTGGTTGCTAAATAAGATCTGAGGTCTCTGGGAAAGGCTCATTTCTTAGAAAATGCAGTGTTGGTTTTGTTTGCAGTTGGGTTTTCATAAAATAAGCAATTAAAGAAATACGCCTAAATAGAGGATTTACAGCTCCCATTTTTTTGTTGCGCTCAAAATAGGAGAGTGAGTGAGAACACAGTTCCCTGTGTCCTTCCACAGGGACACAGGCCCTGTGAGGAGTCCAGGGCTTTGGATTAGGTGCACCAGGTCCCAGAGAAAGTCCTTTTTCTGCATCAAGGCCTGCCCCAAATTCACAGAGGAGATCAGAGTTTATCATTATTGAGTGATACGATCACTAAAATAGAGCTGAAACTGGGCTTTCCACAGGTCCAGCCACTGCTTGGATGTATGAGGGGATGTCCACCTACCCTCAGATATCTGAGTGTTATCCAGGTTTTACATGTACAGAATAAATTGAGGCACTGTTCTTTCTGCTGCTAGGTATTGAGTTATTTTTCTATTGTTGCTTTTCTTGTTGTTCAAAAATAATTTTCATTTCTGTGGGAAGACCATTGCTATTTTTGCTTCTCTGTACAATTTTGCCTCTACGCTATTATCTCATTAAAGTGCTGAACACCTCCCTCTCCACTTCATAAAATAAGCAATCACAGTAATGTGCCTAATTAGCTGCTTTCTTGCTCATTTGTGTTTCTCAAAGCATGAAAAGTTAGCATCACGTGAGGACTTTGCATCTTTGCACAAAGCTCCTATTCTTCAAGAGAGCTGAGCATCTTCTTTTCTACTTGAAGGGTTCTGCATCTTCCAGCAACGGGCTCTTCGGTCTGCCATAAATAATTTAGTTGGCCTGCTTGGCTCAGTGATGCATGAGACATGGGTAAATAAAGGGAAAGGTGGGCTTCATTTGGTACCTCCTTGCAAAAGCTTGAAGTTTCAGTGGACTTATCTTTATATACATCCTTTTCAGACAGGCAAAATTAATTATCCTGCTGCTGCTTGAACAGGAAGCCATGGATCTGATCCTGCCTCCTTAGAAATGATGTCATTAGCTGGAGCAGGAGAAAGCGTGGTATCCAGAGCAGGTGTTGCAGCACAGGCAGGTTTGCTGTGTGCAGTGAGTGGATGGTGATGACCTTCAACCCCCAGCTGACTCGGGGAGGGAATGGCCATGGCACAGAACCCATGTCTCTGCTCAGCCCCTCACATTCTTGTTAACTTCTAAAGCACAATCCTGTCCATTTCCCTCTTTCCTTTGAAATCACTTCTGTGTACACAGCTGTGATGTAATTTGAAGTTATAGAGCAGAGCCTAAAACTCCTCAAAAGTATATTTATTGATATTTGGGTTTTTTCCCCCCTGAGATCCACAATCATCAGTTTGATGCTACCCAGACCTAGTCTTTTTGGCCCCTGTGATATTGTGGCTCACTTGTAAGCTTAGCTTGACTTCCTCTGTATTTTCAAGATTTGGCCACCTGTCTGTTTAGGCTTCAAAGATTTTGCTACAAAGATGGGTTCTGCCTTGATAATACAGTGCGGTCACAGCCTCCTTGTCCTCCTTCCAACTTCTACTTGTTCAATTTGCAAATTAAAATAAATGAGCCAAGTTGGGTTCCTGTTTGTTTGCTTGCTGCTGGCCTTAAAAGCTCGAGGAGGGGTCTGGACATGAGGCTGTGTTCCTTGAGACTTGCAGATCCCCAGGAACAGGGAGTGGAGGTGTTCCAGCTGGAGCGCCCTCGAGCCGAGCAGCACAGCTGGCAGGACATGGGCTGCAGTTCCCTGCTGGAATCCGCTCTTGCCTCGACCTGCCAGAGACTGGAGCTGCTAACTTTCCAGGCAGCCTGCAAAAGTCGTCTTTTATCCCTTTGTTAAAGAAGCCTTGTGGCTTGAGATGGATCTGTGTGTGGGCAGACCTTTAGTCTGTGATTCCAAGTGATGGAAAGGCTCTCCAAGGCCCTGGATAGGCACTGACTGTTGCACTTAAAATCCTGGCAGTGGCAGAGCCCTGATTCTCCTGGGACTGGCTGCACAGGGCTTTGCCAGTGAAAGCTGGACCTTAACTGGGATCACAGCTAGTGATAAGAAGCTGAACCCCAGAGGAACAATGTGATGAGCAGATCCTAAAACGTGTCAACTGAATTAATTTGATTTTGCTCGATGGGAGAAGCAACAGATAGAAAACACTGCAGTGCTGTTTGAGAATATTATTGCAACATTTGAAAACAATTATTGCTCTTTGTATTACAGTGGTACTAAGCCTCTGGCTGCTTGAATGGGAAAGAGATTGAAAAATTGTCTACAGCCAAGGCAGATAACTGTGGATGCTGAGGAAGGGAAGGACTGTGGGGTTCTCCAAAAACATGAGGGCAGTCAGTAAAAGAACACAGAGATGAATTTGTCGCCTTACCAGGAACTCCATTTAAAAGTAAATAGGCCTGAAGCTGTTGGGACTCAAAACATAGCACTGAGATTCTGCAAGATGCAAATCAGGGAAAGGCTACAAAGAAATGCAGTTCTGCTTCTGATCTCTCACAGTGCAGAGGCAGCAAGATTTGGGGGAATTTGATATGACACTGGCGTGAGCTTGATTTACAAGGTGCTACAGATATGATGAAGTTACTTGTTTGCTGAATCTATCACGAGAGGAAAAATCCACTGGCCTGTATTACTCTGCATGGATAAGTTTCTGAATTTGTGTAACTTCGGTCTCATTGTGCCATTTATCTTTTGGAATCAGCTTTATGAGATTTGTGTCAAGCTTTTCTATTTGGTTGCAAGGCTACTTTGCAGAATCTTCTCTCTTGTTTGTGTGGTGGATGTGTGTATGATAAAAAGCTAAGATTGCATCATCTTTAATAAAAGCGAAGATGTATGGCCTAAAGAAATCAGATTAGTTGTAGAGAAAGAAATCAATCAGGTTGGCAAATTGCATCTGTGGGACAAAGTGCAAAATGTTTGTTTCATACAGTATTTATTGAACAAATTTGTTGAGAAGATGGTTAAAAATGCTCTACAAGAAAAAAATGGGAACCATTTTGTTCAATTTAAATGGCATTGATGTATTTTTTATATCATGAATTCTTGTAATATTACCAACAACAGTCCCTGATAAAGTACTTTACACAATTGCTTCACAGGGCATTTTGAGATAAAAGTATATATCGGAGATTGTAAAGTGGCTGCATCCAATTTATATATAATGGAACCCACTACAGCCATCCGAAACTCAATAGATCAGGAATCACATTACACTTCCGTGAGTTTGGGGTAGTAGGAGCTCTAAAGGACCTCCAAAACAAACAGGCAACTTTAAATCATGTTTAATGAACCCTGTGTATTTTACACACATGTGATTAAAATGTTTTGTTTCTGTTTTTCATTTTGCTGGGTGATGCTGAAGAAAAATCCTAAGTTTGGGCCAGTGAAACTGATCATCTGCTTGTTCCCAAGTGAAAATTCAGTTGAACTGAACACAGCAAACCATTTAAAATGCTGGACTGAAAAAAAAAAAGAAAAAGCAGATCTGTACAGAGGATCCATTTTAATATTTCCTAGCAAAACCACTAAATGAAAGTGTAGTATAGACAGATAAAGGGTCATGCAGTACGATGGTGATTTTTTCTTTTATTTCTCTATGCCTACAGCCTTGAAAACAACCCACAGTAGACACAAACCTGGACGAGTAGAGGGCCCATTTTTGCTGCTTCCTACTTATTTTCTGAAGGGCAGAAAAGTGCTTTATGCTTCCATCCAAGTGGATAGGTGGCACCTTGTGTGCTGCAGAAAGACCTGCAGTGGGGTCAATCCTTGGCCATCGTGCCTGCCTGGGCAAGGAGTTGTTCTTGTGCAGAGGAGTTGTTCAAGGAGTGCAGAGGAAGCCACAGGCAAGCCTTTGAGCAGAGCAACGGGTCAGAGAGCAGGTTCATGGTGTTCCATTGGGCTGGAAGGTGGCCATTGGTTGGTGTTGTTTTGTCAAGAGATGCTTCGCAGAGAAACAGATCTTAATCCCCTCTCCTCTGAGTGGTACTCGAGTACGTGCATTTGTGATCTTCCAGGTCTTTTCCAAGCTTAAGGATTCCATGATTTTGTGTATGTGTAAAGTATGTGCATAATTGTACCATTGCTTAAAAATCTGTGTGGTGATAGTCAATAATTCTTACTAATTTTCAAAGAAAGTGGTGTTCTTTCAGTTGTCCTTTCATACTGCCCCATGTGCAAAATACATCAGAGTGAAAATGGGCCCGAAGCAGGAACATTCAGATCAGCACTCAAAATGTCTCTGCTCTGGCAGTATCCTAAACCAGAACAATTGCACTGCAATCAGCAGAGCTCTGCCTGTGTAAAGCTGAGAACAAGGTCAAGTCCCGAGCCTCTGAAAAACGAGTCTCCAGCTGAGTCTTTGTATTTCCCAAAGATTCTGTTACACCAAATTGAAGCTAAAGCCAGGAAATGGACAGTACTTGCAAAATACAAGGTGACAGGACCAGAGAATTAAAGCTAAATGTGAAAAAAAACCCCAAAACATAAATTTCAACAAATATGCTCCTGAATCCTGTGCCTCAAAAGCTAGGGAGCAGAGGTCATGGCTTGGAGTTTACCGTGGAGTTAGACCCTGATCCACTGGATCACACCAGCAGGCACATTGACAAAAGCAGGTCAAAATTTGTGGTGTCCTCACCAGCTGGATGGTACATATGTGTCTAAGGAGGAGACATCATCTCTGGCTTGGTGCTGCAGGGGTCATTTACATTGCAGTGGGATTCATGCCGCTGGCTTTTGTCTGGAGTTCAGCTTCTGGAGTGTGCTGCTGGCGTGTCTTGTGAAGGAAAATCAATATTCAAAGAGGAATGGGAGAAGCGGGGGCTTCAGCTTGCTGGTGCAAGCAGCGTGTGGGAATGGGAAAGGCAAGGAGAGGCATCGGAATTCTGGTCACTCTAAACAAAGCCAACGGGAAGCAGCGACGCCGCTGCCGGGCTCAGCAGGGTCCTGGCCCACAAACCAACGGTGAGCTCACTGAAATGCTGTGGGGAGCAGCAGGGGAAGCAGAGGGAGGAACAGGTCAGAGTTGGAGGCGTTTTGGTGGTGGAGCTGGGGCTGTATGGGCAGCTCGGCCCCTCTGCTGTGCCAGGGCTGCCCTGGCTGGCGCTGACAGAGCTGAGGGAGCTCCACAGCAGCACCCTGGGCACGCCCCAGCTGGGAGGGCACAGACAGAGACCTGCCACATTCCCCTGCACGCAGGCTGCCCTGGCATTATGCTGAGCTTCCCACACCGAGACAGCTGGAACTGAACCAGAGCCTCCCAGGCTGCCATTACAAGGTCCTTTCTTTAAGGACATGTGCACTTAATGTCAGAATATTGAAACCATACCCACGTGAACAAAGTTAGTAAGCCAGTGATTCATTGCTGTTTCAAACCTCTATCTAGCCACAGTAAATTTCTGCTCAGTAGTGACAGTCTGTGTCCACATTCAGGCTATGATTTACAGTTCTGTGTTTTGTATCAACAACATCTGGTTAACAAAAGAAGAAGAAAAAAAAAGCCAAGAACATTTTCTAACCTCTGTACCAGATGTTTCGTTATGCACAAGATCCAGGGATTATATCAGAAATAATTTAATTATTTTAATAATCTGAAGTGTTTTTCCTAGAGTATGTCTCGTAACCACTAACAACATGAAAACATAGGAATGTGGAAAAATAAACTCATGTTTTACACAAATCTATAATTGTATCTATTTTAAGGGCGCAAATATTACGGACCAAATCCTAGCTTTTGATGCTAGTGTTGGGATTCTGGAAGATTTGCAGAGGACAATATTAATTATCAGGGTTATGAGAGAGATAAAATGGCAGAGAGTAACTGATACAGCAGAAGAAAGCAACAGCTCAGAAATGTGCCATGGGGAGGGGATGACACCAGAAGCAAACATCTTCAAGGAGAGCCAGCACTGCGCTGGGTCACAAGCTGAGGCTCTCCACGCACACAGCAGCTGTGCCCTGGCTCTCCCATGAGTCCCCTGTGGTCCCTGCACACCTGGGTTCCACCTGGACAGTGGCTGGAATGTGCCATCTCAGAGACAAAGCTGCTTAGTTTGGTTTCTGCTTTCCACCTTCCAGGGCAGAGTTGCTGAAGTGGGATCCCTCTCCGTGTGGCTGCGCTGTGGCTGCTGCAGCCTGGGTCAGGGTGGCCTTTTCCTCCCTAGGGACATGCTGTGACTCACAGACCTGCTGTTGGCACGTGGCTTGCCCACAGCAGCAGTGTGAGAGCACATTCAAAGTTATGGAAAAAATTACTTTCATGATCTTTTCCATCTTTTGGAGGTAAATGCAAAATCCCTTAGGTGTGTTTGATAAGCAGAAATATTGTGGTGCTTGTCCTTTACAGAGCTTCAGTTTCGAGTGTCAAAACTGCCCCAGAGAGCATCACAGAAAATTCTTCACAATTTGGGGGTTTATTATCATTCCTCACCATAATTTTTGCAGGGGTATCATAAGTGGGAATGCTGATACAGAAACAGTGGGACATTTATAACTGCCTGGCCTGGATATCAGTCTTGAAGAACTAACAGTTAGTCAGAATTACGGTGATAGATTCTGCTGCAGCCTTCAAAAAGATTCAGCCAAGTTAAAATGAAAGTAAATGCATCAATGCTAAAGCAGACAGTGGCTCTGTGTTGTGGTTTCAACCTTCTTTCAGGGGGTAACAGGTTTTTCTATTTTTCTGTGAGCTGTGGGAGCTGTAGCATGTATCAATCCAGTGTAGACCCAGCCAAAACTATTAGTTTTCTTGTTGCATAAAGATTTATCTGTAATTGCCATGGTTTATTTTTATTTTCTTTGAATTACTGTTCTGGATGCATATAGATGCATAACAATTCCTAGTTTCCCTCCCTATATTTTTGTACAGCAGATTGCTTATCAAATACAGTCTTAACATTAAAGTGTCAAACAGGATTTGCAGAAAGCTATTTGGGTTTGTAGTTTAGAATGAACGTTTATCAAATTGTGGATTAGCTGAATCATGCACTGAACCAAATTATTATTGTCTGTGATTAAATCACAAAGTGGTTATTGCCCTGTGTCATCTAAAGCACACGATAGCTTAAATCTTGAAAATCCCTTTTTAAGGTGGCTATAGGAGCTACATAACTCCGGACTTTTAGGACCAGACTCTGTCCCTAGACAAAAAAATGAGAGCTTTCAAAAGGTCATTTGGACTGATCCCTGTCTGCTTATATGGGCAACACATTTGGGAAGGGAATGGATGGGTTTATTTGCATTTCAGACATACAGAATAGTTCTCAGTAAATAGATCTCTTTGTACCCAGCACTAAAGTATTTATTGAAGGTGCTGGCCAGAAAAGAGGAGTGAATTGTGTGCCTGAAAGGGCAGGGGCTGCCTGCTGGAGAGCAACGATGCCTAGTTGGTTTGCCCTCATGCTGAGGACACAGAGGACTGGCAGTGCCACTCCTCAGCCCTGGAGACCACGGGGTGACCAGCAGGGTCTCTCCTTAGCACCAGTGCAGCAGAATTTTACCACCCTAAAGGGGCACTTGAGGGACTGCAGTCTGTCTAAAGAGGCTCAGTCTTCCTAAAGCTGCAGGAACCTTTTTTGGGGCTCCTGCTGTGGTTGCTGCCTGCCCACAAAGTGTGTTCCAGGCCAGCACAGCGCAGCACATGAAGGCGCCAGTAGCAAACCTCCCTGGTGATTGATGTCCTCGCTCCTCTTGTACACCCTTCTGCAACCATCTAGCTGAGGAGCAAGACAGCTGCCAGCACCCCTATTTTCTCAGCCTTGCTGCTAGGGCACTGCCCTCCTGATGACAGCCTCGCTGAGTCACCGAGGAGAGAAGGATCCCTGCAGAACTGTGGGCTGGGGGACACAGAGGCCGCTCCCCTGTCCTGGTGCATGCAGCAGGGCAGGTCACAGCCCAGGAGGAGTCATGAGCAGTAATCACCACTTTTCTTGGTGAACAGATAGGAGGGAAGTCCTGAAAGGGCTTGTTTTCATGTTGCAACAAGGGGTCACGGGGTGGAAAGGGCTGAGAGTCACTGCATTAGAGTGTGCTGGAGAAATGAGTCTGGCACAGCTGACGGCGGCGTGGCACTCACAGCCCGTGGCAGTAGCACCAGCTGAAAGTATGCATTAGGCTGCCTTTGCTCCTCTACTTCATCCCCCTTGTCCTACTCTTTGACCTATTTTCTCTCACTGTTATCTAGTAATCTATTTTTTAAAGGCTCAGCCCAGTCTTTCCTGCTGGTTGCAGCTGATCCATCTCGCTGCTAGCCTGTGAAAACCAGCACCTCCTAAAGAAACATCCCTCTGCCAATTACTCCGAAGGCATGGATTCAGCTCAGCATGAGAGCTTGATTGAAACCAGTTGGCTGTGCCAACGGGACAGGGATAGCTCAAGAGAGGCTTCGTACAAAGTATAGAAACTCTAAACAGATTTCTTCAGTCTTTCCTCCATCCATGCTCAACCAGAGCCACAAAGTTAGAAAAATGGCAATATTTTACCAAAGGGTGGACTCATCCCACAGCTCTGCCATCCCCCTGGAAAGCCCACAGAAGGGAAGGAGAGAGTTGCACAGAAAACTGCAGGAGGGAGACGCAGACTTTTGCTCTGAGACGGAGGGTTTGAGGTTTTCCAGGAAGCACAAGGAGCAAATCCTCTAAGCCCTGTGATTTCTCAGGCATGTGCCCTTGCTGTGGGCACCTCGAGTACGTGTACCCTGAGCACTTGCACAGAGGTCTGGCCCTGGGGGAACTGTGCCTGCAGCTGCAGCCCCGCCAGCTGAGGGGGAGGATGGAGGGAGCTGGATCGCCACACCAAATGTCTGCTCTGCTCTGCTCGTGTGCAGTCTCTCTGGCCCGCGGCCTTTTGGCTCAGCCCACCTGCCTTCTTTCCTTTTTTTCCTTTCCCCCAGCTGAACTGGTGGAGAGGAGGCTGCAGCTCCTTTCTGTCCCTGCAGCTTTCCTGTCTGGCTGACGCTGTGCCCTGGACACAGATGTCTGCTTAAATATGGATCCTGTGAGGCACAAGTTATGCTTGCGGGAAGAGCGTGGAGCAGGAAGATGCCGTGATCCGTAGGTGGTCTGTGAATTGCTGCCGTCCTGTGCAAGAATGAAATAACAATAACAACTCACAACACACTGCCTTAAACCGTGGTGTTTATAAAGGAGATTCTGGTACATTTTCACAATTAATTATTTGTCCAGGCAGCTACTTCATTTGAAAGCTTCCCGTCCACATAGCTCACCCTCTGTGAGCTCATTAATGCTCGAGCTGTGTCACCTCAGGCTAACCTGGTGGCTGTTGATTGAGTCCCGTGACAGCTGTTTGCAGAGGTTTGCCCTGCTCCCTGCCAGCAGCCTGCCTCCCTCCTCCAAATTGCCTCTTGGTTCCAGGCAGGGTTCAAATTTCTGAGTGAACGCTATCCTGGGCAAAATGGTTTTGCTAAGAGTAATAGGTAAGGTGTGACAGATAACATCCTGCACACCCCCAGGAGTGCTCCTGCATGTTACAGCTTGAAGGTGTTGGTCAAGGTGAACCCTGGACCGAGGCCATAAACATTTAAGTCCCAGAACAAATGTTTGGGTTGTACAAACATGTTAATGACCTCCAGTTAATTGGCAAGCAAGTACCTTGAAGTAAAAATAGCTTTCCCATTGCTGAGCAGTCACAGGAGTGCGTGTCCCCCTGTGAACACTGAAATTTTTGGCCAAGGAGCCTTGTCCAGCTTGCCTTCTGGATCCTGGCAGGTTTGTGATCAAAAGTGTGCTGTCCCCAGCACCAACTGCTGTTTGTTTGTGGTAGACACTCAGCAAACAGAGCTGTCTGCCAAAGCTAATTTTCTTGCTGCCCTTTAATAAAGTTCTGCAGTTCATAATGCAATGAAAAAGTAAGATCTTATTGACTGGCAAAAGCGTGCGGTGCAGCAAGGGAAACTACCTGCTGTGTGCACTATAAAGGGACTATCAGTGAAAGCTAGGTAAGTATTTTTAACCTAAAGACAGCCTGGCAGGCTATAATGTGTCTCCTACTGAATTTTGAATCTTTCTGATCCTTTGCATGACAAAAATACACAGCTGGACTGATTTCATTTGATGTGTATTGCAGCTGAGAACCAAGAGGTCTGCACCTAACAGCTCTTGGGACTCCAAGTGGGACCTGTGGGCAGGTGTTTGACCTGTTGCCTCTCTGCCACCTACAAAAGTCAGCAGCATCTTTTCATGAGGTCACCAGTCCATGCAAACCTTCAGCTTATCTTAGAACTTGGATCAAGTCCTTGCTTGATCCTCCACAATACTCCAGGGGAAAAAAGGCCCAGATTTTCCTGATCTGTAACTAAACCACACCTGGGTTTCATTCTTGGAAGAGATTATCACAGCATTTCTAGGAAGGCAAAAACTGTGCACACATGAATGAGCAGAGTCTGTCACTGAAGTCCTGTGACTCTGGGGCTCATGGTGGCCGAGATGAGCTGGCACGTGGTGCAGGGTGGTTCCAGCTGAAGAGCCACATCTGCTCCGTGTGCTCCACACCGTCGTGTGGCAGCGGGTGAGGTGCCTGCTGCCTGTTCCATCCCTGTCTCCAGCTGCTCCTGGCCATCCCTCTCTCAGGCAGTGTAATGTCATACTGAGGAGGAGGGAAGCAGGTGACACTGGGAGCCTCAGGAGAGCCAGGGTGTCTGACATCTGCATGGATTCCTCTGGATGCTGCAGTGTGGTGCAGGGTCAGTCCACAAAAAATCTTTCCAAAGCAGCCGGAGGTCTCTGCCTTGTGTCCTGGAGGAGTGAGGGAGTGGCAGATGGAAAAAACAAAACTAGCAGAATGCATTTCACAATCCTGGCAGCAGTACTCGGCAAACAGAGGAACCACAATGATGGAGTCTCAGATTGCTCTCCCTGTGCAGCCTGGCTTTAGGAACTTTGGCGTTGTTGTGAGGCTTGAAAGGGCTCCTGTTCCCTCTGCTGGCTCCAATGGATTGCATTTGGTGTCTTCAGGTGCTTCTAGCAGGAGGAGCTGTAATGAGTGCAGATACCAGAGCTTTCCAGGAAACATTCAGGTACAAGTGCAGCTCTGTTCACTGTAGCTGCCTTGAATTAAAGTTCTGTGCCCGTAGTGGCAGACAAATTTGCTGGCAAACATTTGGAAAAAAAAAATTTAAAAAAAAAAAGCAAGCATCAATCCAGAAAGGCGCTGTGCACAAACTAAGCTTAGTATAAATGAGTACACCTGTGCTCGACACCAGGCACGTGATGAATGCTCTGTTACATCCTAGCCAAAATAAATTTAAAATAAATATCGGCGTGTACTGGTGGAAGATGAATGCTGGTCTTGTAAGCAGGACCACATGTGGCAGAAACAGGAGCCTCCCGCTCCGCGTGTCAGCTGGGGATATCCACAGGGAGGGTCACGTGCGCTCCACTCGAGCTCACCAGCAGAGCTGGTGAAAACAGGTTTTGATTTGAATGAGTTATGACCCATTGAAAATGGCATCATGCGTAACCACAGTAAATTGTCATAATGAGATCACGAGGCTCGGGAAGTGAGCGGCGAGCACAGAGGCCTCGTTCCACCGGCGCCCACGGCTGCCAGCCCGGGGCTGCAAAATGCAACCCAGGGACACGCTCCTGCTCCCTGGGCATCTCTGTTGATTTAGTGACAGGAACGGGGGTTGCGCAGCCAGACAAAAACTCATTGGAAGTTTTGAGTTAAAAAGAATAAAAAAAGTTAAAATTGGTACAGCTTTGCGTTTAGTCTTATCCAGAGTAACAGAGGGGACTGGGCTAGCACAAAGAGTGTACAAACATGAATACTGTTAGTGCTGCCATGCTCACCCAGGCTTAGCTTGGTTGTTTCTAAATCATGCTGCTGTAGGAGGGGAGGGTTTGGTGATCAGGGCAGAGCACTACAGAGGTGAAAGGAAACCCTCCTGGAAGCACAATAAAGCCGTGGTGTATCCCAGGCTCACAGCTCTGCTGGACCAGCCCTCCTGGACCCTCCTCAGGCATGGCTGCCCTGGGTTATCCAGCTGTAAATGCTGCAGAATCATCACTGCCTTCTTTATTTTCATAGGGAAAATAATGGCAAAGTCTAAGATTATGATCAGTTTGATGGACTTAAAACTTTACAAAATACCTGGACAACGTCAGTAGCAGAGCTCCTGCTTTCCAGGTGTCCAGGATGTGTCCCAGCCACATCCTTCTGCTCCCTGCGAGGCACAGGGCAGAGGTGCATGTATGTAATGCACTGCCCGCTGCAGGACCTGCAACTTCCCTTTGTCTCAAGGCAAAGCAGGTTGCTCTCCACGTGGCTGCCACTCCTCCTAGTCTTGTACCCTTCCATCTCCTCCATCTGTTAAGCTCTGCACACAAGTATCTGTGCCCCTGAGCCATGGAGACAATTTGGGCTCGTGCAGATAGGCAGCACCTTCCTGACTCATATTGTCTGTTTACAGCGGTTTTGTCATGGCTGAGTTCACAGCCTGAGTCCATGGATACAGGAACACCCAGCTCAGAGCTGTTCCGTGCAGAGCAGGTTCGCCCTTGGCCGTGGGGTTGTGCTTGCATTTATCCAAGATACACAGCCTGAACAGCACACTGAGGCCTCAGCTGTTCCCAGGACCCCACATCAATTGTGGGCAGTTGGATCCAGGTCCTTCTGCTCTTCCAGAAGAGGTGCCTGTGGCTGGTCTGGAAGGCTCTTGTCGTGTTTTCCTGCTGTTGGCTTGCTGACATTGCTGCAAGGACAGCCGAAATAGATGGAGACCAGCCAAGCTGAAGAGACAGAGGGAAAATGTGTCCCTGCATACACTTAAGAGCAAAGCATGGGGAGCACTGAGGCTTTCCAGGTGTACCACAGGAGTGTTCCCAGTGGGGACATTTCTGCCTGCCAGAGCCACAGGTGAATGTGCCAATACTGCCCACACTGCAGAACTGGTGCAGGTGTGGGGAACCCAGATTTTCCTGTTGGTGTCTTCTCTGTAGCTAAGGAGAACCAAGAATAAAACTGCTTGTTTGAAATCCTTTCTGAATTGTCTGCTTAAGCTCACTTGCTGTGAGTCATCCACTGAGCAGAAGTCCTTCTGAGCTTTTGTTCTCTAGTCTCAGCTTAGTAGCCCTGCATAACACATCTTATTTTTCTAATACCCGTGTAGGAGAAGAATTTGGACTGGTTCCCTCGGATGAGAGCCATGTCTCTGGTTAGCAATGAAGGTGACAGTGAGCAAAATGAAATCAGGAACCTGCAGGAGAGGCTGGAGTCAACCATGAGCCTTGTAAAACAGCTTTCCAGTCAGCTGGCTGAGCTCAAGGAACAGGTAAGTGCCCTGTGTGAGCAAAAGTGAGCACGTGTGGCTGAAGGCACTGCCTTCCATCAAGTTTGCAGTCAGGACAGTGTTACAAAAGAGACTTTTGTCTCAGGAAGGTTTTATCTTTCCCTCCAGCAAGCTTTCTGGGTAGATACACTGATAAGGGTTTGGAGTGAAATTGTACTCTGTTAGCAACAGCAGAGATCAGGTAAGGAGAAAACTCTGAGGGGGAATTAGTCATGAAATGCTCCTGGTGAGTGTGCAAGGACAAAGGGGAAACTGCAGAAGGGATGAGGGGCTGCATGACCCAGCAGTGAAAGCAATGTGTCAGGAATAGCTGCATACTGATGGGAGCCTGGAGGGAAAAAAAGCATTCTATGTCCAGCCCTTGGATTTTTCCCCCACCAAGAACATCAACAGTGCCCCTGTGAAAACCATTTGCAGAGGCTGTTGCTCCGCTTGTGTCACCCTTGTGCTGGTGCCCCTCCCACGGCTCCCTCTGCTCTCCCATATGGAGCACAAGCTGCTGGCCTCCCTTAAAGCCTCCCTTAAAGCCCTGCTTCTGCCCACATCACCTGCCTGGTGTGTTTGCTCTCCCTTCAGGATCAAGAGGCCAGCTCCTTTTATGCCACAGGTGCTGGTCACCTCTGCTTTGCTCATTACAGTTTCAGAAAAGCATCTGTGTGTTTTCTTTATAGGAACACTTCAGTGGCATCGACAGAGTTGTCTAATTATTTCCCTTCAAATCCCTCCTTAAAACTTTTCCCTGTGAAAAAGCCAACAAAGGTTTAGGCTGGATGTGCTGAGATCATTGCTCATTGTGCTTACCCACAACATCCTGGTGGGATTTTTCTCATCCCCCTCTGTCTGAATCTGTTCTCTCCTGGCTTAAATTTAAACTCTCTGTGGCTGGGGCCATCTTTTAGTTCTGTGATTCTGCAGCACCAAGTGCAAATGCTGACCCTCTGCAGGGCTGCACAACACAATAGCAGCACAAATAATACTCTGTAAGACCTGCCGGGGGATAAGAATAATGTATAAATGAGAATAAAATGTCCATACTTTGCAGGAAACAGATCTCCCACTTCAAAGACATCCCTTACTTGTAATTTTCTATGCTGAAGAAAAGAATTCCACTCCCTGTTGTTTTGCTTATATGTATCCTGCTCTGTGACTGCTAAATAATAGTAAAAAAGAAAAAAAAAATCTCAACTTGTCTCTCTCTGCCTTTCCACCTTAGATGACAGAACAAAGGAAGAATAAGCAGAGGCTGGGCTTTCTTGGATCAAACACACCCCATGTGAATCATCACATGCCACCACCCTGATACCACGGGGAGAAGCCGTGACTAGCCTTTCATCAGTATTCCTGCTTTATTATAGAATAAAAAACTGAGATTGAGAGGAGTGAACAGTGCCTATTGTTACAAAGTTAAAAACAACCAAGTGCCAAGATGTTAAGTGGTTTAGCTCTGGGAACAATTTGTAGCTGTTTTTCATGGTTGAGAGGGACCACAACCTAGAATGTGAGCGATACAAGGCAGCTCGTTTGTATTCCCGGCCTGGCCCAGCTCGGCTGTGCTCGGCTCTGTGGCTCCACAGCTCCAAGGCTGGCTGGGACAGAGCCTGGGACAGAGCCTGGGACAGAGCCTGGGACAGCGCTTGGCCACATCCTGGGAGCCCCTTTCTCCCCAGAGCGCCAGGAGAACGGAGCTGAGCAGAAGAAGGAGAGGTGTTTATTGAGGCAAACACGACAGCCTGGCTTGGAATCAATAGGTCGTCTCTGGCTCACTTGCCAAACAGCAACATTAGTCATATTTGCTTGGCATTTACTGTTTTTTAATTACCGTAAATATTTCAGTCCGTAAGCCGTGATGTTGCTTCAAGTAACTTCTACTAGGAGGGAAAGGGGAGAAACCTCAAAAGACTGGGGGAAGAAAAAATAAAGGAAAAAATAGAAAAAGAGTTGCAAAAAGAAACATTAACGCTTTTGAATTTTAGCTGTCACCATGCAATTTCTTATTTATAACATGGAGCACAATGGATCTACAGCTGTGGGAATGTTATGCACATAACACTGACAACATAACTGGAAGTGATTTCTTTCTCCTGGCTTCAGATGTTCTCGATTAATGTGGCCGTGAAGGTTTCACATGCTGAGGAGTTAAACTGTGTTTTATATTTGAGTTCCAATGGAGGATTCAGGGGAAAAAAAATTATACCTGTAGTTTGAAGCATGTATGAGATTTTAATTTTTTAAAAAAGCTTAGAAATGTCTTTCTGTACAGAACTGTAATGGTGTCATTACCTTCCATAAACTCATCTTCAGCAAGAGTTGACTTGAGTAAATAAACACCATATTCTGCCAGCTTTTCTCTGAGCTAAAGATCATGGGTTGATGGTTTTGCCTGCCCTTCCTTCTTCCAGGGGTTTGCAGGGAAGCCTGGTGGGGAACAAGGGGGCAATATCAGAGAAGCTCATTCCAGCTCTCAGCCCTACAAAAGGCAGCAGCTAAGTCACCAGTGCAGGTTTCTGCTCTATCCTCTATTTTTTGGGGTGGCTTGAAAGAAAAGTTACAGGGTTTCCACAGAGCCCTAAGGGACTCCTTTGTCTTTTAGGAAAAAATTGAGGGGCACAAATGGGAGTTGTGTTCTCAGTTCACTTTCATTTTCAGTGGGTTTTGGCTACCAGATTGTCTCACATTTGAAAATGCACCTCTCATTACACGGAGTCACATTTTAAACCAAAATATTCTTGCAATGATTTGCCCCTAGAAAAATTTCATTTTGTTATAAAAGCCATTTTGATCACAGGAAAAAATATTATTGGTGTAAATATTTTCCAGTTTCTTCCTGGAGAAATGCTGTTGTCCTGGTCAAGGCACAATTCAAACCAACAGACCTAGAGTAAAGGGAAGGAAGGGGTATTTCACTCTTTATCCCAAATTCAAACCAGTTCTTTAAGCTATTTTTTTTCTCTTTTTTGTGGCAGTGATATGGCTGAGATAAAAAGTAATATATTTTAGCAATATATTTATATCTTCTACCACTAAAGCATCTCCTGTTGGCTTCAATTGTGTCCTTCAAAAATGGTGTAGGAATCAGAGGTTTGTGTATTTTACTGGAAGACAATCTCTTTCTGTTGGCCTTAGTCCAGAGAGCACCCTGGTTGTGAGACATGATGGCCAAAGGAATCGCCCACAAACATAAAGTCAGCAGTGAGTTGGTAGAGACTCAGACCCTGTAGCTGTATTAATTCATATTAATTCATATTAATTCATACAGTTAATCTGCTGTATGATCTACTCACAGCTTCTGTTGGAACAGCAATTTCCTCTTCCTCACACCTTTATTGGTTCTAAAACACAAAGCACAGTTCAATTATAAGATAAGTTAAACTCTCATTATTTATGGGGGGGGGTGTGCATGGTTGGCTAATACTGGAATTGGTTGGCACTTTTCTTGTTTACACTGAGAAAAAGCAGCTGCACCTCTGCACATCAGGGGAGGCTTCTGCTGCTGGAGCTGGAAGAACTTGAGGCTGGATGGGTTTGTGCCCCAAGCTCAGGGCTGCAGTTTGGTGCTGCTGGTGCTCCCTCTGTCTCACACCCCAGATCACATCCCCCTCAGGCTTGGGAGCCCAGCTCCTGCTCTTCAGAAGGGAGAGTTACAGCATCAGAATCAGAGAACAGATGCTGGTTTGCCATGGCCATGGTGCCTTCCTGCTGTTCATAGCTTCCCAGAGAGATCTCTGTAATCAGTAACAGTAGGTGATGCTACTTGCACAGACTGTAAATATATTTCACTGAGAATTTCGACATCTTTGCTGTTTCTGTCAAAACTTAGGCCCTGCCCTGCTGTCATCCATGTGAGCAATCTGTACACTCACATGTGGTAAGGCAAACAGGAGGCTCCTTGCGTGGGTAATGGTTACAGGGCCAGGCCCCAAGACTTAAAGATTGTGAAATATCCCCATGAATGAGTTTATAACAAAATTCATTGTTTTATACATATATTTATGTGTATATCTTTGTTTCATGCAGCTGGGGTAACCTCTTCCTACACAAGTATCATTTAACTTACCTATTTATATGAAATGATTGCAAAGAAGTTAAAACATCTAAGAGCTTTTAATGCCTTAGAGAGATTTATAATTATAAGCTCCTTGACAGTTAAAATCTACTTAAGTAAATGTGTCCATTGCTGCGGAATGTAACTTTTAATAAAGTGTGTCATTTTATATACGTCTGTCTCATTCTTGGTGCTAAGGTTGAGGGGGAATGTGTGTTCTGGTTTGGGAAGAGCAGGCTGGGGGTCGTGGGTGGGGGACCAGGCTGTGGACGTGCACCCATTCCTTCAGCCCTGGATGGGTGGAGGCTGAATGCAGCAAGGAAAGCAAGGATTTGTTTTATTTCAGGCACAGATTGCCCCGTCCAGGATATTGGATGCAGGAATGCTGCTTTTCCCAGAGGTTGGGTGGTAGCTGGGTGTAGGATTTGCTTGAGTGCTCTTTGTTTAGGCCAGGGGAGCCCTGGGTGAAGGTGGCCAGAGCAGGGAGCGTGATGGGGCGAGTGTTGCAGGTGGGGATGAGCAGGCTCAAGGCAAACAGCCTCAGGGTTTCTGCTGCTGCCTGATCTTTTCCAACCTTTATGATTCCACAATACTATGATGCAGGCTTTTCTGTGTGAGATTGAGATTTTTTTGCACATTTTTTTCTTTTTTTTTTAAATTTTTTTTTAAGTGTAACTCTTTTCAGGTAGCACATTGAGAGAGAGGCCAAGGTCTTTCCCCACTCTTCTGGGTGAAAGAATTGAGAGAGACAAATTGTGTCTCTCAGCTGAGACAACTTGGGCTGAGGAAATCTGTGGTCTTGTGAAAAAAGGAGGAGCCCTTCCTACACGCCTGTGGCTGGTAAACTACACTATACAAGGGCTTTTTTTTCTTTTTTCCCAGCTGTTTTTTTTACAGATAGTCAATATTAACGAGGAAAAGAATAAGGCCCCTTCTTAGCGAGAAAAAACCTGCTAATTAATTAGTAAGAAAAATCCTATTAAATAGAGCATGCTGTTTCTCCTGTGCACTTGTTCCACCAACTTACTGAGGTTTTGAGTAGAATTAACTCCTTTTTCTATTCTCTGGTATGATTTTAAGGCTAAAAAGAAAGGAGCTTGTTTACTACTAGGTTTGTTAGATGGTTTTGCAAGAAGGATATCCTTAGAGAAAACGGGGTTCCATGCAGCAAGCTTTCAACCTAAGATTAGTCATACTTAACAAGTCCCCAAACCAGCATTAAGCTTCTAAGCCCAAAGGGGAGCAGTTTCGAATGCAGCGCTGAGAGCCTAATGCCAAGGCTTTTCTTTTCCAAAATGTTTGCCCCCAAGGCACATTTTAATTCAAGAGGTGTTTCAGGGAGCAAGCCTCTCCCTCCACACTGGCTCACTCTGACCTGCAAATGAATTCTGTTCCTCCCTTTCCACCGTCACTGCTGCTGCTGCTGTGACAAAAGCATCTGCAGGCGAGGATGTTTTCTTTGGAAAGCACGTGCTTATTTTCTGCGGAAGACTGCCAAGTTTATTTTTGAGGGGAGAAAGCTGAGATTTAAGGCTGCTAACCTCTCCACTGCCCCGGGATGCCTCCAGGAGCACAACTCCTGCTTGCAGGTGCTGGTGCTGAACATCCTGAATTTGCACAAAATCATTCAAAACACTTCAAAACAAACTCGGGCTGTGGGGGGTTTAAATGTGCAGTGGTGTATTGCTATCATAAGCTCACACTTGCCTGCTCTATTTATATGCTGCACTTTTTCAGGCTGGAGCAGGAAGCTGCAAGGCAGAAGACAAGCAGCCTTTCTAACTTTGCTATTTCAACGTGTTCCTCTTGCTGCAAACACCCAGGAGTTAACTTTCTTTTTTTACTGGAAGTTTCTTTCTCCATGTCTCCACCTTTGTCTGCTGCCACTCGGGTGAGGTGTGACCTGGGCATGTCCTGGACCACGGGGTTTACTGATAAATCAAAGCAATAAGCTAAAATGTGTAGGAGCATGGTGTTCTTGTGACTTAATAGTTCTGTTTAAATGTTGTAGGTCATCAACATCCAATATCTGACTCAATACAAGCAGAAGGTTTTCCTAGCAGCCCTTCTTGTGGTAAATTATTGCAGTCTTCATCTCCTGATGGAGCTGCCATGTAACCTTTGCCAAGGCAGAGCACACCCGTGTGCAAGGCTTTGGGGTCAACCCAGCCACTGCTTTGTGTGGGCCCTGTCACCATTCAGATTTCACCCAGACACCAAGACCAGTGTGGGGATCCAGTTACAGCCCAAAGGCTCCAATTCCCTTTATAAGTTACCCCCTTCTGGCCCCCAAAATCTGCAACATTTATAGGCTTTGTTCCCAATAACACTGAGCTGTCACAAAAACTGTGGATTTGGGGCACATCCTCAGTGTTTCCTGTAATGACCTTCATCTGGGATATGTCAATCTGAATTTCACAATCCTCTCCTAGGAGCACTTGCTCCCTTACCAGAGATATAAGTATATTTTTCCTTGCTTCTTCCCTGCCCCACCAGCATTACAGGATGAAACACCAGGGACCTGTGTTAACTCAGTCCCTGCTGTAGAGACCCACAGTTGTGTTTAGCAGAGCACAGGACGGCCTTGAAATAGGGTTTTAAAACATCCATTTTCAGTGAGTCAGTGTTGGATGATAGGAGTTGGCTCAGAGTTTGTATTATTTTTTTTTTCAAGTCAACTTTTGCTGGCTTTGAGGTTGGTTCCTGCCCATGTGCAGCCCACCGGGGAGCTGCAACGGCGGCTTTGTCTGGCACGAACGCTTCCACCCCGATTTGATAAAGCCAGCAGCATTCCTGGTGCTCCCAAAAACCCCTCCCAGCTTCCAAAAACCCCTCCCAGCTTTTCATCTTTCTGTTCTAGGGGCTGAGGGTGTTGGTGCTATGTGTGACTCCGTGTGGTGTGCGCACACAGCCCGCTCTGAGGGTATTTGGGAACACTGGGACGGGAACGAGGATGGGTTGGCTGTGGCCCTAAATAAGCAAAGCTGGTGTGAGCCCTCCCAAGAGAAATGCAAATCCTGCTGCCTGTGGCAGGGCTTCGCCGCCAAAGGAGGAGTCAGGAGAGGAGATTTTGGTCCCTGGAGCTGTCATGGCTCTTCCTATGCAGGTGTAAACATCTGTCCAGATTCCTGGTTGTCAGCTGGGATGTGGGAAGATGCTAGCAGGGTATTGTGCACCTGGCCCTAGAGTGTAAGAGTTGTAAACATGACGTGTTACAGTGCAGGGAAAGAAAGGGAAGGAAGAAAGTTCAAGGGAAGGTCTCAAGGGTACAAGAAAATGTTGTCAGGGATGGTGATTTTACTGGTAGGATTGACTAAAAGTTTGCTTTTGAGTTACTGTGAGAATCATTGTTACCAGAAGCTGGCTGTCCGTGTCTTTGTCAATCTTGAGTGTCTTTTCAGAAGAGCGGATTCACTGGTCCACTGAAATCTCAGAATCCTCCGTCTATGAAATCTGGGGCACTTTTTTGCAAGTTTGTCCACAGCACCTCACTTGGCACGAGTGCTCTCTTACATGGCTAGCACAAATCTAAATAAATAAAGAAATATAAACCGAGCTGGAAATTTACTGAGTACAAGCTGTCTTGCAAAATTGCCTGTGTTTCCTGGCTCTGGATAGGATGGAAATACCACAAAACTCTCTTCTCTCATAGTAACGTGATACTTCTGCTTCCGGGCTCAGCGCAAAGCGGGAGGTGGAAGCCTGTTCAAGAGAGGAAAAAGAAAAGCAAAAGCAAATTATAATCAAGCTCGTTTTTAACGTGACAAAATCAAACTCTTAATTAGAATGCTCAAAGTGGCCACTGTGATCATCTACTCAAATGTCTCGTGTAGTGCAGGGTGTAGAGTTTTATCCATCTGCTCCTCTGTGGCACAGAGCAGGAAAAGGGAGCTAACCTGGCCTGGAAGTCTCCATGGGAAGAAGACATGGGGCGTATCTGCCAGCTGGTTCTCATCTGACTCCTCTTCAGCCCAAGTGCTGCATCCTGGCCAAGCAAAGCTGGTTCTCCACAGGCCATGCTGGTTCCCATTTCCCCAGGAGAAGGAAATCCACTCTAAAGCAATCTCGGGATGCAAAGCTTGTTCTACAGCACAGGAATTGCAATAATAGCCCACATGTCTCAGCACATGGCCTTGGGTGGTGGCTGGGGCGTTTGGTCACTGAGCCTGTGGAGGCAGAGCTGTGCCCACCCCGCTCCAGGTCATCACTTCCAAGGCTAGGAGCACATACATGAAGTTTTCTCGTGGGTGAATGTGGTTCTTCTGCACTCACACCAAATCTAGGCAGGTATTGTGCTGCCAGATCACCTCTCTTTTTCCTGCAGGTGCCTTTTATTTTGCCTTGTTTAAGTGGTGAGGGCTCATTTCCTGTTGACCTTCCCTCAGCCAGAGGCTCACAGACACAGTTTCTCCAGGCAAGTGACAAATTATCTGATGGGGTCCCTGTAATTTTGCCCATCTGGCCAAATATTTGGAGGCAGAATTTATGTCAGCTAAGATGGAAGGGAAGGAAACAAAGCTGTGTCACTGCTGGGACAGTGTCATGTGGCTGTGATATTGCGGCAGATAATGCCCATGGTGTGAGCAGCCACATCCCAAGGAGAAGATGGCTGGGAATTTAGGGCACTGCACAGCTCCTCTCCCCTGATCCAACCTCCAGCACAGCACCTTCCTCAGGGTGAAACAGGGACATCGATCCAACCTGCCTTTGTCACTGCTCCCCCCTCAAAAGAGAGAAGTGAAGGTCTGTGTCCCCAGCACTGCCTGTGTCCCGGGCGTCCCCTCCTGCCTTTGCCAGAAAATGTCCTATTAACAGCATCTTCTGAGAACTGACGGAGACCACACATGTCCTTTCAGCCAGGCCAGCAAATAACCTTCAGCTAAGTCTGCCCAGGGCTGTTTTGGATCTGATGATCTGCATTTAGAAATAGTCTCGGTATTTTTAAATGTTGCCTGGAGCCATCTGCTCCCCTCTTCATTTTATGTTTTAATTGTCATTTATAACATATTATATGAGCTATTCAAAAATCCAGACAGGCACTGGAGGGAAGCGAGTGAGTCCTGAGCTGCAACACACAGAAATCTCTGAAAGTCTTCCCTCATTTTCAAAGGGCTTGGGGCTGGTACCCCCATCAAGGGAGCCCGAGTGGCTGCAGCTCTGTGGGATTCTGGCTCTGGGACACACCCCATGCATTCCACAGCTGCTGCCAGGGCCAGGGACTTGCTCTTGGCTGGAGCCAGGCAAGCCCCTGACGTCTGCAGGGCTCCTGGTGGCCGCTCTCGGGGCACGAGGAGGTCAACTGATTTTCTCAGGTCACCAGTGCGTGAGCAAATCATTCAGCCCAGATTTTCCTGGCTCCTAAACCTTTGCTCAGACCACAAGGCTGCTTAATGACTTAGCAGGGCTCTGAGGAAGTCAGCTATAAATTGCAAACACGCTATGGCCAAATGACTGGCTGCGGTGTTTTCCACGTGCCGTTTGTGAATCTAGAGGGGCAGGCTGGTGGCTGGGAATTACTGCCAGGGTCAGGAATGTGAGTTGTTTGAAGAGGCAATGGCTTCAGATAAAAAAAAAAAAATTGTTTGCCTTGCCTCCTACTTTATGGCAAAATCTTTCCACCTCCATGTTTTCTGCCTGACCCTGTGGAGGGCCCTGTGCTGTGACCCTGCGGGGAGTTGCTGTTTGGAACTCAGGCTGGTTTGCAGGGCCTGAGCTCAAACCACCCCCGGGTGACAAAGCCACCCCTGAGTCCTGCAGCCTCAGCAGGGCAGCATGGCCAGAGGGCACCCTGATGCCCCTCAGGGCTGAGTGACACCTCCCAGGAGCACAGATGTCCCAGGTCAGGGTCAAACACAACAGCATGTCAGTGGTGAGAGGATGGGCATGGATTAACACACTCAGCCCTGTGGGATGGCTTGAACTCCAGCTAAGATCCTCAGCTTTTGGGAATGACAGCGAAATGAGCTACCCTGTCCTGGGAAATGCGCTGCTGTTCTTTGGTGACATGTCAGCTTACTCTGGTGGCACCGCAGTGCTGGCGACCATCTGAAACCCAGAAATCTTTCATTTTAGGAGACGCCTCTTGATTTCCTCTTGCTGGTGGTGCTAAACTCGGACAGCAGCCAAGGACCAGTAAGTGCAGATGGGTGAGAGGGCTGCAAATGCCCCAGGCCAGGCTGCTCTGGCTTCTGAGCATCCTCACAGTATGGGGAGTTATTACTACATTATTCTATTTTAATAATAATCTGTTACACTTCAAACATATGAAATAAAGCAGGGCACTGAACATCAATCTGCCTGAATAAGGATTTTATGTTTGTTTGGGTTTTTTTTTTAGGAAATCCCTGGACATCAATGGGCCAGCTGAGGGAGTTGGATGCTACAAAGAGAAGAGAAGAGAGGGGGGCCAGCTCCAGGGCCCCTCTCAGCCCTGCGAGGAGCAGTCCAGGACAGCTGGCACTAATTGGCACTTTCCTTGGTGGCAGATGAAGCGTGGAGGAGACAATGGGGCCTGGGCTGGTTTCTCCTGCCTGGAGGTGATCCCCAGCACGGAGGCCAAAGCTCACTGAAAGCACAGTGAGGAGAAGCTGCAGTTCCTGCTCCGCTCAAGGAAGAAAAACCCAAGTTTGGAGAGTCAATCCATGTGCACAAGAGGCGTGCCCACCACCAGGGCACATCATGGCAAGCCCTTGGGCACACGTGAAGAGACAGCAGGGCCCACTGCTGACCCCTGAGCACCAGAGGCATGGCAAAGCCTGTGGTCACCTTGGCTGGCCATGAGCACCTGGTCCCAATGTGACTCCCAATGAAACAAGCAGCATCAGGCTTCCTGCAGGATCCCATGCTGGGAACTCACAGCAGGAGGGGAAAGGGCTTATGAAAAGCTCTGTGTTGTGGTGGTGTTGCTTCATGCAGAACTGGGAAGAAATGTAAAGCTGTGACACCTGGAACATGAACAGGCAGCTAGAAAGGACAGGCAAGAGCAGGGAACTTCTTCATAACAGGACATCACTTAGCAAGGAGGGATAAAGGAAACATAACTTTTTTTTAAGAAATGAAATTATCATGTAACTTCTGGATTGCGTTATAATGGGGATTTTTGTATGAGCAGTAATTCCATCACCATCGTGCTTTTTTTTGGTGAAAAGTATATTCATTATCTCAGACATTTATTGGCAGCTCAGAGGCACTGTTTCCTTTTGAACTTTGTGAACAAATTCAAATGGGGAGGGCGAGAAAAACCATCCCCACTTTCCAGAAAGTTCTCCATGGTCAAAAGGGCCCTGAGCTTACGCTGCACTGAGGCTCCAGGCCAGTTGCAGCAGCATCCCAGCAGGGTGACATCTGAACCCCCATGTTTAGGATTACCACCCAGGATCTCCAAAACTAAAGATACTTTTAAAATTATTTCATGAAATTCAAGCCAAGTAAGCGCGATGATGATCTCCTTGTTTGTCCCCTGGAGTGGGAACACAGTTTAGGCTTTGGTGTCTTCCCCCGTCCCTCAGCACAAACAGGAGAAGCAGCTGAAGGACTTGGAAGCTGCAAGGATGAAGTGGAGCTCTCGGGCAGTAACCAGAGCTGAGCTGAGGGAAAACAGCTGCGAGCTGGACACCAGCAGTGTCCAGTGCTGTCCTCAGGGAGTGGTGGGACGGGTGGTCCTTCACCTCAGGAGGTCCTGGGCCCTGCTGGAGACGGGATTCGTTCCCTCCAGCACCGCCCGGTGTGGCTGTGCAGTTCTGCTGCAGCTGGAGAAAACAGCCTCGAGGGGAAGAGGAGGTGGGGAAGGAGGGAGAGGAGCTCGGCAGCCCAGCAGGATAACGAGCTCACAGAATGCAAATACACGCTTGTGCTGGAGCTGCCACAGCCGCAGCCGCCTGGCAGCGCCCAGACACAGACATGTGGAGTCATAGAATCAGCGAATAATTCGGGATGGGAGGCAGCTTTAAAGGTCATCCAGCCCAACCTCCCTGCAATGAGCAGGGACATCTTCAACCAGATCAGGTTGCTCAGGGCTCGGTCCAACCTGACCTTGAATGTTTCTGAGGGTGGGGCATCCACTGCCTCTTTGGGCACTCTATTCCTACGTAAAACACCCTCACTGTGAAATACTTCTTTATATCTAATCTAAATTGACCCTCTTTTGGTTTGAAAACATTACCCTTTGTCCTATTGCTGCAGGTCCTGCTAAAAGTCTGCACCTATCTTTCTCATTAAACCCCCTTTAAATGCTGAAAAGGCATGAGGTTTCCCCAAAGCCTTCTCCTCTCCAGGCTGAATAATCCCAATTCCCTCAGCCTTTCCTCCCAGCAGAGCTGCTCCATCCCTCTGTCCCCTTGGTGTCCCTGCTCTGGCCTGGCTCCAGCAGCTCCCTGTCCTTCCTGTGCTGAGCCCAGGGCTGGATGCAGCCCTGCAGGGGGGTCTCAGCAGAGGAGGGCAGAGGGGCAGAATCCCCCCTCCCCTGCTGCCCTGGGGCTCTGGGTGCAGCCCAGCACAGGGGGGGGTTGGGGGCCAGCACACATTGCTGGCCCATCCAGAAGCTGATGTCCAGCTTGCACTGATCTTCTCAGGGCTAGCTCCTGCTTTCACACATCTTTGCACCTCCCTTTGCAGGCTAGAGAAAGGATTTTTTTGGCAATTCCATGACTGATATGTGCCTGCAGGGTACAGCCCAGGACCAGCCCAGCAGCAGGATCTGGCCTAGGCTACACTCAGCTTTACATTGAACTCTTGTTTCCACCCCTCTGTACTGATCTTGGCATCTCTGGGGATTTTCATGTAAAAATCCTGTCTGTGTCATTGACTTAGACAATAGTAATTGAGCTTCAAACTTAATTACAATACAGGAACAAGCTGTCACTTGATTGAAGACACTTCCTGATTATTTATTGAAATAAATAATCTTACCTGACTTTGCAACTTGACATGAAGGGACTAGACATTAGGATATCTTTTATGGCTGTGTTTATATTCTTTCTGTCAGGTGGAGCACTTAAATGTAATACCAAGCCCTGGCTTCCAGAATGCTCCCAGAGATTCTCCTTTCTCTAAACTTCCATTAGTGGTAGGTTTAGAGAAAGAAGAGATCAGAGAGGGATTCTCTCTGATCCCTCACTTCAAGTCTTTCCTAACTCCCACCCAGCTGATCCTGCTGCCAGGCTGCCCTCTTCCACTGAGACCTGGGCACACAGGATTTGCTGTGGCTGCAGAGTCATGCCCTGGGCAGGAAATGTCTCAAATTAAAGGATTGATAGGATGAGGCAGGGGGTTCGACCATTGCTTTTACGCGGATATTTGGGCCTTCCAAACAGGCATTGTGTCCACAAGCTCATCCTGGGAAACTGAAGACTGCTCTGAGGGGCTGCCTGTAGTTAAGGGACCTCATTTGCTTCTCCAAAAGTACTGAGCAGCATCATTTATTCCAGAGCTATTTGCCTGGGATTCCTTTGTGGGACCATATCACCTCTAAGAAGCAATTCATTCCCTCCAGCCTTTACAGTTACCCTCTGTAATAATCAATGTCTTGGGCTTTTGGTTTGAGAACATTTTTAGAGAGCAGTTCTTCCCTGATGTGACTGATGTCTGCCTCTGTGAGTTCACAATCTGAAATCCATCCTTTGCCAGCTGTTCCAAGCCCAAACAAATGCATCTGGACCCACAGAAAATTGAGCTCCAGGTTCAAAACACTAACCTGGTTTTCACCTGCCAGGAGGTTGAGCTACCTGAGACCACCTCAGACTCCAGAAAAACTTGAATTTCTGCCAAAATTCATAATCAATGCCCATTTATATTTTGCTGGAGAGGTTTCCTACCAGAAATCCTGGATTTATGAACCGAGACATAAGTTTTAAAGCTGATGTTTATTTTATAATCCCAACCTGGCGATTTTTTTTGTTCCCACTTAGTTATGGGTGAATCACACACCTTTGCTGATGCACACACACACCACTTTCCTCACAGATATATCAGCTGTAGGTGTGTCAGAGAGAAAAAACCTTCTCTTGCTGATACCTGAGCCTGAAGCACAGTACATTTCAGTTCTCCTGCTTATGTTTCAGTGAATTCTACTCTCAAAATGGAAACGTGGGAGTCCTGGCTCCTGCCTGCCACGTTACAATGTGCAGAAAAGTTACAAGAGTGGGATGCACACCCTGGGAGTGCCTTAGTGACCCTCACCCTGCTCCTGTCCACCAAGCCAAGGGCTGTGTGAGCAAAGCTGTGACCATCCAGGGTTCTGCCATCTCCTCTTCCTACAAACTCAAACATGACCTCATACCCCCGCTTTCCTCCTGCTGTCCTCTTCGTTATTCCCTTTTGGGTCTGGGTGAGAGTTCAAAGAACATCCTCTCTTGTCCTTCCAAGGGGCCAAACATTTTAAAGTTTTACGCAGGCAAAGTTTTCCTGTCACATTCATGAACTGAGGCAAACAGACAAGCCTTATGAAGAAGGACCAGGATGGTTTCTGTCCCATTAAGGGAATTTATGAGAAACTTGGTACGGTTTTAGGGGAAAAAAAAAAGTATTTGCTGAGATGATGGACGTCTGTTGAATATTAATCTTTTCTGGGTATATCGCACGCTTTCTTAAAGAAAGCCTAAATTATTCAGGAGTATTTGCATGCTGAGATACGGCAAATTTACAGGCAGTACAAATAAGACTTTTGCATCTTAATATGAAAGGAATGCAAGTCCCAAATTTGGCTTCTAAATACTTTATTGGCCATCTCCTGCTAAGTAAAATAATTAAGCTGCTCATTAAGACACAACATATATCATGCTGAAACAATGGCCACTTTAACCCTTATACACAGCATGGCAGAAAAACTGCGAGATGCCACAAATCCGTGTTTTAGGTTATTCTTTTCATCCATTTGCTCTTTTACAGGATGGCAGTGGCAGGAACGTCACTGGTGACAAACAGCAGGCACGCAGCAGCCTCTGCCCCGGGAAGGTGACAATCCCTGAGGGCTGGGGAGGTTAGTGGTGACCAGGGATGCCCTGGGGGGTGTCCCCCACTTTGTCCAACTCTGTCCAGGACAGTGATGTCATCCCCTGGGCTGTGCTGGCCCCTGTCCCCAGTGCCACCGCGGCGCTCTCAGGGAAGCGCCAGCCTTATTTATGTAACAGCTGCTGTTT
The DNA here is from genome assembly GCA_008694505.1 of Cyanoderma ruficeps. Lineage (NCBI taxonomy): Eukaryota > Metazoa > Chordata > Aves > Passeriformes > Timaliidae > Cyanoderma > Cyanoderma ruficeps. Next base: position 3,416,681 of record VZDJ01000426.1, read on the forward strand.
TTAGGTGCTGTCACTCACACATTCACTGGAAAACATGGTACTTGAAGAGCTGCTACACTAGTACAGCATATGCCGGAGGCAAAACTATATATATATTAAAAAAAAAAAACCCTTGTAAAAAAAGAATTAGAGCAGGATTATCACAGTGTGTCAGCCTCCCATCCGCAGCCCAGCCAGTGCAGCACCTCATCAGGGCCACATTTTGGGAATGCTGTGCTGCCTGGGTTTAAAGCCTTTGTGGATGGAATTGATTTTATATTTTTTTCCTCTGGTCAGGATCACAGGAGATGATCTTAGGTGATCCAAATTCCTGCTTTTGTTGGCAGCTCTAGGCTGGTGCCGGTGGTCTCGTGTGGAGGAAGGAGCTGGGACTCAGCAGTCAGGCAAAAACAGCCCCTGTCGGGCTGGGGCTGAGGGCACCCTGCCCTCCTTTGCTGCCCTCCACCTGCCTCAGGGTCACAGGTTTCTTCCCATGTCCAGTGCAGGAAAAAAATACTTTCAGGTGTACATGCAGAGGTTTTAGATGCATGTGATGTATTCTGACAGAAATCCAGCAGTGCCGGTTCTGAACGGAGATATCCACAATTATTTCCATCAAAAGTCCTGTTCATGCAGTCGTAAACTGTGATGCAAAAACAGAGCTGCTGCTGGAAAATGTCCCCTCAGACCAAGACAGTACATGACCTCCATGAATCTGAAGTCTTTCAGTGATGATGGCTTATCACCAGAGCTTATCATTCAGATTCCCATTGCTTGTTCCCAAAAGCAGATCTCTGCTATAATTTAAGGTTGTTTTAAAGCAGCTACATCAATTTTCCTCCGTCCCCCAGTTTGTAGAGGTGAATGTGTGTAGGCACCCTATGCTTCCTGGATGCCTGGAAACCTCCCTGCTGGCTCCAGGGGACTCTGGATTTGGCTCTCCCAGTAAACTGTCCTCCATGTCCTAACCAGCATCTCATGTTCCCCACCATCTCCTTTCCATCACACCCACATTTAACACACACCCATGAGCAGCTGAGTGTGAAAGAAGGGAGAAGCCTGAAAGAAATTAAGGAAATCAATTGAATAGAGTAGAATAGAACAGAACAGAATATTTCACTTGGAAGGGACCTACCATGGTCATCCGGTCCAACACCCTGAGAACTTCAGGGCTGACCAAATGTTAAGGCAGGCTGTAAAGGACATTGTCCAAATGCCTCTTAAACACACTCGGGGTATTGACCGCCCCTTTAGGAAATCTGCTCCAGTGTCTCCCCACCCTCTTGGTACAGAAATAATATCCAGTCTAAACCTCTCCTGAGCAGCTTTGAACCATTCCCATGCATCCTATCCCTGGATACCAGGGAGAAGAAATAATCAAGCCCTCTCGCGGGGAAAAAGATGACAGATGGATGCTTGGTGGCCTCAGTGTACCTGGGTGACGGCCACATCTTCTCTCAGCTTTGCCAGCTGCAGGTTTCTGTGTTCACAGATGTGGGAGGAGGAGGGAAAGGGTGTGAGGGTTGGTGCAAAATATCAAGGACCTGCCGTGTGTCCTGCTTCCTGCCTGGACCAGAGGAGCCAGCAGGGAATCTGCCTAATGAGACACTTCAGCTATTGCATGGAGCAACCAAGAAGCCTGAGCCCCACACCTCTCCTGCCTGCTTCAGGCCCTCCTCCATGTGCCTGGCCAGGCCGGCGTCAGCCAGAGCCTCTCCCCCGAAAGCGGTGCAGTGACCTGTAGCAGCTGTGCATTTGACGCGGCGCCGGCTCGCAGCTCACCCAGCTGTGTTTGATTTACATCTGGAGCCACTTGGAAGTTCACGTCAGAGGAAGGAAGGGGCAGAAGCGACGCAGGAGGGACGGCTTGAAAAAATGCCCTCTGCTGGAAGGAGCCAAGCCCCACGGAAGGCAAACGCCTGGGAGAGGAGTCAGGCACTGATTTTCTCCCTCTTCCCCTTGCCCTGACGATGCCAGGCTTCCTGCAACTACTGATTATGATGATTACAGTGTTTCTGGTGTGTGTGTGTGTGTTTGTGCACACGTGTGCAGCGGTTTCTTGCTAAACCCCGCTCGGTTGGACGCTGCCAGATGGTACAAAAGCTTACCGGAATTTCATTTTCAAATAAACCACAGACTTGGATGAGCCAATGTTGTTCCACATAGAAAGCCACGAAATTCAACAGAGTGATGTTGTTTCAAGACGAGGACATGTCAAGTGAGGGAACCATCCGGTCGGCTCTGAAAGAGCTACACACTCCCTCCCATGATTTTGGAGTCTGTTTATGTACAGATGCCGGGCACGGGCACTGCAGCTCGGCTTAAACCTCTCCCCACAGCTGATGCCTGTGGAGCAGAGCCTTGGCAGAAGTGGTGCAGCAACCACATCTGCTCATAAGCCTTCCTGTTTTGTTTTAACCGCTGCTGGAAGGCTGGCGGCCCCCAAGGATCTTTCTCCACAAGGACAGGTACACCAGGACTTCTAGGGGATTCGCTCCACACAGACACCCTCACTGTCACCAGGTGACATCCTGTGATACTCAGCTCCTCCAGGCCCAGAGGCTTGGGGGTGTCCTGGGAACCAACCTGGGACCAGTTGTTCATTGGGCACATAGCCCTGTGCTGGCACAGCTTTGCTAGGAGTGGTGGCTCTGGGTGGGTGAGGATGAGTGACTTGGACACCAAGGGATAAGGCAGCAAAAGGACTTCAGCACTGCAGCGGTTCCTACATTGAAAGCTCATCTCCAGAGGTCCACTCTCCCTCCTGTACCTCTAGGGTGAGAGTCACCAATCTGGCAGCAGCAGAGGCTGAGCAGGGCAAGGATTCAAGTCAGCCACAGGAAGAGAGCCCTGCTCAAAGAGCCACCTCTGCCTGCAGCACAGCCCTGAGCTGTCTGGCAGAATCCAGGTACGTAGTTTCTGTGCATTTAGTCCCAGACAGCCTAATGTTGGCATGAATAGTGCTGTGATTTAATAACAAATTGGCAAAAGCCTTCTCTCCCCAGCGAGAGCCACCTCCAGCCTGTGGCCAGTGAATTAGGTCTTGGCCTGACTTGAAGATGTGTGGCTGGGAAAAGTGAGCCTGGTGCTGGGGGCCAGCAGCCACAGCACAGCCTCCCACGGGATTCTGGCACAGGATGGGCCTGCAAAAAGGCTTCAGTGTTGTGACAGTGAGAGTTTGCAGCTCCCAAGCTGGAGGACCAAAATGCACAGCACTAAGAGGGGGCAGGTCCCCAGCTCAGGAGAGGCAAATGGAGTCACCACCACTGCCCTGAGGAGACTCACTAATGCTGGTGGCATTTTTCCAAGTCCCAGCACTGCAAGAAGCACCTACAGCCACATTTGCCACAGTTAAGATTTAGTTTCCATTTTAAAATGCATTTACTATTGATGTCCTGCTGTGGAGACTTGAGCGAGCACCGGCTGAGCGTGATGGATGCTGCATCTTTGCCTTGGGCTGAGGGTCCCCCTCTGGCTGCTTTTCCTGCCTGTTTTCAGCTGTTGCCATGCTGCCAGTTTATTTCAGCCTGTTGTTTCCAGGGATGTGGCCTTCCTGCTCCTGAGGAAGCATCCAAACCTCAGTAGAGAGAGCAAAGACATACAGTAAAGGCATTTTTTTCCTTCTTAAACTCAGGCCTCCAGGATGGATTTTGTTTCAATTGCATCTTTATAAATAACTTTCTATTTCACACTCACCTGTTCATTTTCTGTTCTAGTTAGAATCAATATTACTGATAATTGTCTGTCAGAGCATTTATACATCACTGGAAGGTGACTAACAAGGGAAAGTCTTTTTCTTTATCTATATTTTTTTCAGACCACTTTCAGTGAATTAACCAATGAGAGATGGCAGATTGATGTAGACTAAGTCCTAATTTTCCCCCACAAATAAATGAATTCCCAGAAGGAGAAGCAATCAGAGCCTTCCTGGTAGCTCTGATTAGCTGGTAGCCCCAGCAGGAGGGTCATCCCGTGGAGATGTGACCTCTCTTCCTGAACCCTCCTGTCTGATGGACATCTGTGTTGCATCCCTGGCTGCCCTCAGACTCCTGCTTGTGCTTCCACCACCAGCCCTGCTCTTAGCAACTGGCCTCCCCAAGGAAGTTCTTCCCTCCTCACCCTCTACCCAGCATGAGTATTTTCATGGCTGAGCTTCTTATTTGACCCTTAATATATGTTTGGAAAATTTTCTTAATCGGTCAAAGTGACTTTGGCTGGACCTGCTGTCAAAAGGATGAATGAATACCTTGGGACAAAATGTGCATTTTACTGGTGAGCTGTCCTGTATCTCCTTTTATTTCTTCCGCCTTCCTGTTGCACTGGTGCAAAACAACCTTGTGAGCTCCTTCTTAGCTAGAAGCAGCCCATTTATTCCTCATTTGTACAGCACCATGTGTTCTGGAGCCACTATCCACTGTGGCACATTGTTTTTTTATAGCACGTGAGCTGCAGACACCTCAAATATTAAAACACACACAAACCTCTGGATAAATCCTTTTGCTGAAGCTTCTCTAAGCAGCTCCATGGGATTGCTCAAGGGAGAGAGTGAGCCAAGCTTGCTTTGGAGGCTGAAGAGCAGCAGCTAATGCTCAGCACCACACAGCAGCCCTCCCCTGCTCACCTGGAGGACAGAGCAGTGCTGGTGGCCCCTGTGGCCTCTCCCCAGGATGCCCAGGACAAGCCTTTTGCCCAGCCCTGTCCTGCTGGTGCCATTCTGCCAGGACCTTGGGGCAGGAGGTTGAACTTCCATTTGCTCCGTGTCTGGTTCTCTGTGTGGCCCTGGTGGCAGCTGGTCACAACAGATGAGCTGCTGGTCACAACAGATGAGCTGCTGGTCACTCGTGTCCCCTGTCACCCTTCGTGGGGAGCACAGCCTTGCGCAAGGCGAGGGGTTGCACAATGCTGGGCGGCAAATAAATCATAAGAAATTCATCTATGGGGAATTTATTCCTCTATGAGGAATTTCTCCCACTCCCTTCTTTGCAGAGCTACCGGGACCCTGTCCAACAAAACAACGACGTCTCTGGAAGCAGAGGCAGTGATTTACAGTGGTGTAAATCAGAAATGCTGCCCCCAAGCCCAGCGGGTTTGCCCCACACGATTCACACGCTTGTTTGCAAACATGAAAACCACGGTGCCTGGCCAAAAGGTTTGCAGCCTGGGGAGGGAAAAGGCTGGGAGCAGGAGCACAGAGACGCCTTGGCTCTCTGGGGCCATGCTGGAGGTCAGTAGCAGAGCTGGGTTTGTGCTTCCCAGATTTTTGCTCTGCTTTTAGCACACATGGAATTGTGCTGCCAGCTTCCAAATGACCCAAAGGACAGCTGGTGGTACCAAGCTGTGACAGCCTGCTCAGGGGGTGACAGCCCCCAGCAGGGGCATTTGTCAAGTCTGAGAGCTGGGCAAATCATTACCCCTCTTTCCTCTCTCCAAGTGTTTTGGGGCTGGTTTTCCCACGAGAGCTTTGCCTCCTGTGGTGCTCAGAGCCACACAGGCCATTTACTCTGTGTGTGGAAGGGAATAATCACCATGGAAATGAGTAGCTATCAGCAGCGAATCTTCTAATCCCACTGGATGAACTTCAGGCTCAATCCCAGAGAAGGTAGGCCTCCTATCAGCCTCTGGTGCCACTGCTGAGTGCCAGCCTCTTCTGACCACAGTGCTGCTTGTGAGGGTACAGCAAGGGCATTTTGGATGGAGGCTGTAGAGTATCTTAGAGGAGAAGAGGAAGAAGAACAACATTTCTACTTTTTTCCTCCTTTTCCTTGTAGATTTTTTTCTTTTTTACTCGCCCTAGTTTGCTACAGTTATCATAACACACATGGCCTACTAAATAGGGAAAAACCCCACCAATTTCAAGCAGAAAGGCTGGAAGATTGGGGCCATCCTGCTCCTTGCAGTTGACACAACCACGCTCAGGCTTTCACTGGAGCAGAAGGTGGGTTTGGGTGGTGCCTGTAGAGGCAGGGAGTGACATTTGGAGGAGGGCTGGATTCCATATGCTGGGCTGCAAGTCTTGGGGTTGTGCTGCCACAGCTTGTTCAGAGGAGCCTGTGGGATGCACTGTGCTGGTGCCAGAGCCAGTGTGCCCAGAAGCCACACATTCCCACTTCTTGCACAAGGTCTTGGGGGGGTTTGCTTGGATTCCTCGGCCCCCAGGGTGCTGCTTTGCACAAGAACTCATACCCTTGTGCTTGAGGGAGGTGCCCCCAGCCCCGTGGTGCCCCAGGGATGAGGAATGGCCACTCCCAAGTACCACACACACAGAAGTTCACTCCGGTCACCCGGAGGCCGATTCCGTGATTTAAGGCAGGAGGGGCTGATTCATTGCTCTCAGCACCCAGCACAGTGTGGGTGGTTTGGTTTGTTTCTTAACTCCCCTCTGGGACACTGCCAGTGAGGGCATCCCTGGAAGGACAAGGTGCAGCTGATGGTGACGGGGCTTGCAGGAGAATGACAGCTCCGGGGAAGGTGAGCAGAGGCCCTCCAGCCAGCCAGGATGCCCAGTTGCACAGGGAACTGCTGGAATGCAGCCCTGGCACGGTGCAGAGGGAAAACCTCTTTCAGCTGCCCCCACCACCTTCCACAGCCTTTGGCTGTCCCTGATAAAAATAGCCGCTTGCCTCTGTACTGTGCATGCAGCAGGCAGCTGGGCACTGGGACTTTCTTTTTCAGCCGATTGCGTGGCATCTATTTTAGCAAGTAGCTGCTCTCGAGAGGTTTTGCTGATGGAAACACCTGCCCACTGCTGTGCTTGCCCCAGCCAGCCCCTGGGCTCTGCAGGCAGCTGGTGCCCCCACTGTGTCCCTGTCCCACAGGGCTTCTGCCTCCCCACGAAGCCCACGGCCCTCAGTTTGTCACTAAACTCGTCATGCCTCAAAACTGGGTCTCCCTTTGTCACTGCAGGAGATCAACTGGGCCCTCTGCCTTCTTGGTGAGCATTTCAACCAAAACTTATAAAAGTAGGTTTGGGAAAAGGGTCCCACATTCTCCCACTGTCCCATGAAATAAACAGCTTCAAATTAAAGTCCCAGGGCAGGCTTATGCCTTGCTTCAACTGCGTTGGAGCATTTAAAAGGTAGGTCCAGGAACTCCACAAAGGGGTCTCCAAGAAGGAGGTGTGTTGTGAAGAGACATAACAACACACCCTCTCAGCCCACTTCTTGTCCCTGGAAGCAGCAAAGATGCTGGGGGCAAAATGGTTCTGGCTTGGGAATAGCTCGTGTCCAGCCTCCTTTCTCCACTGTGCCTTTGAGCTCCAGCCTGTGGTTCCACACAGCATTGCTTTTTCAGGAACAAATGCTGATCACAAGAATGATGGAGTGGACACTTCAGTGGGGGTTCTGTGCTGCACCACACCAGGCAAGTCCCTGATCAGCCCTCAGCACAGGTAGGGAAGGAGATGTGGGAGTTAAAGGTCTCTGATGCTTTTATTTTCAGAGGAAATCAGCAATTCTGCCTGCCTTCATTGTGGATTCATCTCAGGGCACCTTCAGCTGAGATGGCTTGCAGGGGCTGTAGCTACCTCCTATTCTGGAAGTCAAAGCCTTTGGAGGCCTTTCAGGTGGGAAAAAAGGGAGTGGGTTGCTCTGCCATTGCTGAAAACCGCAGCCCAGGAATGCAGCCATGCGTGGTCCCCAGAGGCTCCCCAGGCTGCAGCCGGCCTCATCCTGCACTGCTGGCTCAGCAGCATCCCCCTGAAACCAAGGGCTGCCAAGCGCCTCCAGCAGTGATGGGGCACAGTTCTTGTGTCGGAGCTCTCCCTGTGTCCCCTGTGGATGCATTCAGGGTTGGGATGGGCTGGAGTGGCTGGCTGCGGGGCGGAACCTGGTGTAGGCAGAGCGGGGAAGGAGCTGAACAGCTGCTGCCTCCTTTTCCTCCTGCCATGCACTGCAGGAAGCACCCTGAGAGGAGTCATGTTCCTCCTGCTCCCACTCTCTTCAGGCCTGGAGTCTGTTTGGTGCAAAGAGTGAAAGGGGAGAGCAGATGAGTGCCTGTGGTACTTCCCATGGTCAGTCATTTTCTCATTCTTCTTTCACAAGCTTTCCCAAGCCCTCTCTCACAGGATCTCCAGAGAGAGGCTGGAGGACCTAAGGACCATAAAACCATCCCTTTCATGGAGCCAGCAGCCTCCCTGTGGACACAGGTCCTGACTCTCACATAGCTGCATGAGCATTGCTCTCTCCCTGGAAGCCTGCCCAGGCACTGACACAGCTCAGGGGTGGCCCTGAGTCCCAAAGGCCTCAGCAGCAGAGAGCCAGTGCACCCTCAGGTTTTTGGCATCCACCATCCCCCTGCAACCTCGTGTCACCCACCCATTGCCAGCTGATGTGCCACTTGCCCGAGACATGCCTGCCATAGCTGGCCTGCACCCTTCTGCCTCTGAAAACAGAGCTGTGGGTGATGCTGGAAAGCAGTGAGGCGGAGGGAAGGGGTGCAGGACTCCAGCTTGCCTCTGGCTGTGTGTCCCTCTGGCCGTGTGTCCCGCTGGCCGGGCGAGCTGTTTGCTTGTGCTGCTGCAGCCAGCGCTGGGATGGTGCAAACCAGTGGCTGCCAATTGACGTCAGAGGAGCACCGGTGGTTTGTGTGAGCTGAGGGACTGCTTCTACTCAAGGTGGGTTTCCAACACCACACAGAAATGCTTAAATCCCCCCGCTTCCCCTCCCTCTGCTCCAGGAAACAAGTGCCTTATTTCATTCATTGGCTGGTTTGGTTATGGCGTGAATCCTGCCCATATTTTGGCTACTCGGTTGTTTGCTGAGGACCAACCAGCTCAGATAATGCCAGCAAAGAGCAGGGGAGTGAAAGAAGAGGGGGGAAATAGGGCAAAGCCAAGTTTAATCTCCTCTGCCTCAGTTTGTGCCACACGTTTCCAGACAGGACTAAAGCCATGTATTTTTTTCTTCTTGCATTGCCTGTGAAGTTTTTGAGACTTGTGAAAAAGTGGGATGCTGAGTTCCTGCCATCCTTCTTCTCTTCCCCTTCAAATCACTGCGTGTTCTGTGCAATCTGTCTGGGCCAAGGCAGTTTGTTTAAACTTGCTGCATTTCCCTTTGACTGCTCAAGTTTTCTTTCAGCCACTTTTTTTTTATTTTGTGTTGCACTTATTAGCTACAATCCCTCTCTTTTTCACTTGTCTCTAGCTGGATTTGACAGTGACTGTCAGTACATTTTCCCTAAGCCCAGACCAATGTCTTTAACTGCAACATGTTTTTCCCAATCCAGAATGATTCCCACAGGGAGTGCTTGGAGGAGTCACTGCCTTGACTTCCATGGACTTTGGGTCAGGCCTGTGCTCTCAGATCACTCCATATGTGTTGCTGCCAATCCGTGGGGCTGGACCCTTTAAGATTGTCCAAAACAAACACTCTCCGGGTGAGATCAGTGCACAGACCATCACGTGAAAAGCTCTGTGATAACAACTGGCTGCGTGTTTGCTTTCATATGGCATTGATTCTTATTTCCCTGACTATTTTTAGTCTTCAAGGTTGTCCCTTAATCAACCCGCCTTCTCTAATAGCTGATGTTGCCCCTAGTGTGCTGCAGCAGGGCTAATGATGCTTTGTATTAGGTGTGGGAAATATGAATTAGTTTCTCATCCATTTCAGTGGCATGGGAAATACGAGTTAGTTTTTCATCCATTTCAGTGCCTTGAGTCAGATCCCCATACAGCCACTGAAAGTAAAACCCCATCAAACTCCATACCAGCCCCAGTCAACATGTTCCTGTTAGTGGGGAAAGTAAGATGTGCCATGCTCAGACAAAGACAAATCAAACAAATCTTTATTCCTCTTCTCCTCTACCTGCTTTTTCCCTCCAGGGATAAGGATTTGTGGCCCCAAAGCTGTCTGAGGAGGAGGAGTGGAGCAAGCCTGGCACTGAGCCCCAGCTGGAGTGAACCTTTCAAGTGGGGTCAGCTTCTCTCAGGGATGAGGATCCCCATTATCCTGCATGCCCTGAAAGCTTCTCTTGCTCAGTGCAACACCTGAGCAGAGCGGGGTCCCTGGTTGTTGTCTGCAGGTCCTGAATTTTCCCTTTCAGGTGTAATTTAGTGGAGTTAAGATCAGGGCCTGCTGTTCCCACCACACAGTAGCCACACTTGCCTCCTGGGCTAATGAAATGCCCCTGTCTATTAGCAGGGAATTATCCTGTGGGATTTTCAAGCACTGGATCTCTGTCATGTTTTGATAGTTTCCTGTGACAACAGCATAATCAGTGGCTGGAGAACTCAGGAGACGTCTCAGGAGCCGGTTTGCAAATCGTGCCACCCCTGCCTTGGCTAAGCAGGGGCAGCTCACATGGAGCCCACAGACCTGGTGCCTTTTGTGGGGTTAGGGGAGGATGGGCCAGGAAAGTCCTGCCTCACTGGAAAATGGAGAAGCAAGAGAAGCACTGAAACCTGGGTGGGGTGACTGAGAAAAATTCTATTAGAAATAAAGTGGAGATGCAACTCCTGTTAATTCAGAAACACAGAATATTACTAACTGAAATCCTACAATTTCCTTTTGTACACAAAAAAAAAAAAAAGCTGAATCTATGCAAAAAGTAGCCTTACCAGAATATATATATATAGATATATGAGTACATCCCATAAGCTGCCCTTTCCCATCCCTCCCCTCTCCCAGTCAGGTTACAAAATTTCCTTCCTTTGGTGACACCAAAGAAGCCTGGCTGCCTGGGTCCCCACCCAAGGCAGTCTGGAAGAATTGGACAAGCCATAAAAATACACTAATTTTCACATTCCTAACCTAACAACGCTTTGGATTTTGAAAACTCGAAGTGCCTGATTTCTGGGGGTTTATTTTCTGCACATTTTCACTGTTTCTCAGTGTGTTGGCAGGTTTGGGCAGCAAAACAGGGTGGGAGGATTTTGTATTTCCTCTTGGGTCCCTTCATGCGCGTGCTGCTCTCCTGCCTGGATTCACAAGGTGGAAGGGAAAGTGTAAATGTCTATTTTCTTCCCTTTTCAGTGTGATTGTTCCCTAAACTATCCCACCAAATCCCTAGTGACCAGTAGTGTCACTATAAATGGGGATTGCTGCAGGGCTTGGTTGACTCGGGCACATTATGGATCTGGGACAACAGCTTCCCCTGCCCTCCCCATGTCTGCTCTGGCAGCTGTGGAACTGGAAGAAAACGTCCCAAAAAAGATACGAGGGTGGTTTCCACACCCCTCTGCATGCATGCAGCTCTGGCTCCAGCAGTGATCCTCCCAGCCAGCCTCATGGAGGACAGATCAGGGAAAGGATTCCTTTCATCATAGTTTCAGTGGAAGAGAAATCCTGCACTGAAGTGAGGAGAAATCCCTCTTCAGTTAGCTTTGGGCTAATTAAAAATAGTTGTCCTTAGACAGCTATGGGGTTAAAACCCTATCTCACTCAAATATCTAATTTCCAGGAGAATCAGGGCTTGTAAAGCTGAGGGCTGCCTTAATCAGTGTCACTCTCTATATCTCCTGTAACTTGAGGTCAGCCCAGCACTCATCAGTCATAATCCATCTGACTGAAGGAGAGGCAGGTACTCAAATCACCCTCTGCAGGTTTTTCTCTCCTCTCAGGCCGGGCTGCTGCTCACATTTGGTGGCTGACTCTCAGATGTCTGTGCCAAGCAGGGATACCTGCGTGCACCCGGGTGACTTTGGGTGGCCCCAGCTCCATGCTCTCTCTGCAGCCAGTCACTGTAAGCCTTAGGTACTGCTACACCTTTACTCTAATGTAAAGATGCCTTTGTGGAGCATTGAGGTGACAAATTAAATAGCTATTGCCCATATATTCTTTAAAAAGAAAGGAAAAAAAATCACCAGCTCCCCCACAAGAAGTTTGAAGTTTAGATGAGGCTTTCAACCATCTGCTCGGACAAAGGCATGGAGACCAGCTACCAAAACCAAAAGAAAAATATACCCCAGTCTTTGTAGATGCAATCACTGTTTATGATGTGTGGCTACAAAGACAATTTAGCAGAGGGTAAATGCTACTGAGCAGCAATTACTAGAGGCAGCCATTTAGCAGAAAGCAAAAACCCCTGGGGAGGAGGAACTGCAGAGACCTGAGATGAGCTACTCCCAAAATTCACCTTCTGGGAGCCCTTGCTACAGGTGCTGCAGTCTGTGCGTGGCCACTCAGAAATGAGCTGGCGAAGATGTTGCTGGCTGAGGGCCCAGCACTGCCTGACGTGACACAGGACAGGGACACGGGACAGGGCTTCCCTGCGCCTCAGAACAGCTCGGCCCTGCCCTAGGGTTTATGTTACAGCCCGAGAAGGAGCAGAGATCCTGCCCTGCAGCCCTGGGAGCGGTGGGTGCCCGTGCCTGCCGTGCCGCTGCCTTAAGGAGGCCTCGAGCTTCGCGCCCGGGACTGAGCTGCTGTTGTTCCTCTGCACCTCCCTCGAATCCCCCTAAGCCAACACCCTTTGCTAAGACCGAAAAACATTTTCCAGACGCAAGCATGTGTACGTGTGTGGGTGGGTGGGGTGCAGGGGACTATGAAAATTTCAAGGCGAGGTATGACATCCTGGCTTTCTAAATATAGAGGACCTGAGCTGTGGCTTCTCTCACACGCTAGCAGCGTGCTTTCTCTTTTGAAAGGCCCCCAGAGCAAATATTGCACTGGCTGGGAGCGTGAAAAAAAGGAAAAAAAAAAAAATTAGAAAAAAATTAGTCCTGCGAGTTGATTGCAGCTCCCGGCGTTCTTGCGCAGAGTTGTTTTTCGGGCAAAGCTCCAAGCGGTGCCCACGCAGAGCGGCCGGGCCAGCGAGGCGCAGATGGCCGTCACATGAAGGCTGGTGGCAGCCCCAGCGTGGGGCCAGCGCCTGCCGGGGCTTCCCCTTCGCCCACCAGCCACCGGCCTTCCAGGGGCAGCAGGGGAGGGAGAGGGGCGCAAACCCTGGCGGGGCTGGGAGTGTGACATTTTGGCTCCCCGCGAGGCGCCGCGTCTCGGTTCCCTTTTCGCTGCCGTTATTGTTGCTTTGGTATTTGCATAGCACGACATGAAAATGCCTCAGAGCCAGAGGAAAGTGGTAGCTGCTTCTTCTCCTTTTAAAAAGCCAAGCAGTTATATCCATGTAACACCATCACTCCGTGTGTGTTCAGGGTGGAGGAGCAGGCATGACACCAAAGGGTTATGGCCTTTGGAAAAGTTCTGCAGAACTGAATTTAATCGAGACTGATGATCTCTAAGCCAAGCTATAAAATCCAGCGGAGAGTTATATCCCAGTAATAGACCCTATTAGAGGGTCTAGCACAGTCTATAGAAAGGATCTCCTCTCTATTAAATTCTCTAGGGCTTGAGTTCTCATTTACACAAAGGGCCCTTTTAGCTGTGTAAAATGGCCATAAAGTAGGTGTAAAAATGATTGATGCCTTCTTTACAACCCCTTTACACTGGGAAAACAGTGTAAAGTGGCCAGGTTGCAAATGAGAATCACACCTGGGTTTGTGAGAGTAAATTACATCGAGACCTTCGCAAATTCTGTGTGTCCATAGAGGTTTAATCCTACCCCTTTCTGTGGAATTCAACTAAAAGATAAATTTCCCAGGCTTATAAAAAATTGTTTTCTTCTTCAACACGTCTGTCCTTTCCAAGCCTTTTAGTCCCGGTCTTTTTCCTGGTGCAGTCCAGTGGACTCTGACACTGGGAAAAAGCTAGGAGGTGTCTGGATATGCTGTGGTAGGTGAAAATCCTTTAATTAGTACTTTCCAAAATTCTTAATCCGAACAAAATACATATTGTAAAACCGTACCCGGGGGAAACTACTTCCTAAACCTTCTGTGTCTGTTTCTCCATCTCTCCTGTTCTGGTTTTATGCTCTTGAGATACATGAAACGGAAATAGATCAAAATGCCCCGTATTTATTCATTAAGTATATAAATCACCAGCAGAATACATGATGAATATTGCTTTCTTCCAGAGCAAAGGGTTAAGCTGCATCGTGCTGATTAGCAAACCGAATTTGTGTCTGAAAGTGGAGGATGAGCTGATAGGGAAGTGCACGGCTTGTTAAGTGGAGCAGGCTCTGTTATCCAGACCTCCCCTCTCCTCCCTGCCGACACGCCGAAGGCATTTACAGCAGCTCTGTGATCATCCCCGCTGCGTCTGCCGTGCTCCAGAGCAGCCCCGGCAAATCTCAGCCCAGGGGTGAGCAGGCAGAGGCCAGGCATCGCCTGCCCAGCCTCATCCCACAGCCTCCGGGAGCCCAGCACCTGGGAGGCCGTGGGAGACAGGGAGTGAAAACATGTGGGTGAGGCGGAGGTCAGAGGATTAAGGAGACAAAGGGCAGCTCTGGTGGAAATGCCGCTGGGGCAGGGCTGGAGCGCTGCACACCAAGCTATCCCCTGAACAACAGGGATGTTTGGGATGGGTAGGGGGAAGCATACCCTGCTCTGCCAGCAGAGCCTTCCGCTGCTTGTGCCAGCCATGGGTGCAGTGGTGAGGGTGGGACGAGGCCCCAAAGCTCAGCTGTCATTCAGACTCTCTTTGATCCTTTTCCTGCTTCTTGTTATGCTCTGTGTGGAGAGAGGATCCCACATTTTTGGCTGGAGGGAAGGGCAGGTGCACCGAGGGCCATGCAGGTACATCCTCCATCCTCTGCCCTGAGCTTCCACAGAGAGCACGGCGGGAGGCATGTGTGGGGTGGGGGACAAACCTGAGCACACCACAAGGTGAGAGGCACCCCTGTGTACCCATCTCCAGGCTGGATGGCCCTGGCACAGGTCTGTGAGCACTGCTGGCAGCACATTCCACCAGAGCTGTGGGAGATGGGCTGGTTCCTGCCTGATCTGCATGGATGGCCCCAAGGATGAGTCTGACATCACCAGCCCTCCATCCCTCTCCTCTCCTGTCTCAGCTTGCCCCAGCAGTGCCTGGGAGGCAAACTGAGGTCTTTGGATGGGTGGTGACAAGGGCACCCTTGCAAACGTGCCCTGCAGCCAGGTTTATGGGTGGTTGTTACTTTTAGGTGCAAAAAAAAGGGTCATTTGGAAGCAGATTTCAAAACCCCTCATGTTTTGCAGCTCCTTGCTTTGCGGCTTGGCAGAGAGCACCTTGGTGATGCTGTGTCTACTCCAGAGGCACTTTCCATGACTAAAACAGCCCCTACACGCAGCAGTGTTCTAGGTGGGCCACAGGAGACCTCCCTATGCTGTGATCTTCTGACCCTGGAGGCTTGATGGTCTAGTCCCTGGACGATGTGTGATGACCGTATGGAAGACAGGTTTTTTGGTAGGATTAGAGCTCCTTAGACAACTAGGTGTTTGCCAGCCTGGGTTTTTGACTTTCTGATGACTATTTTTGCTGCAGAAAGTTGGCTGTTTTTTTTTTTTTCTTTGAAGCCTTATATAAATTTCATTTGCTTCCTCCTAGCTAATGATTATGGCACAATTTTTCTGGCATGTGATTGCTCCACCCCACCTCAGAGACATCCTTGTTCTGGCTGGGATCGGGAAATCCCTAGTCATGGCAGGGTGTGAGCACCAGCTGGCTTGCTCTTGCACAGATATGGATCAGGAGGCAGTGCCAAATGCTGCCAATTAGGAATTGCTCCTAAATTTAGATGTCCATGCTGTGCAAGGGGAAATGGCAGTTCAAGGGACAAACCAATGTGGTTGTCTTTGTACAAGGCTAATAAGATGTAAAACACTTCTAGAGCTGCACTTTAAGGGTGAAAGAGCACTGCTCTAATACGCTTTGTTTTTCCATCCTCATTAAGAAATCATTATCCTGTTGCCCTCATCATTATCAAAGGTGTCTTTGGGAGACTGGCAGTCTCTTGCTTCCCTCCCTCCACCCCATTTTAAAAGCATTCATTGTTGCAGGGATATGTATTTCATGGCTGTTGGCCCAATTCCACTGCTGGTGTGTAAGGCTGATTGTCTTCAGAGGAGTTACACCAAAAATGCATTTGGCCTTTTGTGCTTGGAGTATAATTGGTGGAACTGTCTAAAATCTGGGTTTGCCAGCCTGCAATTAGAGCAATATGGACATAGTTTTCAACATGACTAGTGATTTAGGATCCCTCTACTTTAGGAGTGCAACTCAAGGTTCCTTAAACTGATCTTTTCTCCCAAACATCAGAAATCTGCCTGGGGTCTCAAGCAGGGCCCGCCAAAGAACCTTCAGTGAACTCAACTCATATTTGTTGTTTATTAGTAATTGCGTTAGGATTAATTATCATTAATCATTCTGAAAAGTTATATGTGTATTTTATATGGCAGCCATCAATTTATTCACTTTGGTGTTGGTCTCAACCTGCACTGAAAGAGGTCTTGACCTCCCTCATTACTTTCCTGAATGCTAAATTCCCATCAGGTTGGCGTGGATTACACCCAGAGCACCAAGATATGATATATTCCTGAAGCATGTTCCCACTGATATAATTAAGCAGTTTGTATCAGATCCTTATCTGGTAGAAATTGGCATAGCTTCTCTGAAGGCAAGAGGGAAATGGACCCTATTTTGTAATGGCTGTAGCCCTGCAGATGAGTTCCCAATGATTTTATCTGTGGCTATTACAGATCCTCTTTGGGGAGCCTTTGTACAGCTGCATCTTTAGGACTCTGTGACCTCTAGCTAATCTCACAAGAGGCCTTTTCTCAAGAGCAGCCGTGCAAAATGCTCCTGAAACCATTGGAAAAATATATCCATTAAAGCCGTGTGAGCGTTTTTCCCTCATAAAAACCCTTCCAAGCGCCCGTCCCTCCACGGTGCCCGCGGTTGCAGTTCCCACCTCCGGCCACAAGCCCAGAGCCTACACCGGCTCCCTGTGGCCTTCGGCGGCCGTGAGAGGCTGGAAGCGAACGCCCACGTAGAAGACCTGGTAGCGGTGCTTCCACACCACGAAGCACGTCAGGAGGCACACCAGGGCTGCCACCAGGTTGAGAGCCATCTGCAGCAGGAGGTACAGGCCGAGCATGCTGCTCAGGCTGCCGCAGTCGGCCGCGTCCCGGTACACGAAGGTCCGGCCGAGGGGGTCCGCGGTGTCCAGCTTGCACTGGCAGGAATCCTGGATGGTGTCACAGGTGAACCTGGTCAGCTGCAAGTAGTGGTGTGCGGCAAAAGCCACCGCCAAAACACAGGCAACCAGAGCCAGGGCACTCAGGAGAAAATAGAGCAGCTGAAAGAAAGGGAGAAAAAAAAAAACCCAAAGAGATAAAACCGCTTTTTCCAGCTTCTTAGAGGTTGAGGAACACACAAGGAATGCAGCACATGTACTTTGCAGGGAATTCATACCCACAATGTACTGTCTGGAGATTGGGTGCTTCAACAACTGCAAGGCTCATTATGATGAGAAGTTCAGCAGGTCATCTCAAGAACTTGCCTTGCATGTTTTATACAGAGCATTGCCTTGCAATTTTGAGGCCTGGGGAGAGTACCAGGGAACTGGAGTGTCTATACATCAAGAAGCTTTATAGGGAGGGAGGGAGCATGTTCCTCTCCAGTCTTACCTGCATTGACAGGACTCATGGTCATCAGCTGAGACAAATTAGTGCCTGGAAGCAGGGCTGAGCAGACTGAGCCTTGGGCTGCCATCTTACCCCAGGCTGTGCTGAGCTGTAGGTGTTTTTGAGGCTTTGCTCATGTGTTATTCTCAGTTTGCATGTCCAAATAAATCTGATTTATACTTGCAAATCAGGCAGTGGGGTGGCTGATCTCCTGTTTGTGGCCCTGTGGATGCAGCCAGCCTGTTTGCTTCCCAGTCCCACTGTGGAATGGGAATGCAGATCTCCACAAAAAAGCGTGTGCTGTGCTCAGTCTGCTTCCAAAACCTGTCCCATAAATATGGGGAAGTCTTTCACAGGCAGGAAAGGGCAGCAAGCACCTTTCTTTTCCCAGTGCTACAGTGTGAGAAGGACAAGGGTCTGCTCGTCACCTCCGCTGCTCCTCACAACAGTGGCAGCTTAAAAATAGCCTGGCTTTTATCAAGGGTAGTTCTGCAGAGTCCACCCCCACAAACACATGGAAACTGGCAGCAAGTCAGAGCCTTTGACACCCCAGGATTCACCTGAGAGCTTTGGATACCAGCACATATGGACTTCCCTTTGCTTTTGATAGCTGGAACTGGCAGTTGCTGCACTGCGTACAAAATATGTGTGAATGTATATTAAAATCATGTTCTGTGTTTAGCCAAAATCACATTTTTTGGTTCTGTTCAGCACTGTAAAAACATTTATTTTCCTTGGCGTCTTATCTGTCAGACACATGGCATGGTTGGGAATCTGTTATTTTAAATAGCAGTTTCTCTCTCTCTCTTTCTGTCTCTTAACCTCAATACTGCAAGTAAAATATCAATATAAAAGCATTTTTTATGACCTTGAAACTCCAAGTATGTATGTCTTGATAAAATTCACACTCCTGGTGTATTTGTCTTATATCTACAGTGTGAATCAATCTTCTTTTTGGTTGCCAGCTTAAAAAAAAAAAATTGGGATTATTGCAAGTCCTGCAGCACTATGTACATTTCCTCCCTCATATCACCAAATTCTTACTGAAAGATCTTAGTTTCCAAGACTTGGCTGCTATTAAATTTAATGACTTCCCCCGTGGCCTTAAACCAAGGGCAGCTTCAAAATGAGGGTGGCTCATATTAAACACAATTACTTTGCCCCCACAGCTTTCAAGGGAAGGGTCTGTGGGAAAGGTGAAGCTGGAAAATGGGGCCACCTCTTCATATGAAGCATACAGGAGATGGAGTGCTGCTGACTGATGGACCCCCTCCAAACCAAGATGTGGTAATTCATAGGCCAATGGCATTGTTTTCAAAGATGGTGCAAATGTGTTCGATGGGGAAAACTGAAAATGGACAAATGTTGGTTGTTCTGTGATATAGAAGTCCTGGTGGAAGTCCCTGGATTCCGCCCAGCAGAAGACAGAATCAGGCCTCCCTAATAGATGAGATACTAAGCCAAGGCTACACCATGTGCCTGATTCTCCCTTGGCAGGTATTTTATTTAGCTGGCAGCTTCTATCCAAAGTCAGGACACAACAGTCTAATCTATGCTCCAGGTACAGTAAGAGAGAATTTGTCTGTTGTGTTCCTAAAGGGAAGGAGATCTCAGAATCTGAATACACAGGCAGCTCTTATGATAATCCTTGGAGGTGAAGGGAGATGCATGGGGGACACAGGGCAATTTCCAAAAAGCTTATTATTCTCACAAGATGTTTGCAGAGGAATCTCTCTGTGAGCTGCTGAAAATGAACACGTTTCCAAATATCAAAGGTGAGCCAAATGCAAGCACTGCCTCTGAGGGAGCACAAGACAGTGAGTGCTGAGATTCCATCAGCAGATTAATCACATGCCAGACCTGGAGGCAACTTCAGCATCACAAATACAACTGCGTGGTGGGCTGTGCCCAGGAACCAGGACTTGCCACTGGAAAACTGTTTTTTAACAGCTCCAGAGAGATAGGCACTGCAATTGCTGCTTAAATAGAAGGAGAAAAGGGAAGTGGGGAGAGACAGTGTACAATGAGGTCAGAGCATGGCAGCTCATCCTCCTTCATGTTCCTCATACGAGGAAGAGACATTTTAGCAATATTTACTGGCAATAGTTTTCCTCTGTGACTAAACTGAAATAAATAACAGGAAGATGGATTAAGTTCCTCATGGAAAAGGCTCCTCATAGTTATCAGAGGCGAAAGCAGAGGGGTTTGCAGAGGTGGATCAGGAGGCCTTGTTTGAGGGCAGTGGCTCAGGCATGAGCCCCTGCAGGGAACAGGAACCGTGGTGTGTCACGGCGTGGGCTGGGCGTGCCGTGGGGAGGACCACAGGGAATGATCTGTCAAATGTCAGCACAGAGCCCAGGAAGTCCACAGGATGGCTCAAGACTTTCCTGTGTGGCACTGGCTGTTGCTGTCCCCCCCTGAAGGGCACAGCCACCCTCCCTTTGGGTGGCCTCCCTTTCTCAGGGACACATGGCGTGCTGTGGGTACCCACAGCAGTCTCGGGAAGGGATTTCTGCCAAAAGCAGTTCTCACACCTCCTTCTTTAACAGGATCCAGGGCTCATGCAAGTGTGAAATGAGAGAAGCAGCTGCCAAGAGGGAGGAAGGCAGAGAGGACTGCACAGGTCTCCCGTTTCCCACCCAGAGGGAATCGCTCACAGTGGTCAGAGGGTCACCTTGGGGGTCGACCCAAATCCCCCAGGCTTCTGTGTGTGTGTGTGTGATCTGTGTGTGTGTGTGAGTGGTCCTCCTCTCACAGCGATCCTTGGGCTTTGCAAGGGAACTTGGGGTGCTTAATGCACTCCAGGGAAGCCCAGACCCGATTTTCCTGTAGGATGATGCCTGGCTGATGGAAGCCAGCCAGCAGTGTGAAGGCAGGACCTGGGCCAGACCCCATAAGGACAGTCAGAGCAGATTGGGCTGAACCCAACAGCAGTGCTTGATGAACCATCAGGCCCTCAAGGAGAAAAGAACAACTCTCTGAACAACCTGTCTCATGACTGCAATCTTGCATCCTCAGCCTTGTCATAGCTAATGCTCATTTTTAGTTCAGAGGCAGCCTCTAACTGAAATTCAAAGATTTGAGAAGTGATACTGGAGATGTAGACGAGTCCTATGTGATCGAAGCCCTGGAGGAGAGTTTTAACTCCTACTTTGTTAAAATAGGTATGAGCCCTTCAGACAGAAGCCATTGGTTCTGTTATCCCAAACTGTGGGAAAACAGCTCCCAGCAGGGACATGGGACAGGAGAGGTGAACAGCCTGGGAATGCTGGAGTTCTGTGGCATGCTGCAATAGGAAATGCTGGGAAGGGGGATTTTGGAGAGGAGGGTACCTTGGGTAAGCAACCAGTCCATAGGCTATTGACTGAACCGGGGATATTTAAGCTCTAATTCTGCCAGGTGCCAAGAAATGGTCCATTTTACATCACCTCGGGAGCAATTCCAAAACGTTTATTCTCCTACGGGGAACGATGGCTCACATTCCTTACCGTCAGGGTGGGTGGCAGAGACATCTGAGCTGCCCAGCCCGACATGCCGTTCCCAACACCAGGGATGACTCCCTTCCTGCCTGGATGCCAAATTCAATTTAAAGCTGCAGGGCAGGCAGTAAAAAGCCTGGTGTGGCAGCCCCCGCCCAGCCCAGTAACCTTCCTTGGGGATGGAAAGGTGACGGGGGGGACAATGTAGAGGCAGCCACAGGGCAGGCACAATTGTGCTTCTCCCTTTCTTTCTTTAAGTACGGGAGAAGCTCGAGAAAGACACAAAAGACACACCGGGTTCTAATTTCTAAGGGAGGATGGATGGTTTGAAAAGCTGCTCCTTGCATTTTGTTTCCTTCTGCCTTTTTCCAGTTAATAATCACTGTTATTTTGTGCTGCTTGCGTCGGTATTTTTCTCGGTTATTATGTGTCTGCAAAATATTAAGAGCCCTGAAAATTACAATAATAAGGAAAAATAGCCCAGGAAAAAATGGTGTTAAAAACAAGTGTTCCCAGTGTTCACCAGCCTTGCTCTTCTAGTTGCTCACCAGTGTCAGCAAAGAAGTTTTGGAGACGAAGGTGGGGTGAGGTGCAGTTCCTGCTCGGATGGGAATTTGCTTTGTGGGAGAATGCATGTCCCTGTGCTTTCCAAGTACTTTCCCATTAAATATTAAAACTTGGTTTAAGTGGACTAATTTTATGCCACCCTACGTCTTACCCTGCTCACTATCTCCACTTAATTTACTTTAACTCTCTGAACACTTCCAAAATTATTCCAGCTCTGTCTATATTCCTAAAACATGATGAATGAAACGGTGTCTTGTTCTGATTTGAAATGTTATTAGAGTTTCCCCTTTGTAGGATACAGTTACTTTCTTGGCTGCCTGGAAAGTACCAGAAAACCATTCCTGCATTTCAGGTGTATTTTCACTTCTTTTCCTGTGGTCTTAAAAAATATGCCCTGTATCAACTCTTCTGATCATATTTAATGACATGAGGGGGGAAAAAAAAGTTTAAAAAATGTTAAGGTACCTTCACTGTGAACTGCACACATGTCTTCTCGTCGGGTTGGTACGAGATACAAAGCATAACAAATCCCACTAAGGCCACCACACAGACCTGCAAGGGAAGAGATGTAAAATTGTGTCAAGGTTAAAAAAAACCCCCACAAAACACAATCATTATTTTTCTCCCAAGCCAGGACACCTTTCCGTGTTTGCAGGACCATAACTGAAAAAGCAGTGTGGAAACAAAGTCATCAAAGACACAGCACAGCAACAGCCCCCAGGATGTGCATTGAGTTTTTGCCCACAAAAACATCAAAAAAGAGCAGAAGCCTTCTGAAGTTGGGCTTGCAAGCCCAAAGAGGACCATCCTATGTAGATCTGGGTGCTGACAGGGTTTTTATGTCACCTGACAGGGTTTTTATGTCACCCCTGCAAGTTTTAAATCATTAAACCATGGCTGCCACTGGGTAAGAAGCAGCAGAGTTTATTGCAGAGGCTTTCACCCTCTTCTGGAGTGGACACCTTACTAAAGAAGGTGTCCATCTCCCCTGCAACCTGAAACTGTGTTTTAGCCCTGTGGCAGTCACTGCTGAAGATTAAAAGTAATGGAAAAGTATTTGCACACTTGTTTATTAATTTAGCCATCCTTATTATTAATTCTGGATTTATCTGCAGCAGCAGATACTCACAGGCTGGCATTTTTCAGGCAAGAAGAGAAGATCCTCCTCTGAGGAACTAGCCCAATAAATGTGATTCGCTTTTTTGTGTTTAGAAAACACAGCGTGTCCCCACACTGTGCTAAACACTCCAGTCAAGTGCCCTCCTCTCCCACTTTTCGGAGGATCAGCGAGAAAACCTCACAGGAGGACTTAGGAGCAGCAGACTTCTGCTTTTTGGCAGTTCATCCCCTGGGTGGAGGAGTTGGGTACCCAGGCACCAGGCTGGATCTGGGCATGGGGGAGGCTGTTGGCAGCTGGAGCTGTGCTTGGAGGAATCTGTGCATGTTTGAGCTGCCTTGGAAAAACAGGTGAGTTGATGGCATTCACATGTTATTAAATGACCTTTCAAATCACACCTTTAAAAGCCATTTCGGGTGTGATGAGCCTTAGTGGGGACTTTGGATGAGATAAGGCACTGTCCTTTCAGAGGTCCCCTCTACACACATGGCCAGGAACAAGTCATCACCTCCCTGCTAGGAGCATCTTGGTTATAAATGACAGCTATTAAATTCTTGGTGACTACAGCAAGATTCTTCTTCTTCTTTTTTTTTTTTTTTACCTCCTCCACTTTACTTCTGAAGTTTGGAAGAGTTATCATTAATTTCAGACTTTCTGCTTTCCTAGAGCAGTGGGATTTGCCCTCTTTGGCCAGAGCCATGCGTGAGCTGCCTTTGCCAAAGTGGGGCTATGCCACAGAGATGCCTGCAGGAACGTGGGGCTCCATCACAGCCCCATCCCCACCTGCACGCCCTGGAAGTGCTGCTCACATCCAGATTTCCAGCTCCACAGGGAACTAGACCTGCAGTGAGAAATACCCAACTGTCCTTTTGGACAGTAACAGATAAACGTGTTCCTTTTATGGTCTGTTGCAGAAAGTGTCAAACATTTTGCATCTGCATTGGTGGTGCCAGGCCCCAGACAGCAGCCCTGCAAAGGAGAAGTACCTCCCAACACACACAGCAGTGTCCCTCAAGAACCTGGGTGATTAGGAGCACTTTTCCCCATGAAGTTTTATTTGATGTCATTTTAGTGGGACATGAATAGGAAGTATTGCCCGGGAACATTTCTAAAGAATGCGTCAGTATTATTTACTCCTGTCCATGTCATGTGTATTTATATTCTGGTCCTGTGACTTACACACGGCCTCCAATTTATTTGTTTCTTTCTTTTTATTGTTGACAGCCGTAGCTGACAGGGTTGTTTGGGGAAAAAACAACCTTTCTTGTCAAAGGTCCTTCAGCGCTGGGGTTTTTTGCCCTGTAGTGCTTCTGTGTGACTCAACCATGTTTTATTTCTCGGGATTAATCACCTATGTCCTTGGTACCTTGCACTGTATATTAATCTTTTAATTTAATTAACATGCCCATAAAACTTAAATCTTAAGAGATCCTACTGCTGATAATATCCAAATGATAAACTCCCCCAGTACCAGTAATGGCTGAGGGTGAGAACCTGCAGCAAGAACCAAAAAAAGAAAAAAAAAAGGCTTAAACACACTGTCTTAACATCATATCCCCAAAATTTATGACAAATCATAGGGTCTCATCACATCAAAGCTGGACCTAAGTATTTTCAGGATCTGGTGCTGAAGGATCTTGTTATGAGCAATAAATCAAATTTGCTTTGCTTCAGCTACACTAGTGGGCATTTACACTTGCATGGACTGAGAGCCAGATTTGCCTCCAGGTGACTGCCATGAGACATCATGGGACTGTTCCCACTCCCTCCTTCCCCTTCCATTTAACCACAGAAGGCTGACAGAGCTGCATTCATTTCTGAGGGCAGAGACCAAGGCTGGAATTTTCTCTCTGCCACCAAGTGCCTCGGACAACTTTTGCAAAACTCCTGCTGGCTTCACACGTGGCAGGATCAGACCTCCCTCTGCAGAAAGCTTCCCATACAAAGGGCTATCAGTTAAAAGGAGCTCCATTTCTGCACACGCTTTCCAAAGGTCCTCTGGGATTTAAATAATATACTCAGGGACACTTGAAGAGGCACATTTGTAGAGAGGTATTTATAAAGGATTACACTGGGTCAGGATTCCGACAAGTCTTGGCCAGGATATTTTGGAAAGCTTAAGTATTTCTTTTATAACAATACAGTAACATTTTTTAAAATTCTTTTAAAGCCAGAGATGTGTGTTTTTCTAAGTGGCAGTAAAAAAATATCGTGGCTGAGAATTATGACCCACATATGTTTAACATTTCAGCTCTTTAAAGGTAAATTCACTCCGTAGAGGAAACCAAAGTGTAGAACGTTTTTATAGGAAACAGTTCTATGCTGCTATTTTATACATTATTAATAGATCAGCCTTGAATTACACCTGTGAAGTGTAACAGAATATAAAAATCCACTGGTAAGTATTTTTTAGGGGCCTCTAAGTAACTATAACAGCTGCAGGCACGTTACAGGTGCTGTTGATGCTGATTGCTAAGCAGCATTAGGTAATCCTGAATGCTGGTGCTGCGACAGCCACTGCCACATCCCAGTGTGAAGCAGACATTTCCCATGCCTTATTGACTGAGCACACAACATAAAATGCAATTGAACCCACTTCAGCACGTGCTTGCCACCAATCGATGTGCATTTGTTACACAAATAAAACAGATTCTCTGAGACCTGCAGGACGGCGCTTAATTAGATCAGCTCTGGTCAGCTGCTATCCAGAAATCCAGGAATTTGCATTTCTGTGCATATTTCAACTCAAGTTTATTTCAAGATCCTGTTTCAAAATTTCCATATGGACTAACAAACACACCCCTTGCTGAATAGGTAGTGACGTGAAAGGTTATCCAAGGGAAGAATTTAATTTTGGAAAGCACTACCTAGAAAAAGACCCAAATGTGATACAGAAGTATTTAGGAAAGGTAAAGATTTCATTTTGCTTAAGGCATACCCTGTTAAATCCCCCCAGTTCACAACCCAGGAGAACAGCTATTTACTAACACTGGCTGAAGAACTTAAATATTTAGGCTGTACAAAATTTTTAATGATATTTCTTTTTGGGGGGAAGCAGTAGACATTCCTCCCATTGGGAAGGAACACCTCAGGGCTGAAAAGTGACTTAAGAATTATTTGGTTTTTTTAAGACACAATCAAAATAGGAGGAGAAATTTTCCAGCTTGCTCACACCCCAAAGAGGGCAGGAACCTGCTGTCATGTTATCCCACCTGCTCCTGCAAGGATTCAGCACAAGGTGTGTGAGCAGCACAAGGACACCACGTGGCAGGGATGAGGAAGGTTGTGTGTAATTAGGGGGAATACGAACACGAAGGGCACAAATTTCCGCTGTGGTTTGCACTCATTATCTTTGCACGCCGACATATTCATGTGGTTTTCTTTATTCCGACAGATTTCAAAACCACAGATTGCTCTAATCTGTCTCCATCTCTCACTTGTACGCTTGTGAAACTGGTTTTCCTTTTGTTATTGCTACAATTTTAGCCCAAATGCAGAATAGGTGGTTTTCTCTAGCAAACTAGCTCCAACCCAGAGCATCCTGAAAATCTTGTCTGGTAAAGCAGGAGGGTTGGGAACATCCACCAAGAAATGAAGGCAGGAGACAAAAACCTGGCTCTAAGGAGCATCTTGGGTCTGTGCCACATCGCAAAGCAAATGCTGCAAACACTCACAAAGGCACAGTATAGCTCTTTATAGGGAGCTTTGTTAGCAAGAACCTCCTGCCATCATTTTTAGGGGCAGAAAGCAAACACACTGCAGGACAAAACCTCTCCCACGTGCACCTTGAAATGCCACACAGCACTGCTGAAACCCATAGGAGGACTATTCCTATATAGTAAGAATGTAAACTCAAACTTCAGGAGGAAAATTGCTATTAGTAGAATTAGGAAGACATTTCTATTATGGACAAGCTATTTTGTAGTTGTTCACTTGGAGACACTGGGGATGTTTCTGTTCTTAGGGACACAGGTAGAGAATGATCTCTTGCAGCTATCTCTAGAGTTTCTTGCCCTCCCTCACAGGTGATACTTGATGATTCTCCCACTTTATCAGATATGGCAAGGCTCAGCTCCCATCTACACCTTTGGAGAAACCACTTTATCCAGCAAATCTAACACTCCCCCTGGACACAGATTGTGATGCAGGAAAGAACCTGTCCCTGTTGGCTTTGCCATTATAAACCTGGATCACCTCTGGTGCCAGACATCTCTACAGGCTGTTGCAGACAGCAGCACTGAAGTTCATTTGTTTTATGAGGTTTGAGGAAGCTGTGATGAAAGTGGGTGCTGCAGGCAGCTTTCAATGCCAGCTTTCATCAGCCTCAGGTCAGCCTGGGTCTTCACAGTCACATGTGAAAGAAGCCAGTCTGCAACGCAGAAGTACTATGCCCTCATTTTTTTTACCCCCTTATAGAATTCTTGTTAAATTTAAGGAAGTTTAGTTGCATAGAAGTTACTTTCAGAAATAAGAGTAATAATAATAATAATAATAATAATAATAATAATAATAACAACTATCTAATATACACTTTAAAATATAATTTTCTTGGACCAAAACCTAAGCTCTGGGGAGCCATTAGCAAGAAAAGGGTAAGTATGTCAATATTTGGATTTATCAACAGCTGGTCAATACACCAGCCTTTGCTGCAGTTATGAAAGAACACTCTCACTGCTACAACACACCAACTCCTACNGGCAGCAGTGATTTTCAGCCTGAGAAGTGCAGCATGGCTGAGAGTACTTGTAAACACCACTCGTGGTCTGGGGTGTGTCTGTGACTGTGAAAGCCACCACCTCCATAGTCATGAGACTACCCAGGCTGGGGAAACCTGTTTGATATCCCTCTCCAAATTTTACCTAGGCTTTTTGCACAAATTCCAGCCAGGAATTCTGCACTTAAACTTTGGGCTAAACCACAGAGGAGTCCAGGATTACACCAGCCCTGTCCAGGTATCAGACACATCTCAGGTGTGCAGTTACCTTCTCAAACCATTCCTTCAGAGTGTTTGAACATTTCTGCCCATCAAAGTTTTCCACTCTACACCTGAGCAAAACAAAAGTGTGAATTTCAGTTAATCAATCCAAAGTTACTCTTGGAAAAGGATTAGATTTAATGGCAGAGGGTTCTGAAGAGTCCTGCTATGGTGCTACACATGGCTCTAAAAAAGCACTGGCCTCTTCTTACAGGCAGTCCTCCCTCAAACCTTTTGATGTTTTCCCAGGGCTAATTGAAGCTAGCCTTTACCAAAAAAATACAAATGTCTGCATGACTTTTTGATGGCCACTTTGATGGCATCAGGCTTTAAGAGTCACCTTCTATTAAAAATCAAAAACCGTTTCCCTAAAAACATGCAAGAATTTTAGAGACATGAACATTTCTGACTCCAGGTAAATGATGGTCAATTAACTTTTAATTTAACTGCTTTTTCAGTTAAAAGTCTGCCTGCCTTTTGCAGCACACAGCCCCACATCACCCTCACCTCCACCAGGGCAGAGAAGCCAATGCTTGAGTGCTGATGCCAAAAAGCCACAAGCCACGGTCACCTCTTGAGTAAAGCTCAGGGACCCTCTGGCCTGGGGAAATCCCTGGGAAGATGGAGAAGGGCTGGAGCAGGGAAAAGTGTCAGAGCTTCTGGGCTGGGGGATGAGCCCATGGCAGAACTTTTGGGATGTTTTTTGCAATAATATCTGTGACAGCTGGAGCCACAGTTGCTGCCTTGGGCTGCTCATGAATCGGGTCTTTAAAAATGTTTTTTAAAGTCCTAATTTTATGAACATCTATACATATACATTTAAAATAACTTCCTGACAGAAATAATAAACACCCTGGATAATCATTTCTGATGAGCACTTCTGTAACTTTCTTGACTCCCTGAGTCTGCAAAACAGGGCTGAAATGGGAGCTTGCCCATGAAAACTCTGATACTCTCCACTTTTGATCGCAGTGGAAATAATCTAAAGTAGGGTTTTCAAGGAGAAATACATCGTTACTTCTTCTGGGTGTCAAAAGGCCACAAGCTAATGAAAAAGAATGAAAAGGACACCATTAATATCCACTGTCTCTGCAACACTTTTCATCCCAGCATCTCAAAGCAAGGGGTGACGGATGGCCACTATTAACCCCACTTTGCAGGGGAAATAACAAAGTCTTAGCAAGGTTAAGTAACTTGCCCAAAGCTAAGCACCAAGCCAGTGGCAAGACACAGGAAAAAATAAAGCCCTGCACTCATGAGTGGGTTTCTGAAGAGTTTGTCCAAGCTCCTGCAAAGCAGCAAGAAGGAAGAGACTGCCAGGGGGTCCAGCCTGCAGTTTGGAGAGCTCAGGTCTCTCGGGCAACTGCTTCAGACCTGGGCACCTCCTTTGTAACCCGCTCCAGGCCAGTGAAACAAATGCTCACTGCTTTAACTGCCTGTCTTTAGCAATGGGGGAGAGGCTTTTTACAGGTAATAGGTTGCTGAAGCCAAAGCAGAAGTGATAAATCCCATAGGCTCCGTGCTTTCTGTCCATAAAATTTTCCTTTGGTTTCTGACCCATGTCCCATGCATTTTGGACTAAACACATTTTGGTTTTAACTGGGTTTTAACTGGTTTTCATGGTAGAATGCTCTTGGTGCAATGCAAGTTGCATTGTTTCCTTCTGCAGGGGCTCAGGAGGGAAGGGCCGATGCTCTGGGGAGGGAGCCCTGAAGGCTTGGAGCCCTCTTCCACTCCCTGTCAGAGGATCACAGGCCACATTTATTCCCCAGGATGGTGAACCAAATCCCTGGCCTGCTCCAGCCTCACAAACCTACAGAGCCAGGTTTTGAACCCATTTAATTCAGACTGCCTTGCTTGGTTTTCCTCGCTAGCATTTTCCGCTGTCTGCTTCTCTAAAAACAGATCCTTTCCATTCATGGTAATGCACTGAAGCACTTGATTTTCAGCAAGGAATGGTGTCACCATTTTGCCACTAATAAAGAAGAAAAAAACCCCCAACTTTCAATCAATCAGGGTCTATTTAACACATTTGCAAATTTCCTTCATTTTTCTGTCATCCTGCATTAACAGCCGTGGGGTCAAATCCAGCCTGGTGTAATTCCAAAGGAGTAACACCAGGAATGAGCTTCACCCATTATATCTAATGCTGCTAAAAAGGTCTCGATAATAGATTTTTTTAAGTTCTTGATTCAGAATACTAATCAAGTCCTTTAAAAAGAGCACTTGAGTGGGATGCTACTAAAACAAATATGCTCTGGTATTTTACACCACATCTTTCTGTCCTGTTGCTCATTTCTGTGTGAATACATGACTTTTGGGATGTCACTTTCTGCCATGTGGTTTGTTCTCGAGCAGCACATAGGTCATCCATCCCCAATCTAACACCTTCCATACAGCCCAAAAAACAGCCCACGGGACATCCAGCCACATGCAGGTCCTAGCCAAGGGTTCTCCTTCATGGACCAGTTTTCCCCAGCTCTCTAGAGGTCAGTTCTCGACTCAGTCCCCACCACAGCTCACCAGCAGCACCCTGCGACTGCACACCTGGAATTTCCCGCTCAGCAGCTTCTGGTCATCTCCCCTTGAGGTTCCAGTGGGCCCCAAGTCCCTCCATGGAGACACCACAGCACAGGAACAAAGTAAATGCAGTACCGTGTGGCACCTCCTGCATTTCGCCCCTCGGATGTGCTCCCGTGGTACCACAGCCAATGCTCCACACAGGCCCTGATACTGGAAGGTCTGGGGCTGCCCCACCAATTCATCCTCTCCTTTCTAGCACCAGTTTCCTTTTCACTTCCCTCTGACCTGGTGCCAGATCCCTCCTCCCCTTCTGCCTTGGGCTGAGGGTACAGGAGTGCAGTGTGGTTGCCCAGGAGCCTGCCCGGCCATGTGCCCCCAGCAGACAGTCCCTGTCATCACCCTGAGGGTAAACAGAGGGGCACCAAAAGCCATTTTGAGCCAGGGAGGAATCAAAGCGCGCTAGAGTGTGCTGGTGACTCAACATCTCACCAGAGTCCCCCAGGTGAGAGTCACCCTGTGACTCAGAGCATAGGTGCAGTCACCCTTCCCCACGGGGCAGCCCACAGCCTGCACCGCTCCTCCCGACAGCCAGGGCACCCTGCGACACCAACCAAAACCCCCACAGCCCCAGGAAGTGTTTCCCCAGGGATTACCCTGGCTGGCGGGTGCAAAAACATGACCACGGCTGAAAGCTGAGTCTTGCTCTGAGTTGGGAATTAGCTCGGGAACACACATGGAGAATTATTGCTGATTTTCAGGGGGGAGCTCTGAAAGTGACTGAGCTTTGCCTCGTGTGGGCATCTAAATGTCACTACCGTTGGCAGCTGCTGCTAAAAACAACAGGGGTTAGAGCTCTGTTTTCAGAAAGCAGCCACTTTGGTGGGGTTTCAGGCCTCCCCAAGAGAGGCCAGCCATTTGTGGATGTCTCAGATGAATGCTGCTTGGGCACTGATGACATTCACATGGGCCAGGGGCTGCTTCATGGCTTTTCTCATATCCCTGGCTGTACATTAGTTCAGTCCAGCTCACTCTTTCCCCAGTTTTTTCTAGTGAAAAAGCTATTTCAAACCTGTGATAGCAACAGTGCTGTCTGGAAAAGACATAATCAGACCTCCATAATCCTCAAAATAAACGGGAGGAGTGAACACGCCACATATTGCTATTTTATCATCTGTATTCCCCCCTGGTTTGTAACAGCCAAAACTTCCCAGGAGGAAATTCCTCTTCCAAGCAAGGGCAGGCTCTTGCTCCACAAAGCACCACTAAACTCTTGCTAAACTCTTGCATACCACTTCAGTCAGAAGAGAAACATGAAGAGATGAGTCAGAGGAGCTCTTCCTCTGGGAGCTCAGGCCCTGCTCCTTCCACCCTCTGAAGGGATGCCCAGCAGGATTAACACAGCAAACCCCAGTCAGTTCAGATGCTCAGATAATCTTCTAACAATGAATTACATTCACAGAAGATGCTCCCATAGCTGTTCAGCACTTCGAGAAATCTTTTCTCCAAATATCTAAACATGAATTGATTTTCTGGGAATTCTTATAGTCTGACAACATCCAGAACTGTGTTAACACATCAGGACATATTTTCAGGACATATTTTCCTGAAACCTGTTGCCTAGGGAAGAAACTTGCATGCTCAATTATATCCATGGCCTATCCCAGGCTCATAATCACTGACCCTGTCCCTCCACAGGCAAACCTCACATTCCCAAGCCCACAGCCAGCAGAGTCACACCACGGATGGCACCACACACCCCATGCCCACCTCAGCAGGGGTGGCTGCTGCTGGGGAACAACCCAGGCGTCCCCAGCAGGGATGCCTCAGGTTACACCCAGCAGGACGCTGCCCTCTGCCCAGTCCCCCCAACCCTCACAGCGAGGCCGGCGTGTCACTCCAAAGTGACTTGGCAGCAGCCACCAGCAGGCCCTGGGAAGGGCTACCTGACCCTGCCACGTCCACCAGTGCCATCCCCTTCCCCATGGCCACGTGCAGTCAGGAAAAGCAGCGGGAAGAGGGTTAAATCCCAGCGGTTTTCCAGCACAGCGAGGAAGCTCTGGGTACAAACATTGCTCTCCTCGCCCAGCTAAAAGTTGCGAGTTACAGAGTTATGCTCTCACTTCCAAAACTTGATGGTTATGGTTTGGTGGGCAAAGAGGGTAGGCAGCATAAGAAATTAACGCTTTTTTTTCAGCATCACCCGGCAAGAGTTCACTGCAAAGCACAAGCTAATGCATACATCCAGTGAACAGCAACCCTGTATTTTATTTCAGCTCTGTTGGGTATTGCAGGGAAGAATATGAAAGGCTGTGTTATTCTGCAGGAGCAGTTTTCCTTGGGAAAGTATAGCCAGACACTTAATCCCAGGAATATTTATAGTTAGCATAACTCAAATGGTGTTGTGCATGCAGTTGGTTAGTCTAAAGTGGAGCGTCATGCAGCTTGCATTAATGCTGGCAAAGGCACTTTATGGAGAAACAGACTTTATGCTTACAATTATCCCAGCCCAATATGGAGTGTCTCTGACTAGCAGAGAGGAACTGATGCCTGCCATAAGGAAGCCCAGCACTGTTACAGAGGTGCCTAACGCCAGCTGCAGCAACGCTAGCAGCAGCGGGAAACGGCAGCCACAACAAGTGTGGGATTCCTCCTCCTGGCCAGTTTTGGGATCCCCCTTGGCTTTCTTCTGCTTCTTCTTCTTCATCGCGGACTCCTGTGCCGAGCCGGCGCTTTTCTCCCCTCCGGGTGCCTTTCCTGTCTGGCTCTGGGTATTCGGGGACGTGCTGTGCCGGGATTTCTTCTCCTCCTTTCCCATTCCGGCGGACTTTGGGCTTTCACGTGCGTGTGTGTGTGCGCACGCCGGTGGGGGTGTGAGTTTTCTGCCCCCCAAAGCTTCGCTTTGTGCCGGCTGAGTTGTTCCTGGTATTTGAATCAAGGAGGCTGAACAAATATGGAAAACATTTGGAAGCAGATTGTCAGAGCTTCGAAATGCCACATATAGCCCGGAGAAGAGGGGGATGCGAGGGGGGTAGCGCACTGCCAACGTGCAGGCGCCGGCCGTGCACACACACACGGCGCTGGGCGCTCACACGGCTCCACAGGTGTGAGCCCACCTTTGGGACTTGGGGACGAGTCGCAAACAGCAGGGCAGGAATTCCGCACTGCCGGCCGGGGAACAGCAGGGAAATCTGCCCGGCCAGGGAGCTGGGAACGCTCCAGTGGCTGTGCAGGGAGCAGGCAGGTAGGAGCTCCCGGCGCCGGGGCTGTCCTGGGGGTGAGCGGCTGGCAGAGCGTGGCTGGGGGCACCCACGCAGCACCGTGCCCATTCCACACACCCGCTGAACCGCTTGAAATTGGTGCGTCCCGGTGGGAGGGAGCTGATTGCGTGTATGGGAAGTACGAAATTAACACAGATGAAAATACAGCTTAACGTCCTGGGGAGCCAGAAGGGATCCTGTCTCTTCCCAAAAGTTGCAAAAGCACAACTAGGCATGTTTTATGGTGAAGCAGACAGGGACCAGCAGTGAGGACTGGTGCTTCTGGGCAGCCAGCGGTAGAGTGTGGAGCAAACATCTGCTGAGGGTGTTTCCAGGGCTGCAAGTTATCCATACCAGGAAGATTGTTTATGTTACCTAAAAGAGAGAGGCATGTCTTACTGTGGACATGTGGTCACTGCACTTCGTCCATATGTGGGCTCAGGCTGGTGCTTGGAGACAGCACAGCAACAGAAGTGGTGGAATTTCTCCTGAAATACTCAAAGACTGCTCTGTGGCTGAACCCAGTGCTGGGAGCCCTGGCAGAGCCTCTCAGACACTGGAGGGGCTCAGCCATGCAGGTGCCAGCAGGACTGGGGTCTGCAGAGACTGAATTCTGGCTCTGTAAAGAGGAGGGAGCAAGAAGAAGTGAGTGCTGAGTGGTCCCGTGGTGGGGCTGTGCCGGCAGCCCTGACTTCAGCCAGGCCATGGTGCACAAATCCTGCATGGGAAGACCAAGGGAAGCAGGGAGGCTGTGGGAAGCTCGTGCTTAGCTCAGGCCAGAGGAATTACTCAAAAGCTTAGGGGTAAACAGGTGCTTAAATGTTTTGCTGGCCCGGAGCCGAGTGTGTACAGCCTGATGTACGGCATCGCTCCTCCATGCGTGCAGCTCCGTGTCCCCGCTGAGACAGGGACACCCTGAGGACATGTGAGCTTGTGCTGCTGCCCCACAGACACCAGTGAGAGAACCTTAAATGGTCCAGCCAGCTCTGTCCCCACCACGGGACTGTTTGAGGTTTTTTTCCTTTCCCATAGAAGCAGACAGCAGGATCAAAGCTTTGGGAGGAGTGGGGCAAATGGAAGGAAGGCGTCAGAGACTGGAGAAATCTTACCAAAATTGCCTTTGGATGTGGCAGAGCAGCTCAGCTGGGATTAGCCAAAACGGTGAGGTACTCCGAGAGGATCTTACACATGCTGATATAGCATCGAGGAAATATTTCCTCTGAAACACTGGCAGTGCCTTCTGAGAAACTACTCTATTTCCAGCTTTTTATGGCGTTTAACAGCAATGAACTGTGTCTTCTGTATTAATAAATTATGATGTCACTTTGTTTTATGGATTAAGCAATATCCTCTTTGGTTATTTATAATATCAAATGGATGAAAGAAAACTAGAAACAAAGTAGTTTCAGATGCTTTCTGCACACATAACTCTCATGCTACATCCACAGAGCAAGATTAAGATAATACATTGTTCAAAAAAGGAAGAGGAAAATAAACAAGAGGTGAAAAAAAAACGGAAAAAAAACCCTTCTCCTCTAGTCATGTTGCGTAGAGTATCATGTTTTCACAGTTTCCCACCAAGATGTTTTGTTACTATCATTCACTTTTTTTAAAATATCCTTACAATAACTTGCACTCACTGGTATATCTTGCCTCTCAAAGCCACACACAATTATATTTAACCACAGCTCTGAGGAGGACAGGGTGTTCAAGGATCGTCACCAAGGTCAGACCAGGAAGCAGTGGCAAAGCTGAGCACATGTTTAAATGATGCCCAGTTGAACATCTACCCTAATAATTATTAGAGTGAAATGAAGTTAAAATTTTCCTTTATGCCCATCCATTTCCCTGGTTCTGTCCCACAGATTTTTACTGTGGATTTTCCCCCAGGAAAATCCCTGGTTTAGCACCTGGATTTGTGCTGGCAGCTAGATTTATGATTGCTGTCTTCTCAAAGGGGCCAAAATCCAATTTCTTTACTCGTGCCAACATTCATAGTGGTTTCAGTGGGAGCAATTGCCTGAGGAGGATGAACAGGATTTAACCCACGGTACAAGAATTTACCTTACCACCAATAGCAGCCCTTGTTTATCTCTGGGCTGGAGAATCTCTGGGAAAGCAGGTGCCTAAATATCGTTCCTGTACAGCAAGTAACTAAAAAAGTGAGGCCATGCTCAAGGGCAGCAGGTGGAATATCTCCTCAGGGGTATATGTGAGATGTCCACTTGGGTCCCAGATCCCTGCAGCCCTTTTGAAAATTCCAGCTGGTGCCCAGAGTCCTTAGGGCAGGAGAAGTCCTTAGGGCCAGCTCGGGGGACATCTTCTGTGCAGTAACAGAAAGGTTTGGGTATGAAACCGTAAATGTGGTCAATGTAGAGCAGAGTTGCCTTCTCCCAGTTGTTGAGTCTGGAGTAGCCGTGCCACATGGTTTTTCCAAGGAAAACAAAGACATTAGTTGCCATCTACTCTGATCGCACTGAGACAGACACTCCTTGCCTCCTTTCACATTTAAAGGCATCTCCATTTTAGAATCCCACCATTTCTAATCTCTGCAGCTATTTAGAGAGAAAATTAGGGGTCAAATACATTGAAAAAATTCCGGGGAAGGAATATTGCTGATTTTAAATGATTAAACAGTGTGTACCAGAAGTTCTTTTGCTGTGGCTAGCTGTCCCTGCAAATCCAAACTCAGATATCTTACATGCTGGGAAGTTTAATGGGGACGGAGAAAAGAGACGGATGCAGGATTGATCTTCCATACTTATTATCTGAACCAGATTGTGTTTGCTGATTCCACTTGGCATTAACAATCGAGTGTAAAACAGCTGTGAAGGAACTCATAGCAATGACAAATTAAAAGAATTACATTTTTGGAAATGGAAAGATTAAACGAGGACACTGAAATAACACTAAATTTTCTCGAGTAATACATCTTCCGGATGTCACTTGGATTTTCCCAGCAACACAAGAATAATCATTACCCTTTTATGCCCAAAGGCCCTGATTAAGTATGTTCTTAAATTAAGCACATGCTTGAATACCCTTCCTGGATGAGGATTTTTTTTTTTGATTCGAGCCCAGCTAGCATCTCTCATGTGGCACGCAGTTGTAATTTCATGTCCTTTACACAAAATGAGTCATGTTGCGCAGCTTTTCCATGGCCAGACACCATCCTCTGTAAAACATTGCCTGCTCTTGTTCCTCTCCTTGCCAGAAAGCAGCGCAGCCTGGATGACGGTGACAACAAGTCAAAGAGCACACACAGCGCCAGGCGTGGAAAAGGCGAGGTCTGGGCTGCAGCTTTGTGGTGACACAGCCTTTCCTACTGCTTTTCCTAGGGCCAGCAACACACAGCACTGCATGGGACTCCAGAAAGCTGGGATGTTTTCTCCACTGCCATCTTTGCCCTGGAAATAGAGCAGGATTGGCGTGGTTGGGCTGCCAGAGACGCACAGGCGCTCACTCCCACATAATCACATTTACACAGATATTTTTCCGAGGCATCAGCACCCCGGCCAAGTGCCAGTGGCAGGGTTGCAGCACAAAATCCAGAGCAGCAGAATTAACAAGGAGCAAACGCTTGGACAGGGCTGTCCTTGTTGCCCCAAGTACTGTGGGACATTTGGCTCCCTTTGCCCAAGGAGCAACTCTACAAAAAGCTGCTGACCCAGGGGTGCCCTCAGAGATGCCACCACCCCCAGCATGACAGCTGGAGCTGTGAGGGAGCCAAATGTGCCACAGCCAGCCAAAGAATCACCACTCTCCAAGACAGTCTGGACTAAGGAGAAGCCAAGACTCTGCCTAACCCTTGCTTCTTGTTCCCCTGATCCCCTCACCCCTCAGCAAGCCATGGGCTGCAGGGCTGGGCCAAGCACTGCCAAGTAGCCAAAGCTCAGCACAAAGACTGGGCTGAACTGGGAGGCGGGGGTTCCCCATTAAAGCAAATTATGGAAGGTTCCCCCTGGAAAGAGGTTTAAAGTCAAGTTGTGATTTCCAAAATCTTGTGCCCATTGACAACAGATAATAACAACATGTAGCTCTTGAAAGCACATTTGCATAAAAGACAAGGCCAATTAGAAATGGGTCCAACACATGCAATCCAGGCTGGCTCCTGCCACAGCCACTTTTAAAGTTCAGGTCATCTGGAGGTGAGGCTTGTTTTTGACAGGCTGTTTTGAGGCCAGTTCATGTTGTTTTGAGTGTCTGTAGGCTCAGCTGTGAGAGCTGGGTCATGCCAGGTGACCTCCAGAGGAACCATCCATCCCACAGTATTCTTTGCATGTGTTCCATGTGCCCTTTTGGCATCACGAGGGGTAAGACCAGGATACAGAGCATTTCAGTTTAGCTGGTTGGGGTGACAAATGTGGAAAGAAATAGAGAACAGGAGTCATTTAATGTCAGAGTACTCCATCCCTGGAGGCCACTTATTCAACAATGCACCTTACTCCCTCTGTTGCCTCTGACCACAAAGTAAATTTGTGCATATAAAAGAAAAATCAGCTTGGGAAGAAATTGTGCCTTGCAGTCTCCAAAATGATTGTGCTACACCAGTTTAAATTCCTAGACCTTTGCTTTTGCTAGAGCTCCCTTAGATGTTTTGTGTCTGGGGCTCCTCTCCTCCAGCTGTGGTTCCCTGAATCCAGATGGTGGCCCAGACATGTGTGGGGGCCTCCTGTATAAAACTTAACAGTGCTCAAGCTGTCCATAATGATCTGACTGTTCCTGCCTCATCTTCTACTTTCATGGCAGGTTCTTTGGGGTGCAAGGCATATATTATCACATTTCTGCACGAGGCCTGGAGAGGGATCCTTAGGGGATACAACTGACAGTCCCTCAAAACTGGGCTGGAGAAGGAAGAAGCGAGAAGCTGTGATGCCACACAAAAGCAAAGCTAAATGCTGCAGCTTGCTCTACACATCAGCCCGCTCTGGTGAGTACTTTATACCAGCCCAGAGACCTTTGCATCTTCCTGAGCAGGGTTAAGGAGGCTGAAAACCAGGGATGACCAGTTTACAAATGCTCTGTGCCCTTTCCAAAGCTGGTCCTCTCTCTCTTCCATGCATATTTGAAGAGGTTATCGTCTTTCAAAATACGCTAATGAGATATTATGGCTGTTAGATCTTCTCACCAGGTGTTAATCACTACCTGGTTAAACAGAGGCAAATCCTCTCAGCTATGTTCTTGCTGAGGATAACCATTAGGGCTGTTCTATGTCTGTGCTCACAGGAATGCATTCACACACCCCTGTGCACATGCAGAACTCAGGATGCTGCCTTAAACCAAGTACAGAAATTCCAGGAAATCTGCCTGTGGCTTTACATCATGACACAGGCATTGTGGGCAGCAGAGGGAAGGGCAAGGGCTCCTGCTCTCACTTTTCATTAATGAGAGGGACAAAACGAAGGAGCTTCATAGCAGTGGGCACCAAATGTGCTCAGCTAGTCCCATGCAAGTGGATGTTTTGTAATAAAATTAGAAAGGCCTTATTTTCAAGAGACACATGAAAAAAGCTGCTTCTGAGCCGGTGTAATGCTACCAGAAGCTCTAATAAGGTGTTCTCTCCAAAGATCCAGGACAAACTTTGTGGAACATATTCACACGTATCTCATTGCTTGCACTTTCTGGAACGCAAAGACACTCAGGGCTTTGTTTCTGCAGCTGGCTCAAGGTCTCATGCTGGCACTTGAGCAGTCTCACTGTGTTACTGCTCCAGCAGTACTTCAAGGCCTGATGTATTCACAAGCACTGCAGTTGTGTGAAATACACTTTTGGGTCCTCTGGAAGGCACCAGCTGGAATTTTCTGAGGAGAAGTCAGTCTTTCAAAAGCAAGTGGCTGTGACTTTCCTCCAACCAGGGTCCACCATAAGTGGAGGCTTTTCTCAGAGTCAGCTTTAGAGCTCTGAAACACCTGAGCACTGGAGCTGATTTCTTCAGCCCAGCTGAAGCTGGTTG
This sequence comes from Cyanoderma ruficeps, assembly GCA_008694505.1. NCBI lineage: Eukaryota > Metazoa > Chordata > Aves > Passeriformes > Timaliidae > Cyanoderma > Cyanoderma ruficeps. The sequence goes on from VZDJ01000426.1 coordinate 3,455,962, forward strand.
CTGACCTTGGCATGGCCAAGATTTGCCTTTACCTCATGTCTGGTTCAAAGGTGGCCCCCATGATCTTCCCTGGAGACAGGAGACTGGAGTATACTGGGGTTTGTCTTTTCCAGTCTCCTCTTGAGCTTGCCTTAGCAACTGCAGGGCTCAGTAGATGCTGGGCCATAATCTTCTGTCTCACAAAGAGCCGGTTACTCCCAAAAATCAGTACTCCATTGCTTCCTGCATTGCTGCATCAATGTAAACCATCTATAAATCATCTCCACAAATGACCAAAGCTGTCTGGCCTTCATCTGAGGTGAAACAGAGGCCTGGGGTCTGGGCTAGAACTGTGTGACAGATTTGGGACCCTCGGCCTCTGCCCTCCTCTTCCCTGGAACAGCCCCCTGGCCCTTGTCTCTGCCCTCCACCTGGGCTCAGTTTCCCTCTGAGCAGCAATGCCAACATGGCTTCATGTTGTAATTTAAAAGGGTTCTTGAGGACACAGAGCTCTCTGTGCTGCCAGAATTACTGCATGTGCTCCACCAGATGCTGAAGGGTGCTCCCTCCCATCCCAAGTTACTCTGGGTATTATATTTCCCTGGCTTGACATTGTTATGAAATGTCAGAGCTTTGCAACTTGTCTGACTCTCTTTTGCAATGTTCCCAAGGGAAAACAACCACTTCCAAAGCATTGGTTGGGTCCAGAAAGCCCTACAGACTTGCACCATCTTTCCTTCCAAAAGAACCTCAACCATCTCTGCAAGATAGGTGAAGCACAGTGCGGTAGAAGGTGAAAGCAAGATGAACTCAGAGCAGATCTGGAAGGTAGTTGCTGGTGGATTTGTCTGAGGGCTGCCTGGGGACTGCTGTTAGTCCATATTTTTCTGTCACACAAAAGAGGGAGGAGTGCGTGGTGAAATTTCCTGATGACACAGACATGCGAGCGCTTGTCAATACAGAGAGGCCCCAGCCTATCAAACAGGAAGAACTGCGTGACCTCGAGGATGGGAACAATGGGAATAGGACGAAATTCAATTGTGCCAAATGTAAGGTTTGGCACGTAAGGCTGAAGGGCCAGAGTTTCTCTGGGAAAATAAAACCTCTCAGGCGCCTTGGCTGGTCACAAGGTTGCCTTGAAATGGCAGCACAGCACAGCCATAGGAAAAGGTGAATGTGAGAGAGGATGAGTCAGGTATTTCCCACAGGGGACTGAAAAGCATTGGTGATGGAGAACAAGTACTGGTGGGCCCTGTGAGGCAGCTGCACTCAGCTTTATTCCTCTCTATTAGAAAAAGATGAACTGAGACAGGACCAAGTGTAACTAAGGGTGCTCCTGTAAGGTGGGGGCTGCAGACCCTATTTATTAAAATAGGAAACTTGAAGGGATTGCCTGATTCTGCCCAACAACATTGGAGGTTAGAAAGGACACGATTGATCTATAAATATCCTGTGTTAAACTTAAAACAATGTTGGCACAAGGACAAATGGATACAAATGGCCGTGAGTGTGTTTAGCCTGGGAACCATTCTGGCCACTGGAGCAGCGAAGGGGAGGAACAGCAAGGAACAGCTTGTTGTAAGGCACTGCAGCATCAGTTTTTGAATTGTACCATTTGACACGGGGCTTGAGATGATACAGTGATGCAGGAAGTGCCTTCCCTTCCAAATCCCCATTATGAGTATACTTTTGGAGCCTTCTTGCTCATATGGGTGCCCTAAGTTGGCCACAGGAGAAGGCAAGGCTGTCAGTCCCCTGTCTAGCTGTGTTAGGGCTTGGCATAATCAAACTCCTAATCTCCTAATTTGTTAGTGGCAGCTATTTTGATTTCATGCCTTTCTTACAGAATAAACTGGAGGGTTACGTCAATAACCAGTTCGGTTTCTTCTTCTTCTCTTTTCTTTTTTCTTTTTTCTTTTTTTTTCTTTTTTGTAGTAAATACTTTGTATTTACATAGCATCTTTCATCTTTCAAAGTGCTTTACATACATTAATTATTTAATTCTCCCCATACCCTCTTTGATCTAGGCAAGTATTATGATGCTCAGTTTACAAGTGGGGAAAGCAAGCATAGAACAAATCCTTACTGCCAGGCTCATCCCACCAGGACTGATGCAGCTCTGTGGCTCAAAAAGGTGCAAAGAAAGGTTCCATGATGTGCACAGGGTCCACAGGCAATCCAGTGGAGGAGGCAGGGTGATAACTCTCCTGGGTACTCCTTGTTCCAAAGAGGGAGAAGACAGTGAAGTTGCCAGAGAGGGCTGTGTGCAGGGCCAGTCATAGGATGGTGTATGGATGACAAAGGATTAGAAAATGATGTGCCCCGTGCTCCAGAGAAAGACCCAGAATTCAGTTTCATCGGAGCATGCAAAACAAAGCCCTCGGTGGCTAGGTGACTAAAGCCCAAGGAACAGGAATAAATGCACATAGTTAGAAGTAGCAAATGAATAAGAGCTGACATTGATCTGTGTAGACGTGAATTCAGCAGAATGATGTGAGTCTTCCCTCTCAGTTAAAAAAAATAACGTCTGATGTATTTTTGATTGTTCTTGTGTTGAATGTTTATGTCGTTTTTCAGAGTGACTGTCAGAGTCTGATTTGGAGGTTTCATTGCTAAATAGTGGAGCCATTTTTCTTGCAAATTTACAGAGTGATGTTGTTTGTGTGTTTGGGCTGCTGTGACGATGTCAGGACACTGCAAATGTACTTTGCCTTGTTCCAAAGAGAAGTGTCACATTCCCCCTCTCTTTTTCACCCTTTTTAAAGGACATTTCTGTCTTACAGAGGCAAGCAGTGTTGTTTGTGAGACAGAACAGGAACCTGGGAAAAACACAATTGAGGCCTAGTGCTCATTCTGATGCTGGTTTGGTGTCTGACATTGCAGCATCTCAGTGGCCACTGCCCAGAGTAGGAGTTAAAACACCAGGGTAGTGATTTTGACAGGTACTGACTCATTCTGAGGCCAAGAGAATGACATTTAGCACCAACTCACAGTCCAGCCTTATGGGACAAGGAATCATGGCCCTGTGCATCCTCCTCCTGGCACAGCAATCACAGCAGCTCCTGTGCTCCTCTGGGTCAGTCAGCACTATAATATAATGTCTTTTTGTGGGAAAAAAAAAGGGGAAGGGGCCTGAATTTAGTCACATTTTTCCTGCAGCTAAACTCTTTCCTGTTCCTGCTAGCATTAATTCCTAGAGAAGTAAAAATGGCTAAGGTTTTTTAATTTCATGGCCATTTTAATATGCTAAGTGGTGCCAAGAGAGAGTCAGTGCAAAATTAACAGAGTTCAAATCCCCATGGAACATGGAAAATGTAGTTAAAATAGTGCTGCTAAAGATTTTGTAATTAGCAGAAATTATTTTAAAGTGTAGCATTTCTAATTAGCTGCGAATGCCGCTCACTCCACATCAGTATTACCCACAAAATTGGCTACACCTAAGACAGTTAAGCTCATCACCTGCACAAATCCCTCAGGAATCCACAGGTTATAACTGAGATCCATGGAGCTGTGCCCTAACTGAAAGGGAAACTGATAATGGAACAATGCTGAAAGCACAGTCTTCTAACAAGCACAGCAGAGTCAAAGATGCCATTGCAATTGTCCTGTTGTGTCACTCCCTCCTGCCAGAGATCCTCTGTGTTTCTTAGTATTAATATTTTATTATCCGTTCCTTAGGACCTGTGGTGAAGCAGGGTTCTCTCCCCTACCTCATTCTAGCTCATCCCAGCTCACTGCACCCAAGGGCTTCCTCAGTATTTGGTAATGGTCCTTAACTCCAGAAAATCTCCTTCTGCAGTTGTGGGCTTGTCCTTCTCTCCAGGCCTTTCCTCTTTGTTTGGGAAGTCCCACAGTGTGAGAAGAGCAAAGCAGCACACCTCAGTGCCCAGCCTGGCAAGGTGTGCAGGGAACTGGCAGTGTAGGAGGAGACAGAGGCTGTCCAGATGAAGAGAGAAAGGCTCTCTCAGTGTAGCAGGCCTACAGGGTGCTCAGGTTACCTCCAGGTAATGCCAGTGGGAAGTGCATCCCTACATGTGGCTGATGAGTTGGGTTGGGGCCTGTCAGAGGTCACACAGGCAGCCTGTGGCAGGGATGGGAATGGTCCTCCTGCCATCTGAGCCCAGGCAAGTGCCTTTACAACAAGGTTACTCATGCCTTTAATTCCTCTGCTGCAGAAGAGTTATTAGCTGTATATTAGAAACACTATGCCCAGGGAAATTTAAACTTCAGTTGCCTGCTCATGTAGCATTGTTACAGTGTCATTTATAAAAATCAGTCCACACACAACGAGACAGCAAAGAGAGACAATTACAATGAGCTGTCCCTGTGGCTGAAAACCCACTGACCATCCTGTGATTCAGGACCATCATTCACAGAGCTGTGCCCCATCAGTGCTAGCCTGGGGGTTCTCAGGTATCCAGACAAAAATTGGTGAGTTAATGGCAAATGGTGAGGCCCTCTCCTAAACATCTCTTCATGTCATTGCTGCAAAAGAGGCAAGGAAGAGCATTTCTTTAAGGATACACAGCAACATTTGTGACATCTCAACTGGTTTCAAATATGGAGCTTCTAGTTCAAGCTATGTTGAAAAAGCACCAAAAGGTTGGGGGTTATTAATACGTTGTAACTAAAACTACAGGAAGCTTCAGATGGAAAGGCCAGCTGTGTGGGATGAAGAAAGCAGCAACAGATATCTCTTTTAAACCAGCTTTGGACAGTGAATTGAATTTGCACAGGTCAGTTCAATCCTGGCGCTTCTAAAACTCTCAAAAATTCACTGTGCAACTGCAATAATTTCTAGCACAACTTCCTGAGTGCAGCTTTTCAAATCACAAAAGGACAGAAATCCCATATGTCATGTGACATATGACAATGTGACACATTGTCATATGTCACATGCCAATCTGACAGTCCCATAGCACATTAGCAGGGCTGTAAAACCAGGAAGAACCAGGTGAGACACCTCAGACAATCCAGGGACTGGCAGCAGCAGGGAGGTGGGGCAGGATGGGAGGCAGTGGAAAGACCCGTGGCAAACCCCTGACATGACACTGAGCCCTCATGCCAAATTTCAAACCCCTGCTCTAAAGCAAGGCTCTGCTCAAGCCATTCAGCAAAAAGGTCACCAGGAGCACTTCATGTGGTGCAAAACAGTTTCTTCTGCCCTCTCCTCTTGTGCTTGGTGCCAGGTGTTGGCCCAGCCCATTTGGCTGGATCTTTCCCTCAAAGATGTCAGAGGCAGCCATACAGCATGGAAAAAATCACCTCAAAATGCTTGGCAAAGCTTTAGTTGACTGAAAAGAGGGTTGTATAATGGGATGTCTTGAGTAACTTGAAAAGCAAACATCCCTACCAGAGCTGCCTATAGTACAGTTGCCTGTACAAGGTGTGTAAATGCCTTTTTTTTTCTAGTGTTTTTCCAGCTGCAGTGTGTTCACCCAGCCTTAAAATTATGTCAGTGGTATCTGTGACTGTCATCCTCCTCCTGCCAGCACAGGCCACTCTATATGGGCGCAGTCACGGGGAGTCGTGCCCTTGGGCATCCACTGCTCCGGGAGTGTCCAACCTTGAGCTCAAACTACAAGGCAAAAGCAAAACCAGACTTTTGTCTCAGGCATCCATAAGCAGCTTAAATGGGCAACAAAAGGCCCTCCTCTGCAGTGACAGCAGTGTTTTCTGGCAGATCCCTGCTGGCTTTGCCTGGTGTCCAGAGCCCAAGGGCTCTCCTCTGGGCAGCCACAGCCCAAAGCTGAACTGGGAACACCTGAGGGATCTGTTTTGCTCTCACAGGCACTATGAAAGGGATGCTACCAGTCAAACCCTCACTCCGATGGCTCTCCATATGCTATATGAGTACCATGACTGTGCTACATTATTTTTTTGTCTCTCTGAGAGCTGTAATAGCTCTTACAATCCCTCTCCTACTCTCATTACACCTGTCCTGCCTGCTGCCAGCACTGTGGATCCCAACCAGGGATTATGGACATACATTTTCCCACACAAAATGAGGCGTCTGGTGCAGCTGTGTAAGGAGTCCTGGCACGGGCAGGTCGATGGCCTCAGTGACACAGGGAAGGTGAGGGTGGAGGTCTGGCTTGCCAGGGTGAAATAGAAGTTGCAGGAAGGAGTTGCCAGACCCTGGTTGATGTCCCTGCTGTAGGTACTGGCCCAGATCAGGGTAACAAAAGCAAATCGTATCAGTAACTTGGCTGAGACAGCTCCTGATTTCAGCACAGTTTTATCTATAGTGTGTGAGGTCTGTGCTCAGACCTCAAAATAATCCATACCACATCTGCAGTCTTGCTGAGGAGCAGTAAAGGAGGGAGAGGGATGCTCAGGAGGGTAGGCAATTCTGTGCCTCGAGGGCCAAAGAGATTCCTACTCAAGAGGACTGGAAAGCTCTTGTGAAAAGACAGATCATGGGGTGGAAGAGAATATTAATAAAGGTGGTACTGACAGAGAGCAGAGAGTAAAGCCTGAGGGAGACTGGGGCAAGAGAGTCCAGGGAATGGGAATGGGAATGCTTGGTTTGATTTTAAAAATGAGCAGTGAATGGCAGGAGGAATGGGGATGTGCTCAGCAGAGCATTGCAAGATTGGGATTCAGTGCCACCGGAGATTGCCTAGATGCAGAGCTCAGGAGGTCTGAAAAAAATGCATGAGCATTTATAAAGGTTGTGGATATCTCTAGGGTTACCTCATTGGAGATAATCAAGCAGAAGGGATATAAACCAGAGCTCTTCAGGGGACATGCCAAGTGATATATACCTAGGGTTAGGAAAATATTTTCCTATAAGCAAGTTAGGATTGGCCATTCTGGTGTTTCTCGTTCTGGCTTTACAGGACTTGGCAACTGGGCACCTTGAGAGAAAAGAGAGTGGAGTAGATGAGCTGAGAGCCCAGGCCAAGGCAGCAGTCCCTCTGGTCCTATGTCCTGCTGTGTGAGAAAGCATGCGAGGAATTATAATTCCCTTTGGACATGTGACCCAAATTGCAGTGGGAATTTGCATTCCTGGTGCCTGCTTCTATTTCATGTCTGCCCCCCGCTGCACAACAACACCTGCAAGAGGGTTTGTTACCGTCTCTGAGAGCACAAGCTCAACAATCCTTTCAGAGACATTAAGAGCAGTATCTACAAAGGAAACCAAAAGGTAAAGAGGAGTCAAAAATATGTCAATGCTGTGTAAAAGCTTATCCATACAAAACAAACTCGCTCAAAGAAAAATCAGCTGTCACTTTAAAAATCTGACATTAAGTTTCTCAAATCATAGACCTTAATCAGGAGTAATACTTGAAGAGGAACAAAGAGAATTTATGATGAAAAATCAGGACAGTTGAGTGCTAGGCTCAGCGGGACTAACTGCATGACAATATGGATAAGAATGATAATTGCATTAGCTTAGCCTGAAATGACTGGCCAGAGCTGGGTTTTTTTGGTCAGCTGAATTTCTGAAATGGCTTCATTTACTTTTTAAGCAAACTTGGAAGGACAATTACAACTAGATTATGACATGTCCATCTACTCTCTTATGGGAAAGGAGCATTTCAGAAAAGCATCCTAACATTGGCTCAGAGCTCTTTGAAATGGGCTAAACCAAGTGCCTCTTATAGGTGCTTTTAAAATGGCATTAAGAGGTGAAGGTAGCTCCTACTGATGAAACTTAGAGGATCCAAACCCATGATGCTCTCACTTTATTCCACACATTGTACTTTGACCTCAAGCACCAGTCAGACCCTCCCCTTGGTGACTTTCTTACCTAATCCAATTTTTACATTTTATTTCCCTTTTAAAAATCAGGATGGCTTCAAACAGGCACTAATCCTCTGCCTGTTAAATACAACAAGACACCTCTCTACCTGAGCCTACATTTTCTGCAATAGGGAAACTGTGGGTTTATCTCCCAGCTCTACAGTCAAATTCCGGTTCAAATTCCATCCCAGTCCTGGTTCCAGCTGCCAGCTCCACGTTGCTGAGACCTGGTTGGAATAGTTGGGGATTCCCAAAGCAGTGTTCTCCCAAAGCAGTGCACTGTGAAATCGCAGACAGGGGAAGTAGCAGCCAGACCAGATGGGAAAGAGGGGGCAGACATTCCCCCACAGCCCGTACTGGACCACTGCTCTCACTGGGAAGCATTGCTCTGATGGAACATGAATCTACCCTTAGCAAAACCTAGAGCCTGAACTAAGGTGGGGTGCGGGGGGGGGGGGGGCCTGTAAGAGGGCAGGGGGGGGGGGAAATGAAAAAAAAAGGGGTTGNTGCAGCATCAAATATGTGTCAGTGCTACATCTCTTGGTGCTGCACAGAGCGACAGAAGCTCTGTAGGACTGGCCTGTCCCTGCTCTTGGGGCAGGAGGCAGCAAGCCCTGTGGCACAGGCAGCACTAGTTGGAACCAGGCATCTGGGACTGATGCCTCTCTGCAAAAGGGAACGAGTTACTTTAACTCGTTCTGCACAAAATAACCAAAACATCTGTGCCTCTAATTCCTCCTTCAGCAGCGGCAGCTCCAGCGCCCTGATCCGGTGGCGCTGCCTGGCAGGCAGCACAGCTCTCCTGCAGCCAGCCAAAGCACCAGCTGCTGCTGGATGTGCTCAGGACACCTTCTCTGAGCAGCCTGGCTGCTGTGCAAGCCGCTGGTGGGTCTGTGGGGCTCAGGAGTGGCTGGACAGGCGGTGTCCACTGTCACACAGGCCGCCTTCTCGGGGACCCAGCCAGCACACGCAGCTCCGATTGCAACACAGTCCGCCTCGCTCACTGGCTGCTTTTATTCGTCTTCCTCAAAGGCTTAAATAAACAAGAAACAGGTTAAAAACAAAATCTTGGCCCTGGCCCCTTCCTGAGCTGCCTGTTCCATGATGGCTTCCGGCCCCGTGCACGAGCTTCCCCCTGCAGAGGGAAGCGGCGCCGTCCTGCAGCTGCCTCGAGTGGGAAATAAGGGCATGTACCTGCCTTTGATATCGGTGCCAGGCTGCTGGAGAAGCGCTCTCGACACCATCCTGGTGCTTTCCACATCGAGTGGGGACTTGAGTGTGCTGGTGGGAGCTGGAAGAGGTTTGCCTTCCCAGGGCCATGGCACAAGGACACGGGGACGGTCCCTGCCAGCCGGGTGCCAGCTCCACGTGAGGGTGCATTTCCAGAAGACAAACCTTGCACACCTCTCCAAAGCCTTTTCTGAGTGGAAGAGGAATTTTATTCCACTTGCAATCTGTTATGAACATAAAAACAATCTTGGAGGAGCCCATCAAGCCAAGAGCTTTTGCCCTCAGGACCAGGAGAGCAAATTGCAGTGGAGCGAAGCTCATCTGGCCATTTTGCTGAAGGGACATTGGGAGCTCATTGCAGTGACCCCTTGCCCGAGGTCACTGTATGACAGCTGGGCAAGGCTCCCAGGGCTTTCGAAACACTTCACGTGCACAAAATTGCCTCACAGCACCTTTGCAATGGATGATTTCTATTCTTGCCATTCAGAACTTCCAGAAACAGATAAAATGATGCCAAGGTACACGATGGGACTCGGTGCCAGCTACTGTGCATTTTTTCCTGCCCCAAGCTCCCTACTTTCTTGACAAGGCCCAAGTGATTTTCCTCACAGAGCATTTGAGGTCTGGTTTTCTGTGTGTATTAAAGAGCTTTATGTCCATCATATTGCTGCTAAAACATCCCACTATCTAGCGCTGGCAATATGTTCCTGACTAGGGCTTTAGAGTGTTATAGATAAGTTATGTGGCGTTTTCCATTTAAATTAAAATAGATCAAGCTAAACTCAAGGGAAGCTGATAGCTGCACTTTCATTTTATTTCATTCTATTTCCTCTTTATGATCCATGTTACGCTAATAATCAAAACTTTGATTGTAGGTCCCTAAGGCACCATCTTGCACACAGGCCAGGCTGGAAACTGCCTCCAGCCCTCCTGTTGCCAGGGTTCCAACTGCCAGACAGTGGCAAAAGCAGGGTGACTGATATCAATGTGGCATCTTGGGGTCTTTTTCCTCCCTCTATGGAGAAAGTCTCTGCTTCTTGTCTCATCTGGCCTGAATTCTCCAGGCATGAAGATACAAATCTGAAATTTGCCTGATTCTGGTATCGTTGCTGGTGCCAGTGGGGATCTTGAACTGCCAGTGTGGACTTTGCCACTGAGCTGCATCCAAGTACTTCGAGAGGACTCTTTCAGTGGACAAACCCAGAGAGGAGGCTAAAATACCCAGCTGTTGAGGGTAGTGCTCCTGGGAGTGGATGGACTGGCCTCACAGAAGATGGAGACATAAAGGAGACACACTGTCCTGCTGCAGGCACTTGTCAGCACCCAGCTGCTGTCCTCTTTCTACACAGCTTCAAGAAACTTCTCTAAATGGTTTTGACTACACCAAAAAAAGATGTTTAAAATGAAAAATATAACAGGAATGATAACGCTAATCTGCAAAATGGGAAGGTAATAAAAGACACTAAGCTTTCTTGTCTCCCTCAGGTTTGTGGGGCTGGGGAATCACAGAATGGCCTGTGTTGGAAGGGACCTTAAAAATCATCTACTTCCAATCTCCTTACCATAGATGGGTATGAATGGGGATGTGGTAGTGGTCCTGCTTGCCTGACTCTGCCCAGCTGAGCTCCCACACCTCAGCTCATCTCCAAGAGCAGGTGCAGGTGTTTGCGTCTCACAGTGCCTCTGATCTTCAGAAAAAAACTGTGCTGCTCAAGGTCTTATTGCCTTGCTAAAGACTTCACACACTGGGGGTTTTAAAGAGTGGTTTGTACCATACAGGAAATCTCACAAGTGAGACCTCCTTGCAAAGACCTGGACCCTGTGCCAAGATCCACGGGCTGAATTTTGGCCACAGCTGTTTTAGAAAAGTCACAGAGTAAAGTTCAAAGAAAGTATTGAAATGGCAGCATGGCTTCTTCTCCTTGCAGCAGAGAAGATTTGTGGGGATCTGCTGCCCACCCTGCTCTGAGTGGGAGCGTGGGGTGAGCATCACCCACTGCTTTGCCTGGCTTGGATGTCCTGCCTCATCCGCTCACTTCCATGAGTCCTGCACCCCTCCAGCCTATGGCTTCCTCCTCACACCTTGTTAGGACAGCAAAGGAAGCAAAGGGCAATAAAACAGAACACTGACCTTTTCATAACACAGACCTTTTCCAACTTTGACATAAATTCATGAGCTTTAATGGGCACATGCTGAAGCCTTGGGTTTGGTGATTTAATACCTTTCTCTTTGCCAAGGCCACCAGCAGGCATGGCAGGTTTGTACTTGGGGTCTGGGATGCAAAGCATTTTAATGCAAATGTGATTTGAGGCCTCACAGNGTGTGTGTGTGTGATGGAACAGCAATCTCAGCAATGCCTGTCTGTGGACAGGGGTCCCTGGTGGCCCTGCTGGGGGGCACAGGCTGCACACCACCTTCTGCCTGGGGGCCAACACTAAAGCCAAGCCATAGATGCAGCGGGTGCCAGCACATCCCACAGGTGGGCCGTGTGGGTGGCACTGTCCCCACCCTGTGATGCACCCCGGGCTCTTTTTCCAGCACCCTGAATCCCTCCCCACCAGGGTGAGTGTCCCTGCTGCTCCTGAGATAAAAGCAGTACGCCTGGGGAAGCCCAGGGTCACTGCCACCCTCGCTGTCCCTGGCATCAACGTGGGAGATCGGGACCCAGCGTGGCCTGGGTGGGCAGGGGCTCATCGTCAGGATGTGCCTCGGGCACGGCGCCTCTGCCCAGCCCTGCTTTCTGACCGCACAAAGAAAACATTTGCCCAGACACAGCCCGGCCCCTTGCCACGTTGAAAGCCTGGCTGCCGGCAGCTGGAAGGGGTCATGCAATGCCTCCCCAGCAGGACACAGAGCACAGGACTGGGAGAGGAGTTAAACGAGGCTGGGTTTTAGAGCCTTCCTGAAATCTGCCCTCATAAAAGGCAGCTGTCTGGAAACCTGCTCATCGAGGGGAGGAGAGTCTCCCTGTGAAGAAGGGAGGCTTGCCAGGCCTGCCACCACCGCTGCTCGCAGGCAGCGCTCCTGCCCTGGCTGCAGCAGCCTGCTAAAACACCGGGGAGGTGAATAACACTGTGGGCAAGTGACCCTGCAAGCAGCATTTGCAAGAGCCCCACACACCATGGGGTAGCTCCCTGTGGCACTGCACACCCCAGGGAGCACTGCCAGCACACAGGACCATGCTGCCATCTGGTCTGGGAGCAAAGGGCACATTGGAGAGAGCAGGGAATTCAGGTGCAATGGTTGAGGGGGTATTTCCCAGCAGGTACAAGGTCCAGAGGTATCCTGGATACGTCCTGACAAGCTAGGATGGGTCTAAGGGCTGACTTATCCTTTCCTCCAAGACAGTGGGCTTTAGTGACCATCACATATGCCCGTCCATCCGTCTGAGTATCTGTGCTGAGCTCTCTGCTGTCCTGCCTGTGGTCTGGGGCTGGACTGAAGTTGGTGCCTATGCCTGTGGAATACTTTGGCTTTCCAGTCCAGTGCTGTTTATACAATGCAGAGGACTTCTCCTTGCTTGCACATTCTAGGTAGATTTTGGCTGATGGCTGAAGCAGACAGGCACCAACAGATCCCCTGATTTCTCCTCCTGTTCTTCTAGCTAAAAAGCTCAGCCCTTCCCAACCAGAACCCAGGAGGACTCACAACAGCAGGTGGGCTCTTTGCTCAGAGCCAGCCTGCTCCAAGTAGCATCTGTACCCTAAAACATACACTGGGCTTCTCCTCTGACTTCTCTCACATCTTCTCAGCACCCACCTGTCTGCAGCCAAGTTTGGAATGGGGTGGTTTCTGTTTCATAGAGGAGGGAGACTGTCCCACCTGTCTTGCGCATTTGTATTTAGAAGGACTTGGTTTCCCTCCCACACCTGACCTCTCAGCCTCCTCCTTTATTCTGAAGGAGCTCAAAATGACAAGGCTCTAATAAACCCACCATCTTGTGAATGAGGGAAAATAATTTAAGAAGTGATGAATGACACATTCTTATTTACTGTAATTACACAGTGTGCTTCAGGAAGGTATTTTCCTATCGCTAATCCAAAACATTTGCACTCCCCTTTCTCGTAGTTTTCTGCTCCTTGATTTCCTCCCAGCCAGCCACTCCCAGAGTGTTCTCTGGATGAAGGTGCATTCAGTGTTCCTGCAAATCTCTGCCCCTTTGGAGCTGGCAGGAAGGAAGGAGATCTGTGCTTCAGCTTCTCCAGCCTCAGCTTTCCACAGCATTACATCTGCAGTGAAGGAAGGACAGAGGAAGAGTCAAACCCTGAAGTTTTGTTTGCCCAGTGTGCTGTTTTCCTACATTTTTCTAATGGGCCTTGTGACATCCTGGAACCCCACTGTAGTGTGTGTAACCACCATAAATATCCAAGTGAGTACCATATGGCCTTATACAGCAAGTCCAAGAGTGTTGCTCTAGGTTTATCCTTTTAAAGGCTTTCACACTCTTTCTTCTAAGACTGTAAAATATCCCAGATTTCCACTTGATTTAAAAAAAAGGAATATGTGCTTCTATGCATGATCCAAAACTCTTTCTTCTTCTCCCAGAAGTCCATCAAAAAGCATGCAGAAGGCCTTAGGTTTTCATCAAAATGATGAGGAAGTGCTTTGCTTCTCCTGGGGCCTCCCAAAGGACTGGAGTATGCTGGGTGTTACCACTTGAGGCAGTTCTGAGGAGCAAGCTGCTTGACGAGTCTGGGGGAAAAAAATCACACCAACCCTTCAGGCTGTGGTCACATTGAGCTGTTTTAGGGATCCCAACCACCCCACAGGTCTGCTGAAAAGTTCTGGATTCAGAGTTTCCCCCCTCGAGCTTTGTGCAATCCTCCCGTACCCCCTAGGACTTGGAGGGAGAGGACGTCTTTCACTTGGACATCTGGCACTGGAGTCCTAACAGACATGCTCCAGGGCAATTGTGAAATAGTCTGCAGCCTTTAGAATCTGCTTCAGACAGAAACCCAAGGACACCAGGCAATGCAGCCCATTAATGGAATGAGTCTGTCAGATACTGTTTCATGGGATGTCTCTGTGTTTCTGTGGGACTGTTATTTGCAATAGGGGCATTCATTTCCTGCACGCATTTTCTACATCCTCCCTGATCCTTAACCAGTGTAGAACTTTTTCCTTTAGCTTAGCTAAGGCTTGTTGGAAATATACAGAAATGCAGTGTGGTTTAAAATGCTTGCCATCTATTAAAATAATAATCTCAGAACTTCCTGCTCAAGACATCACCTAACAATGTGCTCCATAGGTTGTTTCCATGCACTAGAACTTTTAGGCCTTATTTGACCTTTCACTCCAGGCTTTTCCACCATTACCAGAATGTTTTTCCCTTGGCATCCAACACTCCATTGTGCTCCAAATGTATGTATATTGCACTCTAGGGCAGTGGAGTTTCCCAGCTCATTTTCTAGCTGTGTCCTACTTGGATTCTTTCTGTGATGAACCTTCAGGAGCTCACATTTCTCCTCTGGCACTTCCCTTCCTTGATTCTCTTGAGTGAACTGGAAGTATTTGTACATCTACAAGTGGTTTGAGAGGAAACATCTCCCTCTCTGTATTCATCCCTTTGAAGAGTCAACTCTTTATGACACTGTTGCACTGCATCCCAAAGGTTCTGCCTGGATTAGTCATCCCTGCTATTCCACTTATGACCAGAGGTGTAGTTAATTGTACAGTTGCAAAATTGTCATTTTCCTAAGGGCTTGGGCAAATTGCATTTGGGAATCTCGCAGAATGAGCTAGTGCAGGGATTCATGGCCTACAACCCTGTACAAATCAGTACACTGATTACACTGTTCCTTCTGTGCAAATACCAGCAGAGCTCATCAGTAAATTTAACCACTGGCAAGAATTGCACAGGTGGAAACTGCTAAATCTCATTCTGCTGGCCACTGAAATGCTCTCCCTCTGTCACTGTGCCCAAGCAAGGTTTTGCAATGTTAGCACATCTACAAACAACATCTCCTCCTGTAACAGGAGCAGAGTCCTGTGGACCTGCAGCTCCAGGGAGCGGGCCAGCTCTGGGCAGTCTCACTTTTGCTTTTTTTAGTGGAAATTCCCCATCACCAGTTTGTGCAGCAGGCTGAA
The DNA here is from genome assembly GCA_008694505.1 of Cyanoderma ruficeps. Taxonomy (NCBI): domain Eukaryota; kingdom Metazoa; phylum Chordata; class Aves; order Passeriformes; family Timaliidae; genus Cyanoderma; species Cyanoderma ruficeps. Next base: position 3,471,008 of record VZDJ01000426.1, read on the forward strand.
GTCACCTGCTCTTGGAACAACTCCCTTTCCTTTGGGACCAGTTACAGACTGTCAGCCTTGAACTTATCACAGGCCATGTTGTCCATGTACCTATCACTTGTTCAAAGGTCTTGGTGTGTACCCATAAATAGCCTAAGCACAACAGACCTCTTGGAAGGTTGAGGCCATCCAAGGCCTCCTGTTGGCATGATGTGCCCTACGTTCCCCACCAGCCTCTCCAGTGCAGCTGGGGCTTTACATAAGCCCCCAGCCATCACTAAATTTCCAGGTCAGGCTTTGCTGAGAAAGCAATTTTCCCATCTTTCTTTTTCTGTCATTTCTGCCTGTTGATATACAGCTTTCAGATTTCTTTTGACTGACCAAACTGAATCACCATCCAAGGGGCCTTCATGCTCAGACAGAGCTTCTTTCCAGGGACTTCGGAGGGGGAACATAGGGGGAAGGTTGTTTTACTTGTTCCTGGTTGATGCTCCTGGAAGGCATCCAGCAGACAGATGGAGATCCTTTCTGTATCACATACCTGAGATCTGACTGACCTGTTGGGGAAGAGTTTCTGAATGTCCCAAGATTCCAGGTAGGCTTCAGACTCTCCCATCAGTCAGGGCTGCCAGTGACCTCAGAGTGGAGCCACCTTATTTTTCACTGTCCCCAAAGGTAGGACAGGTCCTCAGCTACCTGCAAACAATTAGCTTCACTGGAAACACACCTTTAAAGGGAACTTCCAAACTGATGGGATAAAGCACAGTTCCTGGTGTTTATCAGGACATCAGCATGCCTCACTTATTGCTTCAGTGCCTTGTTTCTGACCTTCCCAGGTTTGGAAGTGTCTACATTCTCCTGTCACCACTACCCACTACAAGCTGATTAGCTCAGTCACCGTTAGCCCATAGGCTGGTTTGGGAGACTGGCCCATCTCTGGAACACCCATTTCACATGGCCTAAGATGGGCCAAAGTATACTAGACTGTGACCAGTGTCCCCCTGGTAAGGTTTTTGCACCAGTCCTTCACAAGAATGTGGTCCTGACTCTGTCCCCCAGCTGGGTCTCCCCCCTTTTCCTCATTTTGCAACTCTACAAAGGGCTCGCTGCACGTTGTGTCTTGTCTTGGCCCATCACCTTCCCACACTCAGGTTATTTTATTTCTGCTTCTGAGCCCAGCTCTGTTTTTGCATGGCCCCTGTCTCTCTTGCTTTACATATGTTGGGGGTGTGTGGTACTCCCTGAGGTGGAAGTTCTCTTTTCTTGTCCCCGTGTGAGCCACAGAGCAGCGCTGACAGGACTGACCACCTTCTCACCACTGCCTGCTTCCTGGCCCAATGCTCTGCTGCAGCACATGATTTAAATACTTGGCACATTCCTCAGCCTCTTAGGGCATCTTTGGCTTCCCACTAAACACAGAGATATCGTTCTTGGTTCAGGAAGTCTCTGCCCTGCAGGCCACCAGGATCCGGCAGACTGGTACAGCGAGCTTGCATTATGTCCATGCTCTGTTTGTCTGCTCCTCCTGAAGCATCTCCTCCTAGACTCCAGGACTCCAGGACCTTTTCTCTGACCCAGCTCAGGTTTTTATGTGCTTGCATTTCCCTTTTTCCCCCGATCTCAGTCTGGTCATCCCCTTACCGAAAAATCTATGAATAGGTCAATGTCCAATTTCCCCTGGTTGAATACCTTGTTATTCAACCAAAATAATCCAGACCCTTCAGCTGAATTCTCTTTGTCCCCCACTTTGTGGCACACAGATGATCAGCTCTCTCTAATTTGGTGGTTGATTCTAGTCATACAGCCGGACTAGATAATTCAATCTCTTTTCCTGAAGGCAAGTGCTCACTGATATAAGAGCTGACCCCATCAAATTGGCTTCTAGGCCTCCCATTTCAGAGCCATTCCCTCATGCTGTGGTTATGGACGGAGCTGAACAAATCTCCCAGATGTATTTTCCTCAAACACCATGGCTTTTGCACTGATTCAGCTGGGGCAAATAGTCTGATTTCTTCCTCCAGGAGACTGGAAATGCTGGGGGATGTTGGTGGTAGGCTGTGTGCTGGCCAGCTCTGGTCTGCAGCAGGAGGCTGTTTTTTCCTGCGGTAACCTGCAAGCTTTTTATTTCCTTTTCTCACTGATTTTCTGAATTTCTTAACTCTTTGCTGTGGTTCATCTTGGCTTATAAATTGGCCAAAGCTGTTGTTGTGCCTCTTATTTTCTGGAAAACATTATTTTGCATGATACTCATGCTGCTGATCACCTCTTTGATCCATCCTGCCTCTTTAAACTGGGAATCTTCCAGAAGAATTTTGAACTCTCTCTGGACACTGAAGTCTTTTATCCTTGTCTGCAGGTGACCTCTTAAAAAACTCTTAGAAGTTTCCAGATGTTCCTTGAACTCGTTTTGCAAAGTCTCCAGCTGTCCTGGCTCATGTTTTGAGTCTTTGGTAATTTTCAATTTCCGTTCCCACTTGGTTCCAGAGGAATCCCAGAATTAGGACTTCTGCTAGAAACTGACTCTCACCCTGGACATTCTTTCCATAATTTGAAGATCTGCAGGTTGTTCCAGAGAGGATGAAGCTGGCAAAGAAATGCTCCAGAAATGCTCCAGGTGTTCCACAAGGAGGTTGCTCCAGAAATGCTCACCCCCCTGCTCCCCACCCTGTCTGTTAGTTACAGAAACCATGCTAGCCCTGCTTTCCTGCCCATGGGAGGAATCACCTGCAGGGAACTGTCTTTTCTTTCAGAGTTCAAGTTCCCTTAGAGTCAGCACTCCCCCAAAAGGTCTCCATGTGCTTTGTTTCGGGGTTAAGCTCCTTCTTTTACTTGGGCTGTTTTCTTGATGCTTCTTCAAGGATCAGTCCAGTGAGGAGGAGAGGAATTCCATGCTGAAGCTGCTTGCTTCTCTCCACTGACTAACAAGAAAGCCTGCAGCTCTACCTTAGATGTCCAGCACAGATGACTGACTCGGGGCAACCGATAACGTCCTTGGTGAGCAAGTTTCCCTTGCAGTCTGTGGTCTCCCTTCCCGAGGGAACTGCTTTTTAGTCCAGGCTTACCTGAGATAATGCCCTAGGGGAGATTTAGGTTGGATATTAGGAAAAAGTTCTTCTCCCACAGGGTGGCTGAGCACCAGAACAGGTTCCCCAGGGAAGTAACCACGGCCTCAAGACTCACATACTCAAGAAGCATTTGGACAACAGTCTCGGGAACTTGGTAGGACTGTCCTGTGCAGAGTCTGGAGCTGGGCTCCAGGATCCTTGGGGGTCCCTTCCAACTCAGAATATTCTGACTCCATGAACATACATAACAATTTGCTTTCCTCACCAGCAGCAGATTCTCCCACCCACCTCTGCAGCAGTCCACAAGCCTCTCCCTCTGACCCCCCACCCCTATAACCTACAGGCACATGGCACACATGTATGTTATTTATTTTTGTCTTCAGGGACAGTGTGGAAACGCCATCAAGTTAACAGGGAGAGAGCTGTACAAGCCCGCAGTGCCGCTTGCTGCTTGCCAAGCGGGAGCCTCAAACACCTCATCAGAGCCTTCGCTGCTCCTAAAACCTCATTCGCACTTCACAGACGGGCAGTGCGGTTCGGCAGCCCCCCCCCNCAAAAATCACGAGTTACCCTCCTGGCCATATTACCTGTAAAGCACGGTTGTTAGACAGGAATGATGTGAGGTTCCCGTCTCTGTTTTGGCAGGCGGGGGCGTGTTTGGTGTTTATTGGGGTAATTCCCCCGCCTTCCCCCGCCGCCGGATTGTGTGCGAGACCGGGTTTGGAGGTCACGCACCTCCAGGAGCCGGAGCCCGCGGAAGGGAGGGAGCAAAACTGAACCAAATCAAAAGCAAGCGGTCAGCTCTGGCGGCGGGGATAAACACATCGCTATGGATCGCCTCAGCTGACACTTCCCGCCTGCGGTTCCCGCCGGGAATATCGGAGAGAAACCCGCCAGCCCGGCTCTGAGAGGGGGTGGTGGTGTCGGGGGTGTCCGCTCCCCCCGCCCCGCACGTGGGGCCGGGGCCGCTGCGCTCCCCGCACACGCTGCACACCCCGCACGTTGCAGGGCCACACATGCCGCGCCGGCGTGCAGGCACGGCGCACACGCGGGGACACGCGGGGACACACACGCCGGGACACGCACACGCGGGGGCACACACGCACGCACAGACAGCGCCTTTGCCCGGGGCACGGGAAAGAACAGCATCCCGTTCCCTCAGGCAGCGTCACCCCGTCCTTGCACCGGCAGGAGGGTCCTGGCGGGCTGCCCGGCGAGGGGCGGTGGGCGCGGGGCTAACCGTGGCTGGAGGGGCACGGCCCACGGTAGCCCGAGGCGGGGGTGCCCGGTTCCACCCGGTGCCGCCGCCTGCTAGCGGGGGGCGGCGGGGCAGGGCCGCCCGGTGCAGCCCGGCGGCAGTGATGTGGCAGCAGGTCGGGTCACGTTGCCGGCCCTGTGCTCGTACCAGTGTGAGACGGGATTAGGGAGGCGGCTGTCGGTGCCGCCGCCGCCGGCGGGGAGCGGGGGCTGCGCGGGCGCGCCCGGCGGGCAGGGACGCGGGCGGGGGGGCCAGGGGGTTCCCGCCCCGCCCCGTCCCGGGGCTGCTGCGGCCGGTCACGCTGCGCCGGTGCAAATCCTCTGCCAATGTCACCCCCTGCGCCCCGCAGGGATGCGGACTGCCCGAGGGCAGCGTCAACAGCAGATGTGTTTACATTAGAGATAGACATATATATATATATGTATGTGTGTGTGTGTGTGTGTGCCTCTATACGTGAGTCCGTCTGTATAGAAGGAGCGCTTCTGCCGCGGTCTGGCGCTGCAGGCAGATCCGGCTCCCGTCCAAAGGTCGGGAGAGAGAGCTGCCGGGAGCAGCGGCGGCCGGGCGGGAGCACCGGGGGACGAGAGCTGCGGCACGGCGGCGCCGGGCCAGGGAGCGCTCCGCGCAGTGACACGCGTGTGCGCCTATTCGTGCCCACGCATCCTATAGAAACCTATAGAAAACGTATGGCGAACGTGACCCCCTAACCGCCTCCCCCCAAGAGAGGGGCTCGATTATTACCCCCTTCCTCCCCTGGGCACGTTTTCCACTGGCGGGTCTCCTCCCCGTATACAAATAAAAAAAAATTTCAAAATACAGTAATAAAAGTAAAATTATTTCATAATTATTAAAATCAGGAAAATCATAAAAATCGCAAAACCGCCCTGAGCGTGGCAATCACCGCGGCGGTAACGCTGACGATGACAGCGGCAGCAGCAGTAACACGGGGGGAAGCCGCTGTCTCGCAGGGCGGCCCCGGGCGGGCGGCGGGACCCCCCCCGTCCCCTCCCCGGTCCCGCCCCCGCCCGCGCCGCACGTGAGCCGGGTGCGGGGCTGGCTGGCGGCGCGCGTGCCCCGCGGGCAGGCGCGGCGGCGGCGGCGGGAGCTGCGGGCGTGTGCGCGGGGAGCGCAGCGAAGGCGGGCAGGGGGGGGAGCGGCGGCGGCGGAGGCACTTGGAGGGTGTGTGTGGGGGGGGGGGACGGACGAACCGCCGCACACTTTTGGCCACTGCACGGGAGAGGGGGGACGGAGGCTGCATGTGCGCAGCGTCGCTCGCGGATCTCCCGAGACTGATCTCAGCATCCCGCAGGCTCAGTCAAAAGCAGCGACGAAACATCAGCCGCTGCCAGACATGGATGAAGGAATCTCCCGCTTGCCGGAGAGGCAGCTACTGGACCATAGGGATTTTATAGGGTAAGGCGCCGGGGCAGTATCTCCGTCTCGTATCTCTACAGCTTTTCGTCTTCTTGAGAAAGTGCTGCGAAGCGCTGGGAGCGGCGCCGGCTCCCCGGCGGGGCGCGGGGCTCGCCGCCTCCCTCCGCTGGCGGACCCGGGCGAGCCCTTGCCCGGCCCTTCGGGCAGAGCGCTCGGTGCCCGTGTGCCCACTCGAGGAGGTGCTAGGCCAGCTGTCGCTGCACTTGCCGATGCTGGATCTTTGTGTTTTTCTCCAGGCTGGACTACCCTGCCCTGTATATGTGCAAACCCAAAAGAGGCGTGAAGAGGGACGAGAGCAAGGTAAGAGTAAGTTTCTGGGGCTCTCTTCTCGCTTAACCGCTTAATTGGGGTTCGCTGAATTTTGCAGCGCAGTTTCACTCCCAAGAGCACCCCCGGGGGGCTGCGCATACAACTTGTCCCCCGAATCGCAAGTGGGTTTACGAGGGAGCTAGCACAGCTAGGAGAGCGGTGCCTTGACAATAATTCGCGCGGCATGTGGTCCGCATGACATTTGTTTTGATTTTGATCGGCGTTCCGAGGGACTCTGCCTAACACTTGGCTTTTCCGGGTTTTGCTAATTAGGAAACGTACAAACTGCCACATAGACTGATAGAAAAGAAACGGCGAGACAGGATTAACGAATGCATTGCCCAGCTGAAGGATTTACTGCCTGAGCATCTGAAACTGACGGTAAGGTGCCCAGGAGCGTATATGCCCATGCGGATGCAGGCGCCGGCAGCCTGCCCGCTGCGCAGCCCCCGGGAACGCCGGGGTGCCTGTCTGCTGCCCGCCCGCCGTCCTGGCCCTAATGCCTCGGGGACCGGTCTCACCGAAGTTAACGGAGGCGGCCTTTGGCGGTAGCCAAAACGTGTCGGGAGGTAGCCAAGCCGCCCCCTACCCTTGCCTTTGCAGACGCTGGGACACCTGGAGAAAGCGGTGGTGCTGGAACTGACTTTGAAGCACTTGAAAGCGCTAACAGCCTTAACAGAGCAGCAGCACCAGAAGATTATCGCTTTGCAGAATGGTAAGCGGGGCCCGGGGGGCATCGCCGCTGGGGCGCACCGGGGGCGGGCGGGGTGGGGGGCGCGGAGTGGGGCGCCCCGTGCCGGAGCCGCGGGTAAACGCTGTCCCCGCTCGGTCTCCCCCGCAGGGGAGCGGTCCATGAAGTCTCCGGTGCAGGCCGACCTGGACGCCTTCCACTCGGGCTTTCAGACGTGCGCGAAGGAAGTGCTGCAGTACCTCTCCCGCTTCGAGAGCTGGACCCCCCGCGAGCAGCGATGCGCGCAGCTCCTCGGCCACCTGCACTCCATCTCGTCGCAGTTCCTCCCCGGCCCTCAGCTCCTCTCCCCGCCGCCGGGCCCCCTCAGCAAGGGATCCTCCTCCTCTTCCTCCCCGCCCGCCCCCCCCTGCGCGCCGGGCCACAAGCCGGAGGGCCAGGCTAACTGCGTGCCCGTCATCCAGCGGACTCACGCCGCCGAGCTCAGCGCCGAGACCGACACGGACACGGACAGCGGCTACGGCGGGGAGGGCGAGGCGCGCCCCGAGCGCGGCCCCGCGGCGGCGACCGGCGCAGCGCTGCCCGCGCTGGCCATCAAGCAGGAGCCGTCGGGGGACGAGGTGCCCCCCGCGCCCAAGCGGCTGAAGCTGGACCGCGGCGGGAGCCCCATGCCCGGCCCGCCGGGGCTGGCGGTGCGGGGCGCCGAGGCGGCGGCGGCGGCGGCAGCGGCGGCCGCGCTGGTCAGACCCGACGCCGCCCTGCTGGGCTCGCTGATGGCCCTGGGGGCGGGCGGCGGCGGGGCTCCCTTCGGACAGCCGGCGGCGGCCCCTTTCTGCCTGCCCTTCTACTTCATCTCCCCCTCGGCCGCCGCCGCCTACATGCAGCCCTTCCTGGATAAAAGCAGCCTGGAGAAGTATCTCTATCCCGCCGCCCCCATCCCGCTCCTCTACCCGGGCATCCCGGCCCAGGCGGCCGCTGCTGCCGCCGCCTCTTTCCCCTGCCTCTCCTCCGTGCTCGGCCCCGCCGAGAAGGTGGCGGCAGCCGCCGCCGGGCTGCCCCCGACGCCCCACCTCCCGCACCCTTTCGCTGCCGCCGCCGAGCCCGGCGAGGAGCCCGAGCCCGCAGCTGCCGAGGAGCCCGGCGCCGAGGGCCCGTGAGACGCCCGGGGGCTCCCCGCCGCCGCTGCCTTGCCCTCGGACTGAGGGGCCGTCGGGCCGGCACTCGCTCCCCTGGGTTCCCACGGAGGGCAGGGGTCGCCGGGGCCGGCGATCGCCAGGAGCTGGCGGCCGCGGCGTGCCGGGCCCGGCCCGGGGGAATCCCGCTGCCGGGGCGAGAGGTCCCGGAGCGGCCCCCGCAGAGGACCGTCGAGGATAAAATTTGCTACTCAGTATTTTTTTAATGTTTGGCTTTATAAATGCATAAATAAGGAAAACAAAACAAAAAAAAGGAAGAAGGAAGAAAACATAGTAAGGATACTTTTTTTTTCTCTATATAGAGTAATTAAATGTGGCACCTTATTTGGTTTATACAGTGTGTCCCTAAGTCCCACTTGGGAACTTGCACTTGTTGTCCGGGAGACCTGGATGGGTTCAGGGTGAGGGCGGGGAGCGAGGGGAGGGCGGAAGGGCAGAGCCCAGCACCTGTGCTAGCACTTTATGGAGAACCGGAGCACGGAAGATGCACCCTGAACCCAAACCTGCAGTGCCTTGAGCACCCGGGAATGCCGCTGGCTCCAGCAAGTTTTGGGTGTGCAAGGGAAGGAGGGTGAGACTCATTACATAACCTTGTGTTTATTTTTTTTTTTTTGGCTAAGGTATACAGGTGTGGCAAGTGCGTTTGTTCTCACCCCATCTTTATTTAATTCAGTATGTTCCCGAGAGATTTTTTTTTTTACCCCAAACCTTGCTGTATAAAATGAATGTTACTGCACTGAACTACAAAAAGAAACTCCCTTCTCTCCCCCAAGAAAACACAGAGCAGCTTGTCAGCCTGAACTCATTTTATCCTAAATTCCAAGTGACACAAACTGGAGGCCGTAGATAAACACCTCGCTGTGCAATCAGAAACGATTAAACCAGCTGGGGTAAGTTTCCCATATGGGTTCTTCCCTCATTCCATGCTCAAATACTGCGATTTCCCTTTCTGGAGACAAACCAGACGCCAGATAATCACACAGATAAAGCTTTTATAATAAGGCTTAAACCAAGACCTTGCCTAGATATTTTTAGTTTGTTGCCAAGGTAGCACTGTGAGAAATCTCACTTGAATGTTATGTAAGAGGTGAGACACCACAGCCTGGCGAGGAGTGTGTGCGTGTCCGGGGTCCGTCAGTCCGTTTGGTGCATCTGCTGCTGCTGTTGCTACTGTTTGCCTCAAACGCTGTGTTTAAACAACGTTACCAAAAAAAAAAAAAAAAAAA
>VZDJ01000426.1:3480165-3509891 GCA_008694505.1 Cyanoderma ruficeps
AAAAAAAAAAAAAAAAAAAAAAAAAAATCTTACTAGCCTACAGAGTGGCTGTATGTAAATAGTTGTTAATACATCCAATTAATGATGTCTGACATGCTATTTTTGTAGGGAGAAAAAATACGTGTTAATGATATTTTGAGTTAAATATCTTTTGGGAGGATTTGCCGAAAAAGTTGCACTTTTGTTACAATGCTTACGCTTGATACAAGCTTATGCTGTCTTAAATTATTAAAAAAAAATAAATCCTGTCTGCAAGAAACCAGCTGTTTTAGAACAGTTTAGTATGTGATATATTAGAAATCAATCTTTATATTCAGTATTTTCCAGCACTCCATGAATTCTATTATCTAAATATTTCCACACTATTTTGTGATTAAAAAAATTCTTACTAAGGAATAAAAACTTTAATACACAAAATGGGGCTGTCTACTAATTAAAAACGCAATGATAAGACATGATAATTGGTGCATTGAGCTTCAAACTGTATGATTGTGTGGCTGATGATGATTTAATTCACATTTTTAATGTGGGTTTGAATTTGCTGGGCTTCCTTTAACTCTCTCTGGCAAACTCTGGTTTAATATGTGCACATTTCACAAAGCAAAGTGTGGAATACACACGTTTCTTCCTGCCATCTACTTTTTTTCCCTCTTCTTTTTACAAAATACTAATCTTTAAATTTAACACATGGCAGCCCTGGTGCTGCATGGGAGCTCTCTTTGCTCACAAGGAACAAACTTTATGATTTGCCTGACAATCTAATGACGTATCATAATCTCTGCAGGAATGAATGATGGGTGTCCCAGCTTGGAAATACTCTACGGAAACCGAGTATTTTGTGGTGGGGGGAGAGGAGAAGGAGGAATAGAGTGGTGGAAGCAGGCAGATCATTCCTAGCATGGAAATGCAGCACCCTAAAAGCTTCCACAGACTGAATAGCAGAGCTGTAGATCACCTTTCCTTGCAAAAATTCTTGCAGGGAAATAAAATTAAAGGAACCCCTCAAACCGTAGCCAGTGTTTATGTAAGAGAGAGATGAAGGGAACGTTCCGTGCTCCCTCTGCTGGTTCTCCAGTACCGGTGACTACACTGACAAGGAATGAAGTTGGAATGGAATAAAATGCTCCTAAGACTCGTATTAATTCCATCAATCCCTTAAAATACAGGAGGAATTATAAATTGGATGAAAAATAAGCACTCCTTTTAAATTACTCGAGTAGGATTGTTGAGAAATAGGCGTCTTCACATGGAAGCTGTAGTAAATATAATTCCAACTAGAGACACAGGCAGGTTATCTACAAATACCACTGGACACATAAACATGTTTTTTCCCATAAATAATGGACCAAAGGCTGCTATAGTGCACCACTCTACCTGCTGAAGTAAGTTACTAGGTAGGGAAATGGGAAAAAAATCTGTCTGGCTCCATCTCTCTTTGGATCTGGTTCTGCTCCCTGTGTTGTCACAGGAATGAAAGTGAGCCGGGCTCAACCTTTCCCCTCGGTAACTTTGACCTGCATACTTGAACAGCTTAACACTTGTTAGGCCAGCATTTAGGCTGGGATGAAGGTGGTGGTGTATTCCAACTCCTCCTGCCAGCCAGGGAAAAAACCTGACTGAGCGCAAAGCCCTTCCTGCCCAGATCATTACACGAACACAAAGGGTGGAGCCACAAGCACTTCAAAAAAGCTGTGCCCCTCCTGAAGAGCACAGTTTAAAACCTGAGCATGGGCAAGGCTTTTGGTCTCCTTCAAATTGCTTTCCTTTGGGAATATGAATCGGTTTAGGTTTCACTGGGCTATAAACCCAGATCATTAGAGGGATCCTTTATCCATTTCAGTATTTGCCATGTACAGTAACAGGAAGGCTTGTTTTTATTAGGCGTTGAATGTGCCAAATTACTTCATGCCAAGCTGCAGCATCAGTGAAATCTATTACATTTTATGACATAAAACATAAAGACAAATTATGTGTGTTCAGATAATCCCAATGCCTAACAAAAGCAAACACAGGGAAAAAAGGTTTGTAATTGAGGTTGATAACCCACTGCTGCTGGAGGCAAAAGGCAAATGACAGGAGGGACCCTAGTGTCAGCCTTAATTATTAAATTCCAGGCTTCCTCAGATCCCTTTGGAACCTAAATCAATTTGTATGTCTTGAATTTTCTTGAGGTTAAAAACAATCACAGAAATACTGGGCAAGAGCTTCTCATCTTTAAATATACATTCCTTTATGGAAGTGCTGAGAGTGCAGGACTAGGTGCTACATTTACTGTTTGCACTTGAATCCATATTCTGCTGTCCCATAAACTGCAAGATAAGTGATGCAAGCTTGATTTCTTAAGCAATAAACATTGAAAACAGATTTTATAATCCAGTATATTATAGTGGCATGACAGGCTCCATTAGGGTGCGTTAAATAAAGATGGTTGGGATTGTTAAGCCAATGGAAGGCAGTATCCTGTACCTCCAACTGAAGGACAAGGAATGTTTATATTTGGAAGGGTTACAGTTACAGAACTTGACTATGAGCCCTATTTGAGAAAGGCCTGACCTCCCATTTAAGCCATGTGAGTCCTTTCTGGAGCACAGTTGGCCTTGGAGTAGGTCCTGAGTTTGTGTTTTGGACCTTGTTTGTTTGATTTTCACATTAGTAGAGGCAGACTGAATGTCTGACATCCACCAAGCCTGGGGACTGTGTGCAAGGTGTGTTTCAGCACCTCTAAATTCCTAGCCTGCCCCATAACCTGGGCCTTGCAACGCATTTCCTCTTCCCTTCAAACCTCAGCTCCTGGAATCATGTGATCCCTGCCGCCTTTGAGAAGTTTTCTGCCTTCTAGTTGCAGGAATGAATATGTAAGTACAACCTTGGAGAAAGAAAGTAACAAAAATGCCGAATTTCCTCTCTGCGAAAAAAGCCTTGGATTTTTTAAAGCCAGTTTCACTCAGGAAAAGTCTGAATCTCTGCTGACTGCCTCTGGTCCTCCTGCAGGCTCACAGCTCGCTGGAAGCCGCAGAGAGAAGCCGGTGGCTCACCTGCCGCCAGCAGCAGCTGCATGAGCCCCGGACACGTGTGGGCTGGATGTGAGCAAGGGCGAGCTGCTCCGCTCTCTCCATCCTTCCCGTGGCTCCAGCATTTCAGCCTGCAGGGCTGTCAATCTGTCACAAGCACTAAATTCACGGCAGCCTCGATGACGGCGCTGCCGCGGGCTGCGGGAGCTGCCCTGCCTGGGACAGGCTGTTCTGCCTCGCTGAACTCACGGGGCACCCCGTGGCAGCGCACCTGCTGCTGCTGCTGCAAACATTCCCCTCCCTGCACCGCCCTCCCGGCGCCCCTGAGGATGCAGGCAGTGCCTGGGACAGGCGAGAAGAGATTCCCTCATGTCTCAGCAAGCAGGGACTTTGATCCAAGGCAGCTCTAACCGGGTCATAGGGACCAAGGAGAGTTGTTTCTTCAGCCTCCATAAAGCCCTCTTGGTTGTTCGTTTGGGTTTTTTACTTTGCTTTTTGCTAGATGTTTTTTAAAGATATGGCCAAGGCACTCGCATAACTAATTAGTTTCTGGAGAATAACCTAAGGAAAAGAGCCACGTAAATTTGGCACGTTCTTACTCAACAGAAAATTGTCTCCCCAAGTGTGTTTGGATTAATACCCGCAGCACAGAGCCAGATGAGCAGACAAATGCTGAAATGGATTCTATTCTCACTGTACAAGGTTGCCAAGGCTCCAGACCTTCTGCGGGTGGCAGGCAGGCCCACAGCCTTCCTTACATATGATGTTGTTTGCAAAGGAGCCCATCTAGGTGGGAGCAGCAGCCCCTCGGCATGGGCCTAATAATTACAGACTCGGTTGGAATGCACTGCATTGGCTTCAGGTTTGGAGCCTGTGAGTAGCAACCCCAATCAGCATTTCTGTGGTGTGGAGATCACAGCTTCCAGCAAAGCTCCCAAGGCTGGGCCATAGGTTCCAGCCCCAATTCCTGGAATAAGAACATGTCCATCAAAAACAGTCACAAACCACCAAGAGCAGACTCCGTAGCAATAAGGCAGCCTGAAATACAGAAAAAAAAAAAAAGACTTCTCTTCACAGAATCCCAGAATGGGTCAGGCTGAAAGGGACCACAGTGGGTCATCTGATCCCACCTTCCTGCTCAAGCAGGACCATCCTAGAGCACAGGGCACAGAACTGCGATCCACATGGTTCTGGAATCTCTCCAGTGAGAGAGACTCCACATCTTTTCTTTGCAGCAAGATTTCCAGAAGCATTTGCAGGACTACCACTAGGACAAACTGAGTGTCTCTTTTTAACATGTAAGTTGAACTCATTTGTTCTGCATGGGACTTAGAGGCTAGAAAAGAACTAAAGCTGAAAAATCTTTTTATGCTTTGGTTGAAACAAGAGGGCATCAGTCTTAAACTGCACGGGGGGAGGTTTAGGTTGGACATAGGGAAATTCTTTTCACTGAACGGGCAATCAGACATTGGAACTGACTGCCCAGGGAGATGGAGTCCCTATTCCGATGTGGCACTCAGTGCCAGGGTCTGCATGACACGGTGGTCTTCGGTCATAGGTTGGACTCGATGATCTCAGAGGATTTTTCCAGCCTAAACGCTCCTGTGATGCTGTGAAAAGAGAAGGTCTGTCCCACTTGTGCACGCTGGGTTTGTCCGGAGGGCAGGAGCGCTCGGGCAGTACCTGCGCACATACCAGGCGCGTCAGTGCGCACAGCAGTCCTGGGATGCACTGAAGGGGACCAAGGGGCGCATCGCGGTGACTTTGCCAGAGAGATCCCGGCAGCCCGGCCGGTTCCCTGGCGATCCCGCCCCGCTCCGTGCCGTCCTTCCCCCGCCCTGCCCGTCGTTTCCCGGCTCCCGCCTCGGTCCGAAGTGCGCACCCGCCCCTCAGGCCGCCGCCGTCACGCGCGCGCCTGCGTGACCGCCGCGCACGCTGCCCGGCACGTGCGCGCGGGGCCGCGCCCGCTGAGGGGCGGACGGGATGGGGGAGTGGGCGGGGCCAGCGGCAGAGACAGCTGCCATTGGTCGGCGCGCGGCTCGCGCTCCGCCTCCCCCCACGCGGCCGCACCTCCCCTCAGGAACGGCCGCCCCTGAGGCGGGCGGGGCTGCGAGTCGTCTGACAGAATCACACGGTCAATTAGGCTGGAACAGTCCTGTGTCATCTTCCAGTACAACCTGCGATCCAACACCACCGCGTCAACCCGACCGTGGCACCGAGTGCCACGTACAGCCTTTCCAAAAACACCTCCAGGGATGGTGATTTCACCGCCTCCCTGAGCAGCCCATTCCGATTTATGGTCACTTTTTTTGTGAACAAATTCTTCCTACTCTGCACTTTTGCGGTCTCACCTTGATTACTGTGTGCAGTTTTGGTCACTGCAATGTAGGAAAGAGACTAAGCTGCTAGAGAGTGTCCAGGTGAGGGACATGGAGATGGTGAGGGACCTCGAGGTGAAGCCACACAAGAAGCAGCTGAGGGCACTTGGTCTGTTCTGCTGGAGAAGAGCAGACTGTGGTCAGAGCTCACAGCAGTTCTGCAGCTTCCTCACGAGAGGAAGAGAAGGGGCAGGCCCTGAGCTCTGCTCTGTGTGACCAGGGACAGGACCTGAGGGAACAGCTGGAGCTGTGTCAGGGTGGATATTAGGATAAGGATCTTCCCCCAGAGGCAATTATCATGTCTTATCATTGTAGAGTCCCACAGGCTCCCCAGGGATGGTCACAGTCCCACACCTGACAGCTCCAGGAGCTATTGGACAACTCTTGGGCACATGATATGACTCAGAGATTGTGTGTGCAAGGACAGGAGTTGGACTCAATGATCCTTGTGGGTCCCTTCCAACTCAGCTCATTCTGTGATTCTGTAATGTCCAACCTAAACCTCTCCTGTCCTCTCAGAAAGGGCTGCAAGGGGTTCAGAGTCCTGGCATTCAAGAGTTTTGCTCGATGCACACTGAGCAACCAGAAGGCAACATTATGCACGTATGAGCCAATTCTCTACAAGAAATAGTAAGGACCAAGAGGTTTACACCCCTGGAGGTCATCAGCTGGAGGGTTAATAAATCAGGGAAAACCTTAGTAGAGGCTACTTCAGATTCTTCTGAAATAACAATGTTGTTACTGTGATATGGAATCATAGAATGGCCTGGGTTGGAACAGACTTCGAACACCATATAGTTCCTCTCCCCTGCTATGGGCAGGGACACCTTTCACTATCCCAGCTTGCTCAGAGCCCCATCCAGCCTGGCCTTGGACACTGCCAGGCATGGGGCAGCCATAGCCTCTCTGGGCAACCTGTGCCAGGGCCTCACCACCCTCACAGGGAACAATTTCTTCCTCCTATCCAATCTAAACCTCCCAGTGTGAAGTCATTTCCCCATGTCCTGTCACTCCAGGCTCTTGCAGAGTCTCTCTCCATCTTTCCTGTAGCCTCTTGTAGGTCATTTTATTTCAAAAAAGTTGCTGGTGGCAGCACTGATGCAGTGGCACCTGTTGGACAGAACAGCAAGATCAAAAGATAACACAGCCACCTGAGAGGAGAAAATGAGGCTCCGGCCCTGACATGCTGCATGATTATGCATTTTATGTTGTAAATTCACTATAATATATAGTGAATATAATAAAAACAGATCTTCATGGGAGCAGGGGTAGGAGTTGGCACTGTGGTTTCCTCTTCCCCAAGTGCAGATTCTAATCTAAAAGGCTAAAGCTATTTCTCAGTAATTAACTGCTTAATCATTCTGCACAAAGTAGGGCAAGATCCACCAGAGGAACAGTGTGTATGTCTCTGACAGCAGTTTTTGGCACAAGGAGCAGGAGATGCAGAGGTGAACCTCCTGGGAGGAAGAATATTCAATCCCAATCACCTACTGAGAGATAAATACTCCTGAACCCTAACTCAAAGGCAGGGCTGCTCCTCTCCCAGCACTTCGTGTGAGGAGTGGTGCCCTCTGTTGTTCCACGGAGAATCTGCTGGGAGTTAGGGAACTGAAACCACGAATGTGAGGTGGTTTGTTTTCTCCAGTGCTGCAGACTCTAACAGGTGCTCTGGTTTGGACACAGGGTCTGTCATGCAGAATGCACTGCCATCAGGACTCCATTTTCCAGAGTAAAGTCAGAGATGATTCGTGTAGAAGCAAATGGACCAACATGACTAGGAAAAATATGCTTAAAAATTAGAAAAGTGTGTAGAATAAGCAAGAATTCATTCACGGCTGCTACAAAGGTCATTGAAGGGTATGGGAATGTGTGTGGAGAAGGGCCAGAGTTAAGGCTGTCTGTGTTCCCCTCAACTTCTGTTCTCTGAGAGAGAAGGAGCTACCTTTGCTTATCAAGCTGCCATCATTAGATAATGCTCCTGGGCACTCCTAGTCTGTCTGCAAAGGAAAGTGTGTTTGTGTGAGCCTGGGCTGCACGAGTTCCTGCTCCTTAGCACAGCAGAGAAGTTGTCTGGAGTGCAGCTTGCTCTGCAGAGTGAGAAACAAGAACATAAAGATACATCCATGTCTGCAAAATGTGAAGTGACTTTGAAAAATGCCTAACTGGTCACAGGGCTAATTCTGGTGTTGTAAATGATGAGGTAAGTACAGTTATTTAAAATGACCTTTGAGAGCAATCTGTGTGCCATGCCCCAGGAGCCAGCTGTGGGAAGCACGCTCCCATCAGTGTCCTGCCAGGCCCAGACGGTATTTCCAGGACTCCAGCTGTTTGCTATGATTGCTGAACATGCAGAGTCTGCAATACCTGCTTTTAAAAGTACACAGTAATGTCACAGGCTTGCTTGAGTTTAGTAACCCCAGGGCAGTGCATTCCAAGGAGTAGAGGCTAATTCAGCTGCCTGGCAGAGCCAGTGGGAACGTACTGTATGTCCCTGACTTTTGTTTTCCACAGAGATCACCACCTGTACCTTCAGGAACAAAGCTGCCTGTGCTGGGGCAGCATATTGGTAGTTTAGGGCAACCCAGCACTTTCCCTCGTGGGTATAGTCACATCATGGAACAGAATCATAGAATGGCCTGGGTTGGAAAGGACCTTAAAGATCATCCAGTTCTACCCTCTGCCATGGACAGGGACAGCTTCCACTATCCCAGGTTGCTCAAAGCCCCATCCAGCCTGGCCTTGGACACTGCCAGGCATGGGGCAGCCACAGCTTCTCTGGGCAACCTGTGCCAAGGCCTCACCACCCTCACAGGGAACAATTTCTTCCTCATATCCAATCTAAACCTCCTGTCTGTCAGTGCAAAGTCATTCCTCCTTGTCCTGTCACTCCAGGCTCTTGCAAAGAGTCTCTCTCCATCCTTCCTGTAGGCTCCCCTCAGGCACTGGAAGGCCACAATGAGATCAAAACATCTTTATTAGTACAAGCCTGTGAAGAGGGATCTCCTCCTTTCCCCAGATGTTCCTGATGCACCCACACAGCAGTGCCTTCAGGATGCAAGCCTACTCCTTGACTGAAGGCACCTCCACAGTGCAGGAGAGTCTTGTGAGCTTCTGGCTGACAAGAAAAGCATTAATATAAAATATAATAACCAGGCAGAGTTATCTGAAGAGGAATCCAGAACAGACTCAAATCATGCAAGAAGCTGAACTCCTGCATATGCTGAAACCAGCTTGCTAAAATCAACAGTAAATGAAGACTGATTTTGCAAAGTTTTAAGTTTGAAACAGATGAATCAATTAGATCTCAAAGGTAAAATCTTGATTGGTTGAACTTGGTGCAAAGTTGCTAAAGGAGAGAATAAGTTTCACTTCTTTTGTAGTGCTCTCATTATTCACTTTTAGAAGTGATGCAAGTCCTCTGCTACCAGGAAGAGGTTTAACCTCTGACTGAAGAGTTAGGGAAAGCTTCCTCTGCAAGTAGGTTATTTTGGTAACACCACACCAAGGATAGTTTATGAGGGAGCTGCATGTGCCCAGCCAGCTCTTTCTATAGAGCTCTAGGCAGAATGTTTGGCCTGGTGCCCCCCGGTCTGACTGAACCATGGTGGGACAACTCTGTGTTGGTCAGAACAGACTTTTTAGCAAATGACCCATGTGCTGAAGTCAGTACATGGAGATGAAAGGCTTTTACTCCTTCTGGGAAAGCCCTCCACATCCCTGGGCTTTCCCAAGCTGATAAAAGGGATAATGACATATAATTAGTTGACTACATACACATATATGTGTGTGCATATATAAAAATTGTATGATTGGGATCATTGTTATAGTCACAGTAATATAAGAAAGTAGTTTTTTCCTTGGTAATTTTAGGGTGTGCTCTGCCACTGAACAAAGATGTTAAGGTACTCACACTGCCCAGGCTCCTGCTTTTGCAGTTGCTCACAGCACCTGAATTATGTGCTTGTCCTGTGTGACTGCACCCCGGCAGCAGTCCACTCTTCCTACCAAACAAGGGAGATATTCCTAGAAGTAGGTGCCTCCCGCTGTAAAGTTCCTCCAGATAATGTACAAAGGTAGCAGCAAGAACTTTATTGAGCAGGACATGAGATAAGGTACTGCAGGACTGATTATTTATTGCCCTGTCAGGTGCCAGCAGCTGCATTAATTATTACTGAAATGTGTTCAGATGGCAACATCTTTAAATGATCTTTGACCTCAGAACTGAGCAGTAGGGACTCTCTGTGCTCAGACATGCTGAAGGGTGCTCATTCTGGCCAAGACTGGTGCAGCTGAGGTGTTTGTTAGTTACTTAAATTTATTTGGAGCATGTAGAAACACTTTGGAGTTGGCAAACAATGAAAAAAGGCACTTTCCTATAATTCTAACTCCTGTGTGCTTTATCTCTTCAGCCACTAATACCAAAGTGCACTTGGGTATCAATGGAAAACTGTGACAGCCTGCCATGGTGCACTACTGGTTACACTCACATTGCTAGAACATCCTAAGACTTGTGGAAACACTGGAACATTCAGGACCACCAAGCAAATCTCAGCCTGTTCAGTCAATTGTTTTTATTGATTAGGTACAATACACTCCCAAGCAACACCTGCAAAAGGATTTAGGCTGCCTCTGGTAATAGCAGCACTTTGCAAGAAGAGAGTCGAGCGTAAGTTAAAATGAGGTTTTATTCCTTTACTTGCTTTTACTTTTTAGCCGTTTAGAAAAAGAAATCTACTTAAAACTAAACAAGAATTCACCTTCAGAAATCCCCAGTTCCTCTCAACACACCTGCATCTTGCTCTCACTGCAAGGTGAAGCTAACTCTGACTTCTTTTCACCCTCTTACATCTCGGTAGGATACAAAATACCCTTCCTGCTGCAGTATCTGGATGGCACAGCCAAGTTCGGGACCACATTGTGCTCAGTACTATTTGCCAAACAAATAGGAATCAAGACACTGTTCCCCACATGGCCTGCCGTATATATAGACAAAGTCAAAGGGGATGAGCAGTATTATCTCAGGCTTACAGCTGGGAGACTCCAATCCACAGGGATTACAGTAGCTTGCCCAAGGTCACACATAGGAAATCTGTGGCAGAGCTGGGAAATGAAACAAGAGCTTCCCAGGCACGGGCAAATAGACCAGGCACAGGACAGTATCTAAAATGGAATGTTTCAACCCACATCTGTACAGGTTTCAGAAAGGTTCCAGGCCTGCTCAGAAACTGCAGGAATGGCATCATTTGTGCATCAGTTACACTGACTGTGAATAAGACACGTCTCTTTGTAAGTATTACCGAGTCCTTGCTGAAAGAACATGAAGTTGGAATGCTGGGTGCCTTACACAATTCCCTACCACGTGCTGTGTATTCCTAGAAAAACTGCTTCCCATCGCAGAGCGTGGCTGCTGCATGTACTGCTGCCCTCTCGTGTGGGCCTGCTGGGAACTGCAGCGTTGGCACAGCCGAGGAGACCCGATTATCTGGTGCCTGCCCTGGGCATCACCTTCCACCCCAGCCCTACAGCTAATGGACTCTGCTGTCTTTCTCATTTGCTGTCACTGTCTCCTCAACGCTCGTTTTGTGCGTGACACAAATGACATGACAATGGAGAACTCAGGTCATAGTTTTGGCAGCCACGCTGCATATCTGCCAGGTCAAGGAAATGCTTAAGACAACGTTGTAGCAACAAAATGTTGTCAAAGGTCAGCTGGCACTCTGGGGTTTCCCTTCAGTGTGCCAGGAGGGCCCGTTCCACCTCATCAATCAAAGTTCACCTCAGGCTGATTGGGACTGGCTACAGCCAAATCATCTGTTCTGAGCACATAACATTTCATGAACAGCGGTTTGATACACACAATAAAAGTTGTGACAGGTAGTAATTTAGGAGAAGCTCCGCAGGCAACCACAAAGAAATTCCAGTTATTTCCCACTTAAAGGCTGGCCCGAATTTCATTTTAGCAATAGCTCCTGATGGTACTTCTGTGATACCATGTCACTGGCTCCAAAGCTGCATGATTCACTTTCCATCACACTGGCACTGGAAGGGACTTCAGGGCAAATACTGATCAGGTTAAAGGTGTTTTACTTGGTCTACATCTCACTCCCTTCCTTCCATCACCCTCTCTTTTTTGTTGTTTTTTGTTTCTGTTTTAACCAGAAGCCCTCCTTTTAAAACCACCTAGGCAGGTAATTATTGGCACTCAATTTGTGTTGCACTGGATAAGGTGGGGTTTTTAAGCACACTTGCCACAAGCCCAGCTGGAGCTCTTCTGAATATGCTTTCTTCAAACTTTTGCTCATTAAAAATAAATCATAGAAAACTTTTCTTTCCTACAACTTGACCCAGGATTGAATATTAGATCTTTCATGCTGCATTTTCCTGCTAAGTCTTCCAATTACCAACTATCTCCCTCCTTTTGCAGAGGGGTAGAACAAGACAAAGCATGTCAATAAGCAATAAGCACGGTCTGGTGCAGTGGTATTTCACCTCCATCAGCTTACAGATGTCTGAACAGAAGTGTGATGACACTGTGATAACACTCTCTCACTATTCCAGAGATCCTTGTAGCCTTTCCACAGCCAGGGATTCAGATCCAAAAAGCCTCTAGAAATCAAACTTGGGATTCCATGGGGGAGAAGGTCCAGAGCTGCCTGTGTGGCAGCAAGGAGGGAGGCACACACAGAGCCACCAGAAGTGACATGAGGACACGGGCAGTGCCTGAGTTGCTCAGACAAGTGGTGAGGTTGCTCAGGGAAGTTTATCAACTCTGACTGCATCAGTTCCCGGTCGCACTAGCAAATGCCAAAGAGGTTCCTTTCCAGTCAGCCCTGGACAGAACACAGAGCTCACTGCAAAGGATGGGAAAAAAAGTACATCACATACTCACCTGGAAAAAGGGAACGAAACAGAACAACTGAGATTGTCCCCATCCAGTATTTCTGGAGAAAGTTAATGATGAAGCAGTGGCTGACCCAGAAAATACTCATTAACACTAGCTACAACATCAAAGGTAGAAAATACATCATTTTCAAGCAAGGCAATAATGGGGACCATTGCTCATTGTGCCCTACTTCAGACACCAGACATCTTAGTTGAAACAATCATTAAAAATTTGGGTTATAAAGGAATACTACCTAGCTGGCACAGACATGACAGGCAGAAGAATTCAGTACGACTTCTGAACAAAATGGATCATTGATCTGGTATGGTTTTGCAACTCATTAGTGGTTCAGTTACACTGAGCTAGTTAGTGCTGCAGCAGCCACATACAAATACACCACTTTGTTCTTTAAAGGCAAAGCAAAAGATCAGAACAATCAGCTGTAGCCCTGGCTCTGCTGAGCACGCTGGGAAACCTTAGTTACCACAAAAGCCAGCCAGCTGACTGGCACAGGAGCAGGAAAGGGCACCTTTCAGAGCACAGGGCCTCCACAACTTCCACCGCCCTGACAACAGTGCCACGTGCTAGGGCTTCAGTGGAATTCATGGCATTGTCCTACTGCCAGTCAACAGTGCCACTACTGTTAACTCATTTCTGCTCACATCTAATGAGATTAGGCTCCAGTTAGCTTAGGAAAATCCATTTGTTGGGATATTAGACTAAGAACTGCGTTTGGATGACTTAAATCACAAGTCTCCAGCTGTATCAAGTTCCCAGCCTTGATTAGCTCAAACGATCTCAAGCAAGCTTCACACCCTCCCAGGTGTCAGCACAGTAACTACACCTGAATCTGCCCTAAAAGGCCTTCTGCTCCTTGTTCAAAGATTAATTTCTTTCTGCTCCCTGAAGCATTCGGGCACCCTGCATTTGTTGTGGGATGAATCTGTACATTCAGTTCCTCTCCCTGATCACCTCCAAGTGAACCTCTGCCTCTTTGCTTTAAGTTACACTTCCCCCGAGTCACTGACCAATTCTGTCATTTCAGGGTTACTGTTAATTTTAATAACATTTCCTCAGCTGAAAACAAGCTCCTCTTCCTTTTTGCAGTGCGTGGGCTTTATCTGATTGAGATTACAGCACACTTACAGTAAAGGAGCTCTCTTGTCTGCCACAGAGACCCCACACCAACCAGCTGTGTGTCCCACACCCCAAGGAAATTACCATTTAGGAGAGCTCCTGTGGCCTAATGCTCAACACAGGGCCATTTCTGGAATTGTTTGAGCTGGACACACCAACTCCGGCCTCGGCCCTGCCTTCAGGCCCGGTGCTCTGTGACAGTGCCACAGCTCTGTCGTGAGGCGTGCGCGACATGAACGGTGCAATCCCAGCAAACCACGAACTGTAAAGACCCAAAGTTTCAGAGGGGAATTTATTGTATGGGAGCATATCCAGTATTCTTTGTCAACCATTCATGAGAATAATAAAAAATAGAAGCTTTTTAAATGACAAAAAATATAGTTACATATAATACAGATTTTCATCTTGCATTGAAGCGGAGCAGTAATAAAATGCTCGCTTGTGTTTTCACAGTTTGTGTTGCTTCTTTAGGTTAAAGCATCAGCAACTCAAGCGTTCCAGTCAGAACTCCTAGTTAGCAGTTTCATGGGATGATGGTGAGGGTGAACGCTGTCAGCATTCTGAAACACTTCACAAGTACAACAGGTACACTTGATCCATTTCAGAACTACTAAAATTTTCAGAGGTACCAGCTACACTTGAGGCATCCTTGCTGTAACTGAAAGGGTTTTGTATCAGAACATTTTTTAGGCCCCAGTCAGAAACACATCTGTGGAACACTTAAGAATGTGCTTAAATCCAATCTGGTTCAAAGGGCTCCGAGCTGATCCTCTGTGACCCCCTTGTTCTGCCCTCACAAGCACCACACATGGGCACAAAGCTCTAACCAGTACTTGGTCACATGTGTAAAGTGCTTGCAAGACCACAAAGGATTTAACATTCTTCAGCACTCCACTTAGAGACCTAAAGGCATTCACTGCATGCATACATTGGTATTTACTACACACACTTACACCCAGCACCCAATATTATTGCAGGAATTCTTTGCTGGTATAACAGCTCATACACCAAGTTTCACTTATTTAGTTTTCTACAAACATAGAAAAAAAAACACCTGAAGAGAGCTAGAACAGCTTTCAATCAGTCACTATATTGGCATTGAAAGCTTTATTTTGAAAACTTTAAGCAGCAATACTGAATAAATAGACAGAATGATTGTTTTGTCATCTCCATACAACTGATGGCCTTCATCCAAAACATTAAAATACTGTAACGAATAAACATGCACGTTTCAATGTTCTAAAAAAAAAAAACCAAAAAAAAACCCCAAAAAAGGAGGTGTAATATAAAAGTAACACTTTGACACTTTTTTAATACAGTACAGACCATTAGAGACTATTTTCTGGAAAAAAATATCTGAATACAGTTTTGTTATTTACATGTATCATTAAGGCCCAATTCACTCAAGTTAATGCACATCAGGAATTTATATGCTTCAAGGTAACTCACTAAAAATTACAAGATTGATGTTTCTTTGATCATAGTCATATGATCCCAGTTCACTAAAATAATGCAATACTCTTCACGCTAAAAACAAGGCAATTGCTGCCCCAGGAGGAGATTTTTATTTCACTAAAGGATCTTTTTTCCCTCTTACCTCATATGTTTGTGTATTGCTAATGCTACTAGTGGTAGTTCTCTTCTTCAAGAACTTCCTCCGAACTTGCCAGGGTTTAGAAAAGCAAGCAATCTCAAAGCTAACATGCCATTTCCAGAAGCAATTCAGGCACTTGGGAACCTAAGTCCCACTGAAAGATACTGGGAGCTGACTTTTCAGAGTGGGACTTGGTTTCTCCCTTGCTCAGGTGTTCAGACTGTTCACCTTGGCCTTAACCTACTGGCTTTTCAGATGGTCACTCCCCCTCTTTTCCCCTAACGACATAGCATCTCCAGCAAAAATAAACTGTATCCTCATGGATGAGAGAGGTAACACAGTTAATTTCCATTAGTAATAAATTACAGGAGTTCTCCATATAAATTCCCTGTGCACTGGAAAGTAGTGCTTGTGTATTCAACTATTTAACGCAAGCAAAAAACCCCATTTTTATCATGCTGCCCAGTAAATAATATGGCACTTGTTAAAATTAGTATGTGTAGCTTCCTTTCTGCTAATGCCCCAGGAAGTTTGAAACACTTCTGAGAATGGACTTTTTGTACAGTTGTGAAGAAAGAGTGAGTTTCTGCAGTTGATCAGAAGCAAAACTCTAAACGCCGTAGTGTGAGGAGTTTTTCTAACTGTTACACATGGGTCAAGTCACATTTAATGCAAGGGCATGCCATTTCTTTTTGGTTTATTTACAGAGAGGGTGAAAATGCTACGGAACTTCAGCCTGGGTGAAATTCAATAAGCAAGAGGAGTATGGTGGGGGCAGGGGAATTTGTCAGTGTCTCACAACTGGCAGGTCTGGATACCAAAGCCTCTCCACAGAAGTGGCTGAAGCTGCCAACGTTTTTCAGAGCACCTTGACATGTGCCAAAGGCCTGGCAAGGAGGGGCCACTCAGGGGTGCTGCAGTGGTCACTCCTGAGCCAGCTCCAGCCTGGCCCCTGTGTCCAACAGCTGCTGCAATCAGCAGGTGCTACTTTTAACTCAAACACCAAACTCTTCCCTTGATTCAATGACAAATCTGTAATTCAAGCCCTCCAAAGCTGCTCTTACTCTTCCTTTTAATCCTTATTCCTCCTCCCTCTGTCTTAGAGAATAACCTGGCAGAGAAAGAGAGCAGGTTTTATGATGCAAGAGCACAATTGAGCTCAAACTGACATCTGTGGGAGATGGACCAGTCCCAGGATATGACAAAATCATTAGCTGGGGTAAATATGCTGATCTACCTTAAAAATACTTTATCTCAGGACAAGACTGTTTCCCCCCACCCCCATGCAGCATAATTTGGGCCAGACTTTGCAAGGTGCTGAGTGCCTCAGTTCTCTAACATCAAGAGGTGCTGAAGATGCAAGATATCCACTGGAGAGGGCCATTTCATTTCTGTAAATTGAACCCAGAATGTAAGGCATATATGCTCAAGTACCTTAGACAGATATTGTCCCCAAACTATGTATATTTTACACTTTTTTAATATATATACACACATTCTTTTTTTTTTTAATACAAAGTTATGGGCACAGTAAACATGAGCACAGAATTGTGATAAACTAACAGTAAAATGGGTGAGCACTGCAAAGGTTCCTCAGGTAGGAATATCTCATTTTCCAGTTTGCTCACATGGGAAGATGAAAAAAAAAAAAAAAGAAAAACCTGATAAGTTAAACAGTAAAAATTCATAGTCCATTTGGAAAGGTCCTTTATATATTCACAGCCTTATCTGTTGCTGTTAGTCTAAATACAGCAGCATTTTTAGAATATATGATGCCATTAATAAGTGGAAAGGAAAAAAATGCATTAAACACTCAAGAATCCTTCATCTTCTGCCATATCGTTTAAAACTTCCATTTGTCAGGAAGCTCCTTTTTTAGAAAAGGAGATTAAATTAACATTTATCTGCACATCGGTGAATCAACACAAGAGGATGCTAGGAGTTAAGTATTTTTCTATGGCTAAAAGCTTGGAGTTTCCTAGCAGTGGTAAAATCCTGACCCTGCCAAGGAGGACATGAGGAGCCCAAGTCTTCAGCACTGCAGTGAGGGCACAGTGCCCCTCCTCGTGCCCAGGGGATCTCCAAGGTGGGGATGATGCTGTGAGTTGCTGTTAGAACAGGAAACCCAAACCAGGGAAGGCTCATCCCTTCCCTAACTCATCCATGAGGCCAGCCCCCAATGTTTACAGTGTGTCCCACTGATGCCAGTCCCTTTCTCCACAAACCTGGTGTCCCTGCAGCAATCTCACTTCAAGGCCTGCAAACAACGAACTATTTGGGAGTGGCCACTTTCTACAGGAAACTCTTTTTTTCTTTCTTGCCTTTGATTGCATTAGAGCTACATCAAGATGTGATAATGTTCTCTTTTCATATGTTTTGTGAAAAATGACCATCAAATGTCATTTTTCAAAAATTACCTGTGAATTTTCTGCTTGGAAGCTGCACATTCTGTAAGTGACTGTCTTTCAAAGGGACCAACTGTCCACCAGGGAACTGAATGAAATCCTGGCCTCACTCCTATCAATAAGAACTCAGCTAGTGACTTCACAGGACTCTGCCAGGTTTCTACCCTTCACGAAACTTGAGTGGATTCTGGAAGGCTAGAATTGGATACTCATTTGTGTTTTGTCTTTCTTCCCCTCCAACAGCAAGATTTGTAACGAAACAAGAACACTGTAATGGCTAGTGAAAAAAAATGAAGTACAAAATCACACACAGTGAAAGCCTTCTACTCTCTTTTGGTAAGATATATGAAGACAACTTCTTACATTGTTCTTTTCTCAAAAGGCATATACAACGTGGCAAAATATTTCAAATATACATTCTATATAATAAAATATCATCTAACTAGTGCATCCTCAATTATATGCTGGAAATATTTTTACCAAGCCAAGGTTTAAAATCCATAAATCTTTTGAACACTAGGTGCTTCATTCAAGGCAGATACAACAGCAAGTAAATCCCACAAGCTCACTTTTCAAGCTTTAAAAGGTAGCAATGGATGGAACATGACATATGATGACCCACAACAGAAATGAACAAAGTTAGTGGTGAGAAACCACTGCAATGGTTCAGCACCCCTCAGAACTCTGCATTGCAGGTTGCTGTACTTGATCAGATGGGGGATGTTGGTACACACAAATTAAAGTCACCTCGTCAGACTGACACACAGCCATACGTGATAATTCACAAGTTAAAAATAAAAATATAAAAGGTCAACATTCACAGGTCCATTGACTAAAGGGAATAAATTAAACCTCAGATAAGTTGCATACATAGTTTCCTTCACCCTCAGTCTTCCATTTATGCCTATACAAGGAACAATACTTTCCCAAACACTTCTGAAATGGCAAAAACAATGAAGGTTTTTGCACTCAAGCTGTGTTGACAGCAAGGTCATCCTTGCCAATTATGAACCGAGACAGTTCCTGTCTCTTTAGCATCAGTGCACAGGGTATGGCTCCAAGTGGTGTTGGAGGAAGAAGAAAAAATAACACGGTGGTGTAACAAAAAACCAGAACAAGACAAACTTCTCCCATTCATCACTGGCAGAATAAAATAAAGTGTATCTTGTCCAGGGTACCTTGCTAGGTCCTCTCTAGAAGAGGTATGTACTGTCATACATAAATGCCCTCCGGGTTAAAACCAGACGACAGGGGGTTCTGTAGGATCCGAAGGTTACTGGGGAGTTGCCTCGATGAGCCAGGGCGCTTCAGTGACCCAGATTGAAAGGTTGGCTCTGCATGAGAAAAAGGGCAATTAGGAAAGTCATCAGTAGGGGTGCACCTCTCATCCTCCTCCTGCTTAATGCAGTACAGATAAAGTAATTCCACATGTAACAAACTACTGAAGTGCCTGGCTAGGAAGAGAGGAGATCTGAGGTGCACACTTCCTACTCATTTCAAAGCAGAACAAAACCCATGCAAAAGAATTATCCTCCCACGAGAAACATGTACACAGTCACACACACACTTATACGGTGATGTACAGAAACAGCTTGAACCTGTAACATAACTCAAAGCTTCAGCTTCCTGCCCACTTAAAAGAGTTCACACAAGTGCTGCATTTGAAGGTCTGGTTCTCTTTTCTTCTCTCCCGACCCACTTGCCCTCCCAGTGCCTTTTGGTTATAAAGTTTTCTGAGCAGAGGGACAGACCCAGCACAAAAGAATGCCGAGACAAAGAGGCCCTTGGAAGCAGAGTGCTGAAAAAAGCACATGACCGTGCTAGTGCCGCAGCTCTGACACACATCCAAAATACTCCCATGGTTCTGCCCAGGAAATTTTGAATCCAGATGTGGGCACGTGCAGGCCACACTGATCTCACTGGGGGCAAAGTCAATTCACACCCGCCGTAACAGCCATCTGTGCAGGACTTCTGCATGGCTGGCAGCCAAGCTGGGTTGGCTCCTATTCCCGTGCGGCTGCTGTCTGGGATTTCTTGGGATCCAGACACATTCCTTTGGCTGCTTTGACAACACCCCCACCAGAAGAGGAAGAACCCAGATGAACAGCACTGTCAGCTGTACAATCACGTTCCGTGCTGGCAGCCAGCCATGGCGGCCACTCTTGAAAGCTGCAGGCTTAATGCATTGCTGATGGGACAAATGCCTGCCTGGGCACAGTGGGAAAGAAGTTCTCAACGTACTGCTCTTTATTTAGAGCCTGCTAAACCCTTGGAATGAAAAGGACTCGACAATGTGCTCTCGTAGTGTTTTGCTGATGTCTTTGCTACTGCCCACCCCTTCTCCCTCCTTCCCTCCCTCCCAAAGCATTCCAAGGGATGCACCTCTCTCGAGCTCCACGTGTGGGGCCTCCACCTCCATGGGGTCTGCTGGCAGCACCGTCACCTTGGTTCCTGTTTGCTGGATGAACTGCTGCAGGTTCACCTGGCGCAGCTCCTTCGTCAGTTGCTCCAGTTCTTGTTCCCTGTCCTGCCAGGAAACAGAAAACATCTGCTGAGCAAATAAAGCAGCATTTCAGGACCATATTTACAGTTGGGCAACTAATGCTTCTCCTTTAGATGAGAAAGCCCCCAATTTTTAAAGCTCAAATGCAAACTGAAGAGTTGAAAAGTATTTTAATCTTGTAATTTAAAAAGCAAGTCAACAATCACTAACACTAGAATCACAGAATCAATTAGGTTGGAAAAGATCCCTGAGATCATTAAGTCCAACCCATGACCCTAATTGGGTTTTTCTTAATGTATTTTATTTTTGTATTGCTTCTTGGATGACTAGCAGCTGTTTCTCATACCACCTGAGAAAAACTTTGGCATGTCAGCAAATAAAGGCAGTAGTGCGAATGCTGAAAAAATAATCAACCAAGCAGCAGTCTGGCACCAAGTCTTACTTCTTCCTGAAGTGTCCAGCATGGCTTGGACAGCTCATTTAATTCTTCTGATCTTAAAAGGAGTAAAATTGTTCTCTATTCTTGTTCCTTGCATTTTCTATTTAAACTTTTTTGGCCAAAACCTTGTCACTCTGCAAGGGTTTTGTGCAATGAAGCCAAAGCCTGGCTGGTTCTCCACCCCTCCAAAGCACAGACGATCATTTAGGATCTTTCTCTCTACTTCTATATCATGATATACAAACTTTACAGCTCTGATAGATTACTACAGTCTAGGACTATTATTATTCCCACACACAGAGGCTGAGCTGCTTTAGCAGATATCTTTAACTTTAGGTATGCAATAAAATATTTACCTATTTTCTCCCCCACAAAGCTCCATAATGCAGAGCTGAGTTTATTTTCTTGTGGACTTCCAGATTTGTGCACCTTTAGGTTTAGAACAAGACTGGAAGATCTAAATTGAATGGGAACTTTCCCAAAAAAACCTAGACTATGAAAAGAACCAAGCCAGAAATATTTTGAACTCCATCATAGCCTCAGTAAATGTGACTGAGGATAGATAAAAGGCATAAAGAGGACTTGAAGCTTTCCATCAGTGCAAATCCCTAAGTGTAGCATGTCTGGAATCTTAGCATAGATACACAGAGCCAAAATTGCTTACAGTTTTCATCCATTTTGCTTTGGGTGAAAAGATTACTTTTTTCCTCCCTCATCAGCTCATGGTTCTAAGGCAGGAGTAAGGACACGAATTCCCTTTACATATTCACAGTGGAATCACCTTAATGCCACTGCAGTGCTGCAGAATACACTAACTGTGAACCCTGGGAATCAGCAAGAACCACAGCTCTAACTGATGTGTGGTGCCTTAGGACTACCTTAAATGGCACACAAAAATCCCAGAAGCTCCAATCTTTCCTCCACCTCATCCAGCTAGCAGCTGGAGTTCCTTTATTCTTTCATGCTCTATCAAGTTCCAAGTGATATCATTAACTTCAGCAAGGAAACAGGGACTGGATTCTCTTTTGACACACGTGCCACAAATGCCTGAGGTGTAGAAAAAATAAAATCCTGAACACCAGTGAGTCAGCCAGCAAAAGAGGGATGCTGTTTTTTAAAACCAAAGCCCTGTAAGGTTGCAAGTACTTTACTTTAGCTCTGCACCTTTCCAGGTGCTGCTTTTGGGCTGTTCTTTGTAATTCATCTCTTTTGGTGGCAGACAAACCTAGCAAAGATCAGAAGTTTATCCTCAGAAAAGGCTATGATGGTGCAAATTACTGATTTTCTTCTCAGACAGTTTGAATGAGCAAGTTAAACACAGGTGAAAAAAAAACAGTCTGCTGTTCAAAAAAAACCCCCACAAACTGAAATGCAGTTTGAAAATGAAAGCAACACCTTTCCTCTTTTACTCTGATTCACTTTGGAAACTGTCTTGTGTTGTCTTTCATGGGCTTCAGATCTGTGTAAGAGAAATTAGTCACAGTCTTTGCCTTTCTCTAGCTATGGATAAAAAGACAGTCTTACCTGTAATCGCTTGGTAGCTTGGCCCAAAGACCTTTCTACTGCTTTAATGCCATTTTCCAATCTCAGACTCTGCTGGCCTTGAATATCAATTTCTCCCTTCACCTTCTCGATCTTTTCCTTGACCTCTTCTTCATTCACCTGGGATTCTTGAACTTCCCGCTGCAGCTTCTCTGCTTCAAGGCCACTCTCCATGTTGTGGATCTGAGACACATAGTCCTTGAGCTTGCTCTCACACTCCAGGATCCTCTGCCTCATCTCCTGCAGCTGCTCCGTCAGCTGCTTTTCATTCTCCTGTTCGATCTGCAGCTCGTTTTCCCAGAACTCTTCCTCTTCAATCTCCACTTCATTCCGTTTGATCTTCTGCTCCAGTTTGAGGATTTCTTCTTCCAGGCTGGCGTTGTACTTTTGCTCCCAGTAGCGGATCTCGGCTTCGTTAGACTCCAGCTGCTTCTCGATGCACTGAAGCTTCTCCGTCTGGAGGTGGATCAGTTTCTTCAGCTCGTCCGCTGTTGTTTTACAGTTGTTGAGCACCTTTTGCTTGAACTCGGATTCCTTGCTCTTCCCGAAGATGTCCATTAGCCCCTTGGCGCCGCCAGTGAAGGTGAGGGATTTCCTTTTCGGCTCCCTCCTCTTCATGGCCTTGTCCCCGGGCGGCCTCAGCTTGGCCAGGGGCGGCAAGCTCTGCCGGTACAGAGTCCTCTCGGGGATGCGCGCCACGCTGTCCGACGTGGGCCGCTCGCTCAGGGAGGGCCCGGTGCGCCGCAGGATCAGCTGCACGTCGCTGGCGTACTGTCCCCACTTGTTGAGGGACACGATGGGGTTCTCGTGCGGCGCCAGGTGCCGCTCCGTGTCCCGCCACTTCTCGATCAGCGTGTAGCGCCCGGTGCGCCCTGCAAGGGAGCACAGCGTCAGCGCGGCCGCGGGGGGGCGCCACCGCGCCGCACTCCGCCCGTGAGGGACGGCAGCGGGACACGGCGGGACAGCACCGGGACATGGCGGGACAGCACCCTCCCGCTCCCCACAGGCTGCTTCAGCGCACCTACCCCTGTCGCAGCACACGCTGCCTCACTCACGGTGCCCGCACATCACCGAGTTCGCCTCTAAACCCTCCCCGCGCAGGGCGGGAGCGGCAGCAGTGAAGAGGGATTTCACACCGTGAGAACCGGCAGAACTGCGGAACCCCGGGGCTGCCGGCAGGCTGGGAGGGACTGAGATTCTTGGAATCGCACAATGGTTTGGGTTAGAATGGACCTAAAGATCACACCGTTCCAACACCCTGCCACGGGCAGGGACACTTTCCACTGTCCCACCTCGCACAGAGCCACATGCAGCCTGGCCTTGGATAGTGCTAGGGATACAGGGGCAGCCACAGCTTCTCTGAGCACCCTGTGCCAGGGCCTCAGCACCTTCACAGGGAAGAATAAAGCAAGTGACCCGGCAGTGTTGGTAACCACCATGTAAATATACCCAGTGCAAACTCCCAGACCAAGGAAACAAGAACAGGTGTCCCAGATCTTTCATACAGCCATGTAGAAATATCAAAAAAATGTGGAGGCAGTGTTAAACTTGCTGTTAAACTTTCATCAGTCAGAGGCAGCTGTTAATGACTGACAGCCTCAGTTCCCCTGTTGATGCCCTGCAGTTTGCTCAGACACTGATCCAGCCTGGGCTGCAGCCTGTGATGCCTGTGGCAGCGCTGCTGCTGTGACAAACCTTCACTGAGGAGAGCACAGGGACAAGAGCAGCAGAGGCTGCCTAAACTGCAATCGAGCAATCAGGCTCCCTGCACAATCTCGTTGTCTGTAACAGCAGCTCCCACATCCCCACTGGGGTAATCCAGCCTTCAGAAAGAAGCTCAAGTCCTTTCCTAAGTGTTGAGAGTTTTTCTGAGCACTCAATTGACAATACAACTTATGTTCATGGCTTCATTTGTGTTATCAAGAACACTTGGATTCAGCTCAGCAGTCTTCCTCTTCCAACATCACTTTATGGGATATTTTTCTAAGCACTCTCAGTACTCTGAAATATAACATTCTCCCACCTCAGAAGAGTTTCCCCTACCAAAGGAACCTCACTTAAAAGCCACAACATTATTTACAAAAAGATGGGGAAGATCAACTGCTTAAAAGCAGCTTAATGCTTTAAAAAGCATTTGATGCTAATGAATTTCTGAACAGTTCCACAATTGCCATTAACCTTAAAAACATCATTAACTACTTTAATACATTACCTACATTCATTTTCATGAGAAATGATCATTCAAATGATTTATTTCAGCACATAAAAGCCTGAAATATATGTCACAAATGCAACTACAGAGGGGAGAAGTTGAAAGAAATGTAGTTGTCAGTAGTAATGCATTTGATGTGTTCTCTTACCTTATACTACCTGCCCAACCACCACACTTCTCTCAAAAGGACAAAAATATCCTAATCTCAGGCTGGAGATCTGCCCCCTGACCTCCAGTCACAACACTCACACGGAATCCTCACTTCACGTTTGTAGGAAACAAGCTGCACTGTGGTGATTAGCACACTGTGCACCCCTCTAAAATCGGACAGTGCTGTCTAAAGAGCTTCCTGAGCTACAACTACTGCATTGGAAATGTTCCTCTGCTCTCACTTTCTCACAATTAGCTCTCAAAGCAAAGAATAAGAACAAAAATTGTCTGCATAGGCACCACCTGGAGAACAGGTGGCTTTGGCTCGTGGCTCATCCCAGAGGGATTGGCTGGCCCAGTCAGAGACCAAAATGTCCATGTTCCCTTCCAAGTTAGGAGTGAGGGCTGAAAGATTTGGCTGGTGGGAGTCAGCAAAACAAGGCAGGCAGCATGAGAACAGCAATCCACCACCCCAAATGCTGTGTGAATGCTGTCATAAATAAATAAGTCTGGGTAGGGAATGAGGAAAAAAAGTGGGGAAAAATCCCCCAAACCTGTCAGCATACTAACATGCTTGGCTAACGCTCTCAGAAAGAGATTTAAGGCTTACTCTAATGAAGTTCTTCAAAATCAAGTTTATAAAGATATATGGTATCAAGTGAGAGTTTTTTGCTAACCCACAATATTGGTAATTGACCCATGAAGATTTATAGTTTGTAGTAGACATTGGTGTTGTTATAGGAAAAATAAACCTACCACTGTTTGCCATAGCATACGAACAATAAATCCTGGAGAAGAAAAATTAAGTAAAAACACCCCAGGACAAAGGTTGCACTTCACTGCCCTGTTTTTTTCGTCTTAGAAATTTCCAGCTTGTAATCATGGTTGTGGCTACTAATGTTCATGTTGTGTCAGAATCAGTCAAGTTCAAAGAAGTCCTAAAATTGTAAACTGGAGTAGGTACCACTAGGGGAGCGAGCAGAGTGCAATTTCTAGTCACTCTGCTATTAAGCTCATTACTTAAAAGAAATGTAACAGGAGACAAAAGGAAAAAAAGAAAAAAAAAAAGAAGGGGGAGGAGAATCTAACAACCTTGACCCAAAGTAAATTAAAGAATTAAGCACAGACTTGCCAAGAACTATTTTCATCTTAGCTTAGGGTTCCAAATCAACATGCAGCCCTAAATAATGAACTCAGCACTCAAGATCCACATAAAAGAAAGTGTTTTGTAGAAGTAATACTTGCACAGTTCAACAACCACACCTGGAGCTCAGGACTTCTCTAAAACAAAGCTGTTCTCTTCCGAGATCATTACCCAGGAGTAGTGCTCAGCCTGTGCATGACGCAGATTAACAATACCCAGACAACCACAACTGTGATGTTTGCCTGCATTAGAGGGGATTAATTCACAAATGAAAGGGTGAATGAGTTAATTCAGAACTAATGACAGAGTATTTCAGAACACAGGCAGAATGCAGGCGTCCCTGTAGCAAACTGCTGGTTTTGATGTGCAGCCACCACTGACATGGAGAAAGCAGCTTGCCTGGGTTGTTGACGGGGAACAGTTCTATGCCTGCATGCTGCTTCTTGCCCTGTGTGCTGTCCACAAGCTTCTGGACACAAAAAGCACCTGGCAGAACTCAGTCCACCTTCATTCATGCAACCTTATTTTAAAAATTAAGTTACAGTCACATTCAGGTGATGGCAATATATCAGCAATGTATGGCATTCCTCAAATTACAGTGTGTTTCACCCAGCTGAATATTATATTGAGTCCCACCCAAAATTTTGCAGTACCTCCGGGGAAGGTGTGGTGACCAGTTCAGCAGTGAATCCCCCTAAAACTTCTGAAATAAAACTTTTCTTTAACTGCAACTAGAACACATTGGACTTTTTTTAATACTTCTATCAAAGCCTTGTTTTGACGGGAATGGTAGAGAAAACCACCCAGACAGGCCCAAAAAAGCACAAACAGTGCTGTGTTCTGTAGTCTCCTCTTCAGAAAACAGGAATTCAAGGGCTGGAGAAAGCACAGAACCTCTGCACCCTATTTCATGTCCAGCTACTTCATGGGCAGCTGGGGAAAGGTGCTTCTGCTCCACTCTGCTGAGACCCCCCTGCAGGGCTGCATCCAGCCCTGGGCCCAGCACAGGAAGGACAGGGAGCTGCTGGAGCCAGGCCAGAGCAGGGACACCAAGGGCATCAGAGGGATAGAGGAGCTCTGCTGGGAGGAAAGGCTGAGGGAATTGGGATTGTTCAGCCTGGAGAGGAGAAGGCTTTGGGGTGACCTCATTGTGGCCTTGCAGAGCCTGAACGGAACACACAGGAAAGATGGAGAGAGACTCTGGACAAGGGCCTGGGGTGACAGGACAAGGGGGAATGGCTTCACACTGACAGAGACGAGGCTTAGATTGGATATGAGGAAGAAATTGTTCCCTGTGAGAGGCCCTGGCACAGGTTTCCCAGAGAAGCTGTGGCTGCCCCATCCCGGGAAGCGTCCAAGGCCAGATGGAGCTTGGAGCAAGCTGGGATAGTGGAAGGTGTCCCTGCTCATGGCAGGGCACTGGGATGGGATGATCTTTAGGGTCCCTTCCAACCCAGGGCATTCTGTGATTACTACATGGTCGCCAGAATGGAGACCCTACATGTACCATATGGTATCACCATCTCAAAACAATCACCAAGAACTTGTATCTGTTTTGCAAGCAATAACAGAGGCAGATACATATTTACATCCCTAAAGCACACTGCATCTGCACAAAGGGCAGTGTCAATGTTAATAGGTTACATTTCCACCTAACAGCTCCCTAAGGGCACAAATTTATCACAGGGTCTATTAATACAAGAACACCTTCAAAAGGATAATTTATTTCAAAATTCAGAGACATCAAAAACCAAAATATATGGACTCCAGAATGCTGATGTTCTGACAGGCTGCAAATACCTGTCATGAGTGGTTTGAACCTGGACTTCCTGTGGAGCCCCAGGGGCCTTGCCACCAAGGTGGCCATGCCTCAGCCCTGGAGAGGCAGAGGCAAATGGGGAGAAACCCCCTCTAGGTTAGGGAGAGAAAAGCCTCCCTCCCATGGACCTTTGCAGCCATATGTTAATAAATTACAAGTTCTGTTCCTTCATTGGTCTGTTAGTTTAGGTCACCCCTGTTCAGCCCCCGTTTACCATATATGTATTTACCCTAGAATGTTCTTCCTTCCCTTGACCCCCATTGGCTCAGTTTTGCTGCAGTGCTCCACCCCTGTTACCCTATTGGTTCTCCCAACTCTCAGCCATTTCCCTGCACCATTTTCCTTTATCCTTATTGGCCCTTGACCCTCAGGTCCACCCCTTTTTCCCCTTGTTTAACCCTGTGCCCTTAAACCAGTTCTGTTCTCATCCCCAGACCCCTTCGATGATGTGCGCTGTTCCTGCTAATAAACACCTGTCAGATCACCACAAGAGGACCTGTCCCTTCATACTGTCAGCCATTTTAGCAGCGTGCTCCAGGCCCTGAAAGCACAGGTCACTCTCAAGGCCTCACTGCAGCATGCCACAACAACTTCCTGTGACATTAAATGGCAACCTGCACTCAGTGTCCTAGATCTGGCTCTGGGCACAGCCAAACACAAGCTCTGGACCCGAGTGCACAGTCACTGTAGTCTTAGTTAGGTATTGATGTAATTTGCTAATTTAAACGCAGATTCCATCACAATGAACAGTGATTAAACTATTGAAATATAGGTACAAGTTAATGAACATTTTTTTTAGACTCTCAAGAGGCAGATTTTTAAATTATACTCCATGAAGGTAGTAGGGCAACATTACTCACTTTAAGCTCCTCTATATGCTTTAATATTTGCAACTAACACAGTAGACAGAATGACCATTTCTGCTGCCAAAAGTGAAAATGAAACTCCAAAGTAAAGCAGCAGCAGCAGCAACACTCTTGGCAGGACTGTAACCTGAGAGGTCATCAATTCCCTTTTTCAGGACAGAAATGATTCATCCCATTACTCCCACCCAAAAGTCCATCATCCTCTATAAGCAAAACAGTTCAGGCACTACAATTTTTTTTTATAAGCAGGTAGTATTATACACCATGAAAAAAAAAGTATCTGTGCCTTATCTTTCCCATCAGGCTACAAATGTATATGCCAAGCACCAAGCAAGATCCATCTTTCCACTGTCTCCCATGCTTCAGAGCCAGGACAGGCAGTGTTGCAGTAGCCCTCTTATTAAAGGGTAAAAAAGAGCCAAGGGACAGACTTCTTGTTTATCACAGCATAAAAAGGGTCCTGGTTTATTCCTCTTCCGAGCTTAGTCATCTTAACTCCAACTATTCACTGACTCTGGCTGCAGCAAGCTCCTACTGCAGGTTTCCCTTGCAGCCTCTGACTGCTGGTTATTTCCTGCTGAACTCTGACAGCATGTATTAGTTTGCAGACTCTGACTGCAGGCTTTTACCCAGCTAGACTGTGACTGCAGGTTCCAACAACAGGCTCTAACTGCAGACCCAGACTGACCTCACAGCACTGATTCTCTCTCCTCAGGATCCTGCTTCACATTTCTCTCCTTCATGCTCCTCAAGGTTTCTCCTCATGATGATCCTCCTCTTACCAGCCAACCCCTGCTTTTACCTCACTCATACTTATTGGACATAGCTGTTACTCATCAAGGGCAAGGCTGTATTGGTTAACTAACACAGCTGTGACTTATCAGGGCTGAGGTCACCTTACTCCCTTGTACAGTACAGCAGTCAGTGCAAGCAGGTGACTCATTGCCCTGGTCCCCTAATTTCTAGGAAAAGTGGTGGGGTGAGCAGTTTTAAATATGAGGGTACCTCTTCTTCCCTAGAAAAGGGGTTGGGGTGGGCAGGAGCAGGTCTTTGTCACCAGAGGTCATAGAATCATTTAGGCTGGAAAAGACCTCCAAGATCATTGAGCCCAAGCTGTGTCCAATGCCCACCTTGCCACCCAACCCAGAGCACATTCAGTCATTCCCTAGACACCTCCAGAGATGGGCACTCCAAACCTGCCTGAGCAGCCCCCTCCAATGCTTAACAAACATTTCCATTAAGAAATTCCTGCTGATGTCCAACCTGAACCTCACCTGGCACAGCTTGAGGCTGTTCCCTCTTGTCCTGTCCCTTGTTCCCTGGGAGCAGAGCCCAAATTCCCCTGGCTCCACCCTCCTGTCAGGGAGTTGTGCAGAACCAGAAGGTCTCCCCTGAGCCTCCTTTTCTCCAGGCTGAGCCCCCACAGCTCCTTCAGCCACTCTTCACCGGACTTGCTCTCAAACCCTTCAATGCAGTTTTGCTCCCAGTTTCTCCTCTTCCCCTGAGACTACCAGTATGCACTCAGTGCCAGGCAAGTTCCCTGGCAGGCACATTCCTAGCTCCCATTTTCTCCAGGGGTCCCATCACCTCTGCTGCACAGCAGCTGTGCCAAGTGCAAGGTGGCACTCTGGACAGTCTTGGGC
>VZDJ01000426.1:3509920-3584459 GCA_008694505.1 Cyanoderma ruficeps
GGGGGGGGATGGGGACGACCCACAAAAAAAAGAGGTAATAAAGAAAATCTGCATGTAAGACAGAAGTTTTAAGACAGCCACACTAAAAGGGAAGTTGCACTAGTCTCAGTCTTGAGCTGAATCTGAATGAGTACCTCAGACTTATCACAGTGCATAATAAGAATAAACACCCTGTCACCTGTCTGCACATAGGTCTCCATGGAGGTAAAGCCAGACCTGCCAACAATTGGGTCAAGCCAAACCCAGACTGCCCGGAGCACTGAAAAACGCACACCCTCCACAACATGGATACAGCTTTCTGACCCACTTCGTTTCCCAGACACAACCTTCCAGCCCTAGGCTGTCTTCCTTTACAAGGCAATGCAAAGAAAAAGTAATTGCATGTGGGTAAAGTCTTCTAAGAACTTCTAATATGTGGAACACATGGGTGAAAATGCTCTGCCTTACCAAAGGGACAACAGCATTAACTCCTGAATCTTTAACAGCACTGACAGAAAAGCAACTGCAGGCAATTTTAATCAACCCAGGATGATTTTAATTCAGTATCTTTGAAATATGAACCTGACATTTCATTCATTATGTGATACTTTAGTTAACATCCACAGCAATTAAAAAAAATACCATTCTGGCTAACTGGTAACTCAAATATCTAAGATTAAGAGGGGAAAAAAAACACCAAAAAAACTTCAAAATAGAGATTAGAGTTGGTTAGAGTTTGCATTACTCAGATTTCTTAACTCACACTATATTTTGCAACTACAGGTATGAAATACAACAGAAAATAAAGAGCAGGAGGAGGAGTCCAGGTCTAGGAAGAAATACCCCTAGAGGCTCCATTGAAGATCTGCTGATTTCTCCAGACACAGCCATCTCTCCATGACTTTACCAGGACTGAAGCCTTAGTTCATTACTGTTATCATTGCTTTCAAATGCAGGAGTTCATTACAACCCAACAGAACAAAGCTCTCAGTCATCACTTCATCCTTTCAACTGCCTTTTGTCCAAGCAACCTGAGGTACCACACTTATTTTAGAGCTGTGTCCTAAATAGGTGAAACAATGGGGAAGTTTGGCTGAGATCACACAGCAACATGTGGCAAAGTACATCCGGCAGCCCAGGTTCCTCTCTGTGAGGTTACTGCCACCAGATTTCTGAACCAGAAGGTTTATAGGATCACACCATGGGATCACCACAAAGCACAGATTTTTTTGTACTTATTATCCCTCTTAATGTCACTATTTGAAGTGGCAGAGAATGAAAACTTGGGGTTGAAAAATCAGAAATTCTAAGCAGATCCTTAGCAGGGACACCTTCCACTATCCCAGGTTGCTCAGAGCCCCATCCAGCCTGGCCCTGGACTCTTCCAGGGATGGGGCAGCCACAGCTTCTCTGGGCAACCTGTGCCAAAGCCTCACCACCCTCACAGGGAACAATTTTTTCCTCATATCCAATCTAAACCTCTTCTCTGTCAGTGTGAACACTCCTCCCTTGTCCTGTCACTACACGGTTTTGTAAAAGAAGTGGCTTGATCTTCCAGATACAACTCTGGCTGAGCCGTAAAATGTTCTAACATGTTTGAGACAGCACTGACATTTTAATAAATACACTCCATTTATCTTTAAAGAAAAATACTCAACTGGGATAGTAATTAAAAAAAAAAAGAGAACCCTGACGGCTGCATTTGTTTAATTTTAAAAAAAGACACCTGTACTTGTTTGGTGAAGTGCCCCTCATTCTCCAGCCAGAAGCACCAAAATCCACAGCACTATTTAAAGTAAGTCTGCCAATTTAATTATTTGCCACGGAAAATTACAGGGAGGAGGGCAGAAGGTTTCTTTTGGTAAGAAATTCAAGCTTCTTATCTCTAGACTGAAATATTCTCTTTCTAGGAAACAAACATTTCGTTCTGAGTAGAGGAGATGCGTTCTAGGCTCCAGGGGTAAAAGAAATCACATCAAATGCAATAAAAATCCTCATGGGGGCTGGAAGGGGGAGAGTAGCACTTCTGAAGGAACAGAACAAGTGTATTTGTGACTGCACTATTTGTCAGCACATTCCTTCAGAAGATTTTTTATTTTTCATGTTTGAATGGAGAACAACCAGTAAAAGGCAACTAAAAAAAAATCTATAGTTAAAGTACATTTGCCCAAACCATTAGCTAAAATGATTAGCTCATTTCTTTAGGATACACCTGCTTTTCCCCTCATGATTACAATGGTTTTTTGAGAGGAGTCACTACATTCCCACACATTCAAAACAGACCTTTGGCTGGATTCATCAACCATCTCATCACACACAAAGTTTAAAAGTATCAACAACTCTGTTTTTACTCTTTTTCAGTTGTTCAAATTATGAAGAGGAATCAAGGTTATCAAGCAATGTTTATATGAAGCCACTCTGGTTTTCACAGAATGCACAGAAAACTTAGTGGAGAATGCGCTATCAAATGCACATTTTTAAAAGAGACAAGGATGAATCTTGGAGAAGCTCATCTCTCCTAGCAAAAATATTTTTAAAACAAGACTCATGGTTCTCCATTTAAACTGCGTGCTGAGGTGTATTTTTGTTTTGGTGAGGGCTTTGTTTCTCATAATGGAACAATCACTTCTCTTATTTGTATTAAAAAGCTGAACGTTCTCAAACTTGCAAACAGTTTGAGTGAAAATGAAAATAAAGCAGACCTAGATAAAACTCATAAAAGGTAGTATCAAGTGTTCTTCAAGATTCCAGTGAGAGATGATTTCACCCTCTGGAAACTTGTAACTGAATAGTTTTATGTCTGTCTTGAACAGAATTCCAGCCACCCGCCCTCCAGCTAAGGCAATTCCAACTCCTTGTAAGTTACAGATACAGACAATTTTAGTATCCGAAGTTATATCCAACTGATAGTCTCTCTTGCATTCAATAAATTACATACACATTTTTTTAAAATAAACTTTTTTGGGCCACCAGAGGAGACAACTCTCCCCCCCCCCTTTTTTTTTGTTTTAATGAATGAGGCATTTGAGATTGAGATTTTACTTCAATCCAAACAGAAATTCAAAAAAAAAAAGAAAGGAAATAAATCACAACCAACCAAAAAACCTAAAATTCTTACTTTGGGTAGTCATTTCCTGTTCTGCAGTAATCAAGAGATGGGCAGCAGCGGAAAGGGAAGGAGCTCAAAGTGCAAAAACAGGTAACACAAATGTTATTTATCAGGAGTACAACCCTAGAGAGACTTTTTACTGGAAGAGCTCCAATTTCTAAGGAATTAACCATTCTGTCACCATTAAGTGACAGAATGCCATGGCCAAAGGATTAGACACTGGATGGGACAGAATCTCTTACAAAGTCTCATAGCCCAGTATAACTTGATTCTTTTATGCTAAAATATCCCTAGAACATTAAAAAAAAAGGGCAAAAAATACCCAAGTAACTTTTGTGTCCTGAAGTTGTTACTGAATTTTCATGACATGGGGGAAGAGTTGGAAAGTGCATAGATGGAAACCTTTTTGTTGCTTTTATCACAGCAGGAGATCAGGAGACAGGGCCCTGCATTTGATCAACTGACAGCAAAAGGCACTTCTTAAAATACAAGAAATTCCATTTAAGGACAACACACTCAGCCAGGGTGAGTGAACAGTGCTACAGTCAGGTCTCCACACTTGTGCACATTCAGAACCCAACTGCCCCTGGTCCTGAGCAGCCTGCTCTGCCTGGCCCTGCTTTAAGTAGCAAAGTTGGATACTGTCCAAAGATGCCTTCTAACCACAGCTCTATACTAATTTTGATTTTCCTATTTTTGAAATACAGGACAAAGCTTTATTTTTCACATGCCAGAACAGAGGGAGCTTTATTTGTCCATGAGAAGTTTTTAACTATGGATGTCTTAATCCAGGTATCTTTGTCTTGTGCTTTCTTCAGTGGATATGGCTGTAAAATAAGGCACTTTGCAGATATTCCAGACACTGCACTTCAAATAATGTATTTCCTGCAATTCACATTTTAGGCTCAGTGAAGAAGACTGGTGTGTGTGTGTGTTGTGTGCTTTAAGTCAAGGACCTAGTAATAAACTGTAAGGCACAATAAAACAAAAGGAGCATCTCACAAACTTCACAGACAGACAAAATAGTCCTAAGTGCAGCCAAGTTATGTGACTGCTTAAGGAGCCAGACTGCAAGTGAAAAATCCCATCAGAGCCAAGTGAGGAGGAAGCCAACTAAGACTGGCTACTTTTCACCACGACATCTCAGGTGAGAGCTAGAGTGATCTATTTTCATAGATTGCCATTCAAATTCAAGTGACAATTACTCCTGGTAAGCTGGGACCTACAGCCAAATCACTGGGGCAGCCAGATGGTTCTGTCCTGATGAATGGCCTGACAGGAGGGCTGGGAAAGCCCTCCCTGCCAAAGACACACGGGTGTAATTTATACGGTGCTTGATGCTATCCTAGCTGCCCCAGTGAGAGGGGAATTGTTCTGGGGGTTTTCTAGAGAGGGTATTTGCCTTGGGAAGGAATTTCCAAGGGATAATCCTGATTTGGCTCTGGTTGCAGCTGAAATTTATCTCAGCATGGAAGCAAAGATTCCCGTCCCAGACAAACTGGTGACGTGTTACAGAAAAGCAACTCTGCAGAGCTGACAAAACCTGCGTGTGCTTCCAAGGCTGAGGGAGTCTTTACAGAGTTCAGGCTAATAATTGAGGATACAGAAGAAAACCCAAGGAGAAATTACACAGGAGAACATTAAATTACTGTCTAGAACTGGGAGTCTGACATTTCTGTGGGAGAAGGCAAAGGAAACAGAATGGAAGGGATATGAAAAGCAAAGTGAAGAACAAAATTATCACAACGACTTAATTATTTCTAAACATGTATCACTTAATCATGACTAGAAAATGATCATGGTAGGAGAATTGTTTCTCAAAAAACCTGCAGGCAGAAAATGAGACATGGAAGCAACTGATGAACCAATTACCATTAAACAAAAAGCAGCAACTAAACCAGTAAAGAAACATTTAACAGTTTAACATCAACTACAAGATTTGAGAGACAAACTGACTTTCTAGTTTTTAAATTTTTAAATTATATTTAAAAAGGCATTTGGTAAGCATGATAAGCACATGCTAGCATTTTGTTCTAACCTCTTAAAGTATAAAATAAGTAAGTACCAGTCTTCCACTCCATCAGATATAAGTAGATGGAAATTATGTTTAGAAGTTTAACATTTAAATAAATAAACATCAATTTCAGAGAAATTGATTTTGTGCTTACAGGGAGAATACCTTGTTGACATTCATAGGCCTAACTTGCTTTTTATTAGAAAATTATTATTTTCAAATTGAGTCACACTGCTAATACAATCCTGCAAAACAGCTGGCATACTGAAAAATGCAGAAGCTCACCTCTAAACTATTCATTTTTAGGTAAAATATTGGTTTTAATGCCTAAATTTAAATAGTATATAAAGCCAATTATAACATTTTAGGAAATAAGTATCAGCATAAGAAATACTGATGGGATGAGGCTGAGGCTTATTCAGGATGCCTTTAATCACTGAGGAATATCTGACAAGACTTTCCTTGGTGGAGCCTGAAAGA
This sequence comes from Cyanoderma ruficeps, assembly GCA_008694505.1. Lineage (NCBI taxonomy): Eukaryota > Metazoa > Chordata > Aves > Passeriformes > Timaliidae > Cyanoderma > Cyanoderma ruficeps. The sequence continues at coordinate 3,515,503 of VZDJ01000426.1, forward strand.
TTTTATTTTTCTCTTCTAAACTGTTCAGCAAAGTTCAGTGTAGAGACTTCCAAGTTACCCTTTCATGAGCAGTGAGTTATGTTGCATGCAGGAGTCCGAGGAGACCCTGAAGGATCTATTTTATTGATCTACACTATTCCCAGTATAGCTAAAGATACTTACAATGGGTATAATTTCAATGAACATCATTAACCAACCAGTTATATTGCACTGCTTTTATATTTTTTTTGGTACTCAGAATATTGACAGTTTAGCACCTTCCTTAGTCCAGGCTCTATTTACAACAACCAATGGCAGCATAATTATTATTACTTAGAGAGTAAATTTTTACTGAAGGAAAGGTTATAGATTTCAAAATGCTTCTTTTCTGTCTTTTTCAGTCTCTCTCTGGCAGGTGAAAAATCCAAGGCTACAAGTTTACACTCCAAGATTATCCCACTATGCATTACATTTTCTGCTCTGGTGGTACCCAGTGCTCCTCCATCTCCCCTGAGTTCAGCTTCACCCCACTTCCCACCTGGCAGTACTCACCAATAGCCTGAGCAAGGGCTATTACAACTTCCTGGCATGTTGTGACTTCGGTGACCCCACACACGATTCTCTGCACTCCATCCACCCATACTTTGAGCTCCATGGTTCACCAGATCATCCAAGAGCCATGAATGCAAATCAGTCAAGTCATTCTTGTAGCTGCACCAGAGACAACACAGCTGACTTCCCACAGCAGCTGGAACAGAGAAAAATCCTGGTGTTTAGAGCAAAGAATCATCAGTTTGAAAAGTTAACAATTTCACCTTGACATCTGTCAGGTAGGAGAGCCAACACAGACTCTTTTCTTTAAAAACAACAAGAACCACTCATCCACACATCTTGGGGACAGAGTGGCTGGAAAGTGCTCAGCAGAAAAGGACAGGAGGTGCTGGTCAGCAGCAGCTGAACATGAGCCAGCTGTGCCCAGGTGGGCAAGGTCAATGACACCTGGGCTGGGTCAGCAAGGGAGTGGCCAGCAGGACCAGGACAGTGACTGTGCCCCTGTCGTGGGCACTGATGAGGCCACACCTCAAATCTATTTCTGGGCTTCTCACTTCAGGAAGGACATGGAGGGGCTGGAGCATGTCCAGGGAAGGGAACAGAGCTGGGGAAGGGGCTGGAGCACAAGTCTGATAAGGAGCAGCTGAGGGAGCTGGGAAAGGAGCTCAGCCTGGAGAAAACGAAGTTCAAGGAGGACCTTCTGGCTCTACACAACTCCCTGACAGGAGGAGAGAGCCAGGGGCAAGTTAGGCTCTGCTCTCAGGGAACAGCCTCAAGTTGTACCAGGGGAGGGTCAGGTTGGTTATATGGAGGAATTTCATCATGAAACGTTTGTCAAGCATTGGAAGGGGCTGCCCAGGGGGTTTGAAGTCCCCATCCCTGGAGGTGTCCAAGCAAGGACTGGACATGGCATTCAGTGCTCTGGGCTGGGTGACAAGGCGGAGACTGGGCACAGATTGGATTTGGTGCTCTTGTCCAACCTCAATAATTCTATGATTCCATTCCAGCATCCCATGCTTTAACAATTTCTACTTCTGCAGACCTACCCAAAGTTTCATTACAGTGTATTTCCTGAAATTTTACAGGTTGTTACAAAAAGAGCACCCAGAGAAATAGCCCTAAATAAACAACTCCAGAATAAACTCTTAACAGTTTCCAGTAACAGGTGCCCCTGTTCCTTTATGTGCTGCCTGAATGTTTCCAGGGACTAGTAAGGACGCTTTCAGTGTTTGTTCAATAATTTCTATCAGGTGAAGCTATAGAAAGACAAGGGGGAAACATTTTCAATTACAGCCGTCCACGAGAGTCCAATTTTTGTCTCCCTGCAGGAGCAGCTGAAGGTTTCTATTCCCAACAAACCCATGCATTTTGTACAGAACCCAGAAAGCAAAGCGAGCAGACACATTGCTTCTCTCCCCCTCTGAAACAAGGGGATGCATCGAGAAAAGTGTTGTAGAAGTGGTTTAACCCCTACCAGCACTGTCCTGGTTCTGTGAGGAACCAGACCTTGTCTAATGTCTTTTCCTATGTTTTTTCCATAGGCACTGCAATGATACTAAGCAAAAAAAATTTCATAATAAACCCAACAAAAGTTGTTGTCTTCAAAAGACAGAACGTTCCCTCAAAAATGAAACAAAAATGATGATTAAGTCTTAAAAAACCCTAGAAACTAACAAGAAAGCAAACCCCCAAAAACCACCTACAAACCAACCAACAACAAGAAACCAAAATCAAATAAAGAAAACCTAATGAGACAGCTGGGCTGCTTAAGCAGATAGAGGGAAAATAAACGGTGATAATACAATAAAAGCAGCTCATGTACTTAGGTAATCCCATATGGATAAAGTGATAAAACTAGAGACAATATTTTTGAAGAATTAAGTACCAAGATAATGGATAACACAGGGATGGAGTAAAAGAAATCTGAAAATTATTTAGGGGAGATTACTGAAGACAGGCAGGGTAGGGTTACACGAGAAACATGGAATCTGACGATGCTGATGGACTGAACAGAACTGCACTGCGTGGAGGCAGAAATGGGGCAGAGAACACTACACAAACACTTAGTGATGTTCATATTTACAGTCTAACCAGAGCTGCTTTCTCCTGGGGATGTGAACATCTCTTCCTTCATCTAAAAGATGCACCTCTGCAGCCTCCAAGCTAGAGGGGGAAAAGTGACTTCCCACCTACAACCAAAGAGTTCATGCAGCAGATGACAAATACTGACAACCGGGAAAATCTTCACCTGACAGGCTGAGGCAGCAACATCCTGAGAACCTGTAGAGCCACAGGGGTCCCGCCACATCAACAGGATGAGCTTTAGCAGAAAAGCACCAAGCAGTAAAGTCAGGTCAGGTCAGCAAGCACCCCCAAAATCCCTGCCCAAGCCTCTTCAGAAGGATAGGTAAATTTTGTAAGTAAAACCAGATCTCAAATAGACTTGCACACGCAATAGAAAAGTGATCACTTTTAAGAATATCCATCTATACAGTTAACATGATAAACATTTTCTCACATAAAGCTAGGTAATTCAAAGAAAACAATCTCGACAATCATTAACCATGTACAAACACAGAAACACTTCAGTCAGGTTAACACCATTTTAATGTACCAATAAACTAAGCAGAAGGAAATCTTTTACCAGTCTGTAATATAGCAGTGACTGAAGAAAACACCTCACAGCCCTCATCAGTGACCTCTGCTATTTATTCTTGGACCAGTTGTCTTCACAAATAAACAGACCTCACATTCCAAACCCAGCTGTAAGGAACTTTATTAATTAAGTTAATAACTTGCTGAGGGTTGAACAGTTCAGATTTCCTGGCACCAACCAAGCCATCTCTCCATGTGACAACGCACACATCAGCAAAGCATCCGACAGCTCTAATTGTTTTTCTGTCTGTCAACATCCAAAGTATTATCTCAATTTAGCAAGCCAGCAAATGCATTTTTTCCCCCAGTCAGCACACAATGCACAGTCCTGTGCTCAGTGCAGATCAGGTTTGGTCATTTGTTTTCCTACAGTCCATCTTTTAAAAAAGCAAAGACTAAAGAGAAGCATCATATAATAAGGAAATATTTGCTGACGCTTCCAAGTTTGAAGAAAGCATTCACCAAAGCTGCAAATGATCTGAACAAAGTGCCTTTGAATCAGTTCAAGCTCAGGGGAAACATTTCCATTCATTTTTTAAGGACAAATAGCTTTAATAGACTAAATAAGATAAAGAATTTGTGGTACGTGCATCCCTCAGACCAACAGGCAGGGCTGAACTAAAGGAGTGTGTTAATAAAAGGGCTGCCCAGGTGGAGTCCCCATCCCTGGAGGTGTTCAAGGAACAACTGGACATTCAGTGCTCTGGTTTAGCTGACAAGATGAGGATCAATCATAGGTTGGACTCAGTGATCTCCAAGGTCTTTTCCTCCATGGATTCTGGAATTCCATGTGCCCCACAAATGCTTCCAGGATTCCTTTGTGGACCTGCCACCAAGAACATACACTCACATCACAAATGTAAGATCTCTGTGCTGAAATCACTGTGTCTCATTAGAGTTTCTAAGTCAAGCTCATACGTAGTAAGTTAAAAAAAAAATATCTAGGACTGGTTTGGTTTCTAGGATTGTGCAGTAGAAGTTCACAGAGAGGTCTGCAAACGAGAAAATTTTCTGGCCACGTGCTTATCTCTGCTTCCCAAATATAACTCTGTAGCACCTTTTTATTAGCCTTTGGTTTTCCTCCATAGGTATTCAGTCCTTTATTTGCTGTCAGTTAACTTTCATACCAGTAAAAGCTGATTTGCCTCCCCACTGAGGGTCATCTAACAGCTCCAAGTATCTTTTTTGACCTGAAGTCTGTGCCCAGAATTCACATTGTGCTTTTATGTTAGAGGAGGCAAAATAAGCCTTACCTCTAGTACTGTGCAAATTTATTTCTGAAGCCAGTGGAAGGGTTGGGAGGGGAAAAAAAAAAATCTCACTTCAGGTTTCTCAATCCCACAAGTTCAAAACCAGTTCACCTCATGCATAATTTATTTCAGCAATGACTGGGAATAGGAATGCAAAACTAATTTACTGAGAGGCACACAAGCCAAAACACGCCTGTGATCACAGCTTTTCCTCAGTTTGTCAGCCATCAGCTCCATAGCCACACATAGTTCTGCTTGGAACCAAGCACTGGAAATCTGGCATTCCACAGCTACTTCCTCCCCCCACTTCTCCATTACCTTGCCTGAAGCCTCCTCAATTACCTTGTTTACCATGCATTAAGCATTTTCCCTAAATTCCCCTTTTATCCTAATTGGCTGATGGTATCTTAGTCTTTCAGATATTTCTTCAGTTTTTAAGTGTAAAGAAAAGCCAGCATATACATGTATGTACATATATACACACACAAATATATATAACATATATATGGGTTACTATTTAGCTACCTCTCCACAACTTGTTTACAAAATATAGAAAAGGCTGAAGCTTCACAAAAGACAAGCAGATCAGACTAAGAGCAAAGAATTTTTCTAGCTTTTAAGAAGAAACAATATTCCAAGCAGATGTTTGCAAGACAGCTTGCCATAAGCGTGAAGTCACAAGGAAACCTGAGAGCTGAAATCAAGATGCTGATTTCACCTCATTTCTACTTTTGAGAAGGTTCACACTGCCTGGAAGCATCATGCACCTCAAATCAGGGCTAAAACTCTGCTGCAGCAGAATTTTGACCAACCATTTCAGGGACTTTCTGTAGCCCCAGCAAGTCACCAGCATGTTGTTCAGTACACTTGAAAGTCAGGGTGCTTTCATTTGCAATTAGCAATAACCAAACATCATTTGGAATTTGGCATTTACCCTTTATTTTCCATTCTCTGTGCACTGTGGCCAAGTTCTGTTCCTTGTTTTTCCCTATTATGACACCAGGTAGGGCCCTGGACAAACAGGCAGCTTGTTCCACCCATGCTGTAAGCCATTAATAAGAATAATTAGTCAGTGCTAGTAAGGCTCGATTGGAAAACACCAAACAAATGAGCACAAAGAAGCCAGTCCAGCTACCCAGAAAGAGTTTATAAACCATCCAGAAGAGCATGAACAGGGATGCATTTGGAAGGTCTTCCCCACCAGAAGAATCCTGGTACAGAGCCAAGTAACATGTTCCAGATGAAGTTAACTGCAAATACAGGACTGTATACTGGAAATAAACTCCCTAGTATTTACCAAAAAACCTCCTCCTCTAGACTGATGAAGAAGAAATATCCAACAAGATATGCAGCCTCCCATCCGTAAATGGACAAAAATATTTCATGGCAGGTTCGAGTCAAAAATATCAAGTGAAAGTCTTCTGCAGGCAAAACTTTTATTCGAAAGAAACAGGTTGTGGGTTTGAAATCAGCCCACGACTTTGTTTGAAAAGAAGAGTGTTTACTCAGAGGTAGCAGCCAGTGGGTTTTTTGTGGGGCTAACCCTCGTGGAGGTTATTCTTTTGCTATTCCAGAAGAACGTTCTGAGATAATAAGCACTGCTTGAAACAAATAAACCAGAGGTCCCACAACCATGAAGATGACAGTGTTGAGAACAAGCTTGAGAGAGAGTTCAAGACTAAGGAATTTTCCTCCATGAAACTGGCCAAAAGATGGTCTGACATCTGTGTCAAACACAAGTGATATATAAACAAACACACGACACACAACCTCCCTCACCTGTGAGAGCACAGCACCAACACAGGAGTTTCTACAAGCATTGACGTGCAGGCAGTTGTTTCTGGCAGCCAAGGCTGCACAAAATCATGCCTCTGGATAACCCAACATTCCCCAAGTCACAGTTTCCCAGACAAATTACCAGTTGACTTCCATCCAGGAACCCTCAGCTGCCTAGAACAGGAACTGCTGCTTGCACTGCAATTTCTCCTGCTGCAATACAGCTAACAATTTGGTGGGAAAAAACGAGAGAAAGAAACATTGTTCTGAAGCACGAATGTTACAACTGGTATTTTGCCTAATTACAGAACATTCCCAACCTCTCCCTGAGCTACCATCTTTCCTTGAGCTGCAATCTCTACAGCACAGAAAAAACTAATTGTCTCTTCTCTTTCTATTGGTGAGAATTAGCTAGAAGGAATTAACTTGTTTTCTTTTGAGGGTGGAGGAGTGATAGGAGGAGGTAAAGCAATCAGCCACACTTCTTGTCCGATCTTGCAAAGATATACTTTGTTAATGGCAACTATTCAGTTATTACCTGAACTAATTCTTCCACCTTGAAAATTTTATTTTTGTCTTCAGTATTTTAATTCTAAGACTGTTCTCTGACTTCAGCAAGTGTGTTAAGCCTTTAGGACATCTTCCTACCCAATTAAAACAATTTAGTGTTTTAATCTAAATCACATGTGACAATCTGAAGCAATGAGAGACATCACTTAGTAAAGATTTAACTGCAGCACAGCACAAAACATTCATCCAGCCTGGGATACAAGTGATGACATAGCTACAAACCTTCACGATTATGAACTGTGTCTAAAGCTGTCATGGCCTTCACAGAAAAGTGAGTTCCAACCAGCTGTCACAAACACAGATTGATGGCTGGGTGATAGCACTCTTATCACAGTCTAACACTTTGTATCTTTGGAGCTACCAGGCTTAACCCAACTGTGCTGCAAAACATTTTCAAATCCCCACAAAATACTGGAAAGGAAACAAGCCAGCAGGTGAGCCAAGGAAACAGATGGCTTACTAAAGTTCTTTTGTATTTGGTCACTGCTGAGAGCATAACCTTGCATTTTTAACAGTAACTTTCACACTCTTGAAATTTATTTAATTCAACAGGAACAACAACTCTGAAATTAATACTCTCCCTAAGATTAGATATAAAAAGCGTCTGAACTCCGTGATACAAAAACCCAAGGGTGTTTTGGAAATGGTGACAGCATTCAAGTCAGAGTTTCATGGATCCTTGCTTCTATTAGATTTTAGTCAGAGAGTTTTTAAAGCAGAAATTTAAAAACTTAAAACTTAAAAGCATTATATTTAGGATATGTACCAGCAAATGAAAACAGTATCTGATGCAGCACTTCCTTCAGCTCTTGAGACAGGATTTACTGTGATACAAGTGTGAATTCAATTCAAGCAGGCTTACTCACTAAATCCCAAACCTGAATCTCATTCAGGATTAGGACTGAAGTATCACCTTCACTTTACATGAAGCACTCCTTTTCCTCACTCTCTAGTTTAGTTATTAAAAAAAAATTGTCAGTATGAAACATTACAATCCTAGAGAGGCAGGATTGAGTGGATTCATCCTGGAAAGCCTCACTGGCAATCACTGTTCTAGGAAGGGCTGGATCATGGAATTACACAAGGGTCTGGCTTGGAAGGGACCTTAAAGCCCATCTAATTCCAAGCCCTGCCATGGGCAGGGACACCTTCCACTATCCGATGTGCTCTGGGCCCTATCCAGCCTGGCCTTGGACACTGCCAGGGATGAGGCAGCCACAGCCTCACAGGGAACAATTTCTTCCCCACAGCCAATGTAAACCTCTTCTCTGTCACTTTGGAGCCATCACCCCTTGTCCTGTCACTCCAGACCCTTGCCCAGAGTCTCTCTCCATCTTTCCTGTGGGCTCCCTTCAGGCACTGCAAGGCCACAATGAGGTCACCCCAAAACCTTCTCTTCTCCAGGCTGAACAATCCCAATTCCCTCAGCCTTTCCTCCCAGCAGAGCTGCTCCATCCCTCTGTCTCCTTGGTGTCCCTGCTCTGGCCTGGCTCCAGCAGGATAGCTGGTGGCAGCACAGCAGAGGTTCAGACAGCAGCTGGGACAGATTTATTCTGTGGCAGAAGAATATCCTTTTCCACACACGTTAGCCAAGAAGCCTGCCCTGCATATATATGCTGTGACAAACAGCTCAAAAAAAGACATGTGCATTAAATAAACATCTCCTGATTCATCATCTCAGTCACAGGCAGACATTTACTGCACTGTAATGTCTTCCAAAGCTGTGTAAGTATTTGTTCCTCATTAGTAGCAAATATATAGTGCATTTGAGAAAAGAGCTTTATTACACACCACTTTATTAATAAACAGCAGCATTAGGTGGAAGATACATCTATACATCTCTAATATGGTCTAAGTAGTGTGTGGGAGTGAAAGAAAACAAAGAGCAGAGAAGCTGGTTCCTTGCAGGGGAAATATTTATACAAAAGCTACAATACACACACCTTACTTCAAAGTTGCCTTAGACCTGGAGATGCCCTAGCTTCAAAGGAGACAAAATAGGTCATGCTCCAAACTGGTTCCAAGCAAGACACAGCTCCACCGTTCAACTCTTCCCCTCTGCCCTCACAGCCTGTCCACAAACACTCACACCCAGCTGAGGGACTGAAGACATTCGTGTGTAATTGCCAATATTTACACTAATGAGGCAATGAGCTCATCTGCTCCCTTTTGGCAAGACCTGCATTAACTCTTGGTTTTATAGGGCTGAATCTGTTCTTTACACTTCAGTCAAGCCCAGTCCAGCATTTGTCTTGTCATTTGACCACCATCACCCTGAGTCTCAGCTGTCAGAGAGGTGTTCCTTGCACCTCAAATGTGAGCTATGAGCAAATTTCAGAGGAAAAAAACCAAAAAAACCAAAAAAATCCACCAAAAAACATACAAGAAACTTGTTACATTTCCTACATTTCAAGATATGGACCAAAACACACCACCTTCTTCCTCTATATTGTGGTGAATCTTGCATGCAAATGAGCCCATTCCCCTGTTCCAAGTTTGCACTGAGGGATGCAGGAAATAAAAAGTATCCTGCAACTGAAATCTACTTAAATTTGAATTAACAGAAGTTTTAAAAGTCAGTTAAGTAAATGGTTTAAAGCCTAGGGTATGACAGGACTACCAAAATCTCACTGTAATGAAATGCAATTTCTGAAACAGAAACGAGGTGAGGCACTTTCAACTTAATCAACATAACTGTTCCAAAAAATTATAATCTCAAAGCTTTATTCAGTGAGCAGCTACATTATTCATTAAACATTACCTAAGAAATTTCAAGTTGCTCTCCTGGCAACCTAGAAAAGTCTGCAAGACAGAACAGAACTTATTACTATGAGGAGCCTTTAAACAGTTAAGCAAGATAAATTAGTGGGGGGAACCCATCACTTTCTAAAATTTACACTTGGCTGTGCTTACTTCCATATTTCCCCAGGCACAAAAGAACTTCTTTGCTTCTTCTATTCTCTATTTATAGGATTCAGCTGGATCACGTAAGTATTTCTCCTCTCTTGACAATTGTGAGCTTGGCTAATTTTATTAGAGCAAAATCTGAGGTAATCATAACACACGGCAATAGCTTATGGGCTGAAATACTCAAAAGTGCATTATTTAATTCATGGACTGAGGGAACGGGTTGGGCTGGAAAAAGTTCATCTCATTCCCATCCCCCTGCCATGGGCAGGGACACCTTCCACTATCCCAGATTGCTCAGAGCCCCATCCAACCTGGCCCTGGACACTTCCAGGGCAGCTACAGCTTCTCCAGGCAGCCTGTACCAGGGCCTCACCAGGAACAATTTCTTCCATATATCTCACCTAATTTCACTCTCTTTCAGTCTGAATTCCCATAGTTCTGTGGCAGTGCCACAGGCAGCTCCAAGATAAGCCGACATCACTTTGGCCAACTGGCCACACTGCACAAAATAGATGTGCAACCAAATTCCACTTCAGGAGGTGAGGATGCCTAAGTTCTCTATTCAGCTGATAATTTTAGGCAAACTGTTACAAACTTTGTTCTTTCTAAACCACTAATTCCCTATAAGTTTTGCTGAAACTCACCTAAACTCCAAAACTCACTGGGAGGAGCAAGAAATGCAGATATGAACATCATATTAAATACACTTCCCCTTGGAAGTCTTACAAAGATCACATATCGCATTCATTGAAAGACCCAGCAAAAAAGCTCTTCAGGAAAAACACAATTCTCTGCCAAAAAACTGACAACAATTAACAGAAGTCACAGCCAGCAATGCCAGTGCAAAATAGATGTTAGGTCAAATTTAATACAGCAAGGGGGGNNGAAGTTTTCCTTTTTTCCTGCTCTTGCCTTCTTTGTCTGTGGCAGCAATTTTTAAACCAGCACAACTTCCCATGTATTGATTTCCCTCCGTATTTTCAGACAGAGTCTACATTTTGCACTTTCTGAGACAGAGCCTTTCACTGCTGGACATGCAGTCATAGGCTTTCATCTCACCTCCTAATGGCTACATCTTCCTCCTCACTGCACCCTCAGCAACCCCATCCTGTCTATTTGCCAAGCACGATGATGTCAGGACTGGAACCAGCAGACTTGCCAAATGCAGGCAGGGCAAAGCAGCCCTCCCCTTTCTTCACTTGATCCACTTATTTTCACTCAGGAAATCATTCCACACTGATCTCTACCCTTCTTATTCACTTCTTGTTCAGTTTACCCAGTGAACTCCTTAGAGGTCACTCGCCAGAGTCACCCCAGACATGCACACAAGTGCAACTCCACCAAGTTACTGTTTAAATCTCGTTGTCCTCCTTCACGCTGTCCCTTAACTGACTTCTGCAGAGCACCTACCAAAACACAGTGGATCAGCAGGTCAGACCCTACTCCTCTTCAGGCTGGCTGAGCTTACTCTGTTCACCTCCACACCTTGGGCAGGGTGCACCTTCTTTTTGGGGGTTCTGCTGCCTTTCAGAGAGGCCAAGACAAGCACAGTTCTGCTTTAAAGAGCAAAGCACCCAGAAGATGGGCAACATAATCAAGCCCTTCAGGAAGCACGCTCATCCCTCCAGAAGGAATTGTATCATCATTCCTCCTATCGTGCTGGATCTTCACCATTTTTTCTGAACTTATGAGATGCCTGGGATGCCAGACACTGGTACTGAAGAACACAGAATTATTAACATTGGAAAATATCTCCAAGATCATTGAATCTAACCTCTGACCGACCATCACCTTGACAACTAGGCGCCACATCCAGTCTTTTCTTAAACATCTCCAGAGATGGTGACTCCTGGGCAGTGTCTTCCAATGCCTGACCACTGTTTCCATGAAGAAATTCTTCCTGAAGCCCACCTGACACAGAGCCCAAGTTAAACAAAACAGCATCTCAGTACAGCTGCATGAATTGCTGTGATGAACTCTCTGAGTTATCATCACACTGCTTATGAAGGACAAAGTCCAGCCTGCATTTCTCTTTGGAAGCAGAAAAAAACACAAACCAAAAAACAAAAGATCTGATTAGGACATTTTTAATTTCCCCATGGTCCTTCTTGCTTAAAAACACCTCAGTACCTGTGGATTCTGTTTCTCTACAGAATCAGAGGAGAGGCTGTGCAGTCTGAAGAGCTACTGGCAGCATTGAGTAAGTTAATAGACAGGGTTTAGGATTTAGAACTGTGTGAGGGAGCTTAGCAAAAAGAGCCTGGCCAGTTTTCTTTTAAATAAGAAGTGGTTGCTGGGATTTCTAATCTTTATTGATATGCAGCCATGGAAGTGTAAAATACCAGGTAACATCAGGAGGCCAAAATGGCTTATTAAGCACAATTACCTAGCAAACAACCTAAATCCTGGAAAGAATTCAAGGGGAAGTGCCCATAGAAAGTTTGTGCTAATCCTAAGATAATGCACAAATAAACATCTAAAACCGTGCAAAATTTAAAGCATTCATGATATGCTTTAAATCATAAAAACATCCAAGACATAACATTTAAATTAAAATCCAACTACATGAGTCTCCTCAGACCTCAGAAAGGTTATATGAAAGAAATACTAAATTATTCTTCATAAAATTCTTATTTATAAAAGTAAAAAGCCAGGTTTACAGAGTGAGATAAGCCAGGCATTCGTACTTCTCTTCCTATTTAGTTATGAATGACCCAAATATTAACTTGCAGGTATTTTTAAGATTTTTTGCTGTTTGACAAAGGAGATACATTTGACTTCATTTAGCTGCTGTTTTTTCTTCCTCACTCCAAGATATCAAATACTAAAGCGTGTTTCCTTAACAACTACAATTCAAAACGTAAACCTTTATTTCTTTAAAGCCCAGAAATTCTCATTTCTGAACATTGTGCAACTATCCTTTGTAGGAAGCAGGCTGCAGAACTGCCAAACCTACATGGAACAAAGAGAAGAGATTGTATCAAAATGGCATGTCTCTAAAAAGCTGAGTTTCTTTCCTGCCAGAGAGAGAAATGACTAATGTGCATTGCAATTAGTGCAAAAAACAATACTATCTTTGCAGTTGCAGACTAGGAAAAACTACAGTTTGATGTTTACACAGCAGTAAATAAAGTGGGGAAACTTTTGAGTTGGATAATAAGCACATTTTTCCTCTAAAATGTTTAATGACAGTGAATCATTAAACACCCATGAGGTGAGGTCTTCCACATTGTGCTACTATGAACATTAGAATACTGCAGAATTCCCTATGATTGAGGGATAAGTTAATAAAACCCAAACTAAGTAATTTTAACTTAACAGTCCACAGGAATTGCATAACTGTTTTTTCCACTGTTCTACAGCACATGAGAGGATGCAAACCTTGCCAAAGCTTGATAAATTAATGAAAAAAAAGGAGGAAATGTTTTGCCTGCAACATCCAGGGCTTGAATGCAGCAACCCATGTCTCAATAATCCAATATTTTTGAAGCAGAAAAGCCAGGGACTGCTGTCTCTTCATGTAAGTGGCATTTCCACACACCATCCACCCTGCCATTTATTATCAATACTTCGGTCCTTTCCAGACATCCTGTCTCCACTTACATTCCATTTTCATTTTGCCCTGAGCTGGCAAGCACAAGATGAATCCCAACTCTGAAAAAAACACTGGAAGAAATTTCTTTTTTCCAACTATCAGACCACTGTGTTTCTTCAGAAACACTTTCAAAGTATTCAACTTGAAATGCATTTCAAATACTTGAAGTACTACTGCTCCAAATGCAAAGAAACCATTCAGATGTGGATAGAAGATAAAGGTTTTATGTAAGGACAGATTTAGACAGGACTATAAAGTAAAGGAAAAGAAGCCTTAAATGAGAAAGCAAGAAGTTCCACGTAATAAAAATGTGACCAAGTGAAGAAGAGGAAAGAAATGAACGGATCCACATGCCATGGTATCTTCAATTCCAGCTCTGCTACCCCACCAGTCTGAACAAGTGCAACACAGACAGAAAGGCAACAAGAAGCACTTTGCATAGCTCTGCAGTGGGGGAAAGAGACAAGAGATGAAAAGTCTCTCTTGTAATGCAAAGAATGCAGCAAAACTCAATACCACTGTCACAGAAATCTTGGTTTTTTCCTGTAGTGACTCAGTGCCCAGGCAGCAGGAGAAAGGTGTGCACCCAGCAAAGCTGAGACAGGCAGAAGAAGCACTGAGAACCTGAGAGGCAGCACTTTTCCATTGAGATTATTCCTCACCTCAGCGAGAACTCACCAGCACATCAGAGCAAAACTCTCCCTGAGCCAAAGATCCTCTCAGAGAGCATCCAGGAACTTCTCCCACCTATTAATGCCTTTCAGTGGATACCAATCAAAGGCAAAGGGAAGGAAATCGTGAGCTCCATGAACTGAGAATTTTCTGATTCATGACCTGGGGCACTCAGATGAGAAAGGAATTGCACTCTGCTTTCATGGTTCTGTAAAGGGAGCACACAGATTTTTTAGCCCAGCCAGCAGAAGTATCTGCCCAGCTCAGGTAGGTCAAAGATATCTCAATCATGACCAAACACAGGCCACAAAACAGCTGGAGGATACAAATTAAGTCTCAGTGCTCACAAACCAACAAAGTCTCGTTCTGTTGCTTATCAAATATCCCAGAAAATCAGAAAATACAGTATCACTATGCAGAAAAACATGAAGTAGCATTCTACGAGTAAAAGCTTCTGAAGTGGGTCTCAAAACAATGTTTTTGTCAACTGTATTTAAGACTTTGTGTGAGTTAATTCGATTTAAAGCATCAGAACTACTCTGAACTTCAAAATTATATCTATTTTTGTCTGCTTTTCATATTTAAAGTTTAAGTATTGAAAGAGAAATATTTCTCAAAGCTACTCCTCTGATTTGATGCCCACTTGTGCTGCCAGAGTAAGTTCTGCTCCTTTTTTCATTATTTTATTTATTGATTAACACTGGATTTTTTTTTTCTCAGAAGTACAAAAATCTATTATTACTCCATGATTTCAGCTGGGGAAAAAAGAGTTTTATTAAAACACATACTACAAGCTGACCCTGTCTTGTGCCTCAAAACAGACGGCAAAACAAAGTCACGTAACAACAACAAATTACAACAGTGGTGCTTAAGGCAAAAACCGAACTGGTTTATTCAAAATAAACGAAGGTAAATAAGTAACTCTCCCCTTGTGAGGATGGGCACCATCCTGATGAATTTCCAGCAGGCAAATACCTTCTGCCCTCATACAATAAAATCATTCAGAGACAGTAACTCACATGACTTGTTTCAAAGTGACAAATAAAGGAGTGACACTGCAGTCACCTGGCAGCCGGCCACAAACTCGCTCCACTGAAAGGAATTTATTCAAAATAGAGTCAACAACAAATCCTTAAATATTTTAACTTGGCAGAAGAAAACCTGGCTCAACAGCACTACATTCCAAGCTTCCTGGAGTTCCAGGTTAACATACATATGTATATGTGCTCTGGCTAAGTGTCACCTGGGAGAAGTAAGAGACCAGTGTCTAAATTCTGTGTGCTGGTTCAGCCAGCAGGACTGTCCCATGGCTGGTGCCACCCCCCACACAAACCATCACACCCCTTTAGCAAGGTGATGCTGTTGGCTGAAGGCAGCAATTAACACTCTGGAAATGTTTGCTTTAGAAACAATCCATTGATGTGCATTAGAGACACATAAGGTGCCTGGAATGTAGGGCTGAAAGTGCTTTAATGAATAACCCAAAGCACCTCTCAAATACGAGGCAACTTGAGACAAGTCTGGAGCCAGACTCCAGCCAATACAGCATTCTGGGTGCGGTACATATGGACAGATGCATCCACACACGTGTACCACCCTTCAGCAAAGCTCCTCCTCACCACAGGAGTGCACTGATATTTCTACTGGTTCTACACTATATTGAGGATAATGGAAGTATCCATCCAATGCTGCTTTATTTCAGATTTTCCTGTAGTAAGATAAAGCTGTTGCACCTTTATCCTTATCTGTAGCTCGGATGCACAGGGCACAAGACAAGCTGTCACTGTGGCAAATGAACAAAGCATTTTAATTTATTTAGCTCTGTTGGCCCCTCAGCTGCTTCAGTTATCAACAATACTGCTATAAATACTGCATTTGCAATAGAAGGAGTGGTAAAATGGCAATATACACACAGAAATGAAAAAGGTGGTGTGACTGCTATATCACTGAGAAGCACAAAAGGCAAATCAGCTTTAAACAAGGCCTGCAAATGGTGACAAGCCAGAGAAGAAGTTGCATTCTCAGTTTTTCTCACTTGCTTCACCAGCTTTATCTACATCATAAAGCAGGGGACTGAAAAAAATCAAATCAATATAAACAATAAACCAATGCATAATCTGAAAGTATATATTTTCTGATATTTAAGTTCTGATATTTTTCCTGTATCGAGGATGCATCATGTCGTCAGGAAAAACACCACCGGCCACTATTTTCATGACAATTTTTTCTGATTTTTGGCAATGTCTCAGTGGGGACTGAGCTGGGGACAACTCGTTCCAGTGAACCACAGAATCATTAAGGTTGGAAAAGATCTCCAATATCACAGAGTCCAACCTTTGATCAAACACCACCTTGTCATCCAAACCAAAGAAGAAGCACCAGTTTTTTCTTGAACAGCTCCAAGGATGGTGTTCCTCCTCCTCCCTGGGCAGCCATTCCAAGGCTTGACAAACCTTTCAGTAAAGAAATTCTTTCTCAAGTGAAGATCTGCTGCCCAGAATCATCTGGCAAGCAGAGGAGCCAAGGACAAAAGCCTTCCCTTGTTCCACACTCCTCAGTGACAGGTTAGCAGTGGGCCTCCCTCTTATACAGCAGGAAGGTGCATATCCATGGAGATCACACCATCACAGGAGAGGAAACTCAGCAGGGCCAGGGCAGGTCTGCGCAGAACACAACTGTTTAGAGAAAGTGTTGCACAGAGCAGGGAAACTGGGATTTTGCTCAGATTTCTTATCTCAGGAAGAAAGGGGGAGTGATGACCTTATGGAGTTGCCCCATCCCTGGAAGTGTTCAGGGCCAGGCTGGACAGGGCTCTGAGCAACCTGGTCTAGTGGAAAGTTCCCCTGCCCATGGCAGGGGGGTGGAAGGAGATGATCTTTAAGGTCCCCTCCAACCCAGGCCATTCTGTGATTCTTTAAGGTTTAGACTTTTCAGAATGCTTTATGTGCAAGTGCCTTCAGGAGAGAGCAGGGAAACTCTTTCTTGAAGGGTTTCGGTGCTAAATTCTTACTTGCAGATGAAGACAGAGATGTCTGCTTATGCACAATCTGCTACTCCAGGCATCAGTGTCCACTCTGCTGATGAGGGCAGTTCCTAGAAGGAAAAAAAAAAAGAGAAATATTGTTATACATTAGCAAAACAACCTTCTTGAGGATGAAGCTCTATTCCCCCTCCTTCCTTTAATGTTTTGGAAAAACCTAGTGTTCACCTGGCACCTATAGATCTACAACAGTCTGGTACACACAAGCAGTACTTTATTTTTGAAAAGTTAGTTCAAAAGAAACGTGGAATACTGCTCTTCGTTTGCTGCTTATACCTGGTGTGACATGTTCCTGCTATAAATAACTAAGTGTGGGAAACAACATTTCAACAACTTTCCAGAACATTAGAAAAAAAACAAAAAAAACCACCCCAAAAAATCCACCCTAAGCACTGTATTAGGTAGTCACGAGCATCTACCAGTGGTAAATTGTAAATATAGGAGATTGTGAAATAATCTTCTTTCCCAATTTTCTTTTTAAGGAAAATAATCCTCAGACTGGAGCGCTTCCAGATGTATAACCCTCCAAGTGCTCTGGAGCTGCACACCCTGACTCCCTCGCAGCAGTGAATCACGAGCAATGCATGCACAAACAGCCAAACAAACTGGGCAAAAGGTAACAAATCCCAAACTGCTGATTAAGACTAACAATCAGCTTGGAAGGCATGCTTACTATAACAATGTTTAACAG
The DNA here is from genome assembly GCA_008694505.1 of Cyanoderma ruficeps. Lineage (NCBI taxonomy): Eukaryota > Metazoa > Chordata > Aves > Passeriformes > Timaliidae > Cyanoderma > Cyanoderma ruficeps. The sequence goes on from VZDJ01000426.1 coordinate 3,533,193, forward strand.
CATCGTTGTGACAGACATTGCCTAACATTATGGCACAGCCAAAGAGAACGTATGAGATGTGGCTATTTTTAAGTCTTCACAACCAAAGATTTTCTGAATAATATTTTAAAGGAACATATCTATTATGTGTAACTCTACACAGGAGTTTTATAGAGTGCAGCATGGAAAAACAGCTCTAAATCAGAAAAACTTTCCGCTGGTATTCCAGCATCTCCTCTACCACTGCTGTCAGACACTGAATTTTGTCCAGACAAAATGTTTATCTAATATCTTTCCGATGGAAAGATGTAATAACTACCAACTCCAGCATAAAAACATCATAAGAGTTCAAAAAACAACAAAAGCCTCTTTTTGGATCTGGAAAGAAGGGAGGTCTGTAAAACACTAGACCATGCACACGATGCATCAAAGCCCTATAGGAGTAATTGCTTCTCTCCTTATAGCCTGAAACTCCACAATAGGACATTCAGGAGCTCCGAAAGTCTCAGGCACATATCAAATCCTTTCCACCATACTGACTGAATACGCAGCTTTCATCCACAAGCCTATGTTAATTAAATTCTTGGATTGTCAGAACGTATTTTTGTGATATTCTGTGCTTTCCACTCTGCAGACCCACTAACATTTACTAACAGTTCACACAAGCCTTTTACTCTTAACTCTGAAATGAACAGAATAATTTCTGGTGAGTTTATGTCTCTCAGCTGAGAAGCTGTAATTTAACAGAAGCAAGATATGACATTAAATCTCCTTAATGTATTTGATTGCAGTTCCATTAGAGAACATTCCTTTAGGTTCTCTACTCAGGTTTATTCACCATACAGTCCTAAGTAGGGTCAAACAGTCATAAAAAATGCAGAACATTCATCTAACCCACCACATCAGGTCAAATCACCAGTGCTTGAGCCCCAGTTACTTACCAATCCCCACTTACATATGTTAGATTAGGAAAATAAATCTGGTTTTAGGATACAGATGGTGAGTTAGTTAATCCAGAGGCACAGATGCTTGAATTTTGCTAAGGGAGGGAGATATAGAGAAAAGAGAAATAATAATCTCACCCTAAACTACGAAAACTCAGCTTTGAGATGCAAAAAGTTGTCTTTATCTACCGCAAACTGATCAACTGCCAAAACACAAATAGTAAACATTTCAATTATTGCTTTTTGTTAATTACCCCAGGACACCTTGTACAAAAGCCAAAGAATAGTGGATTCTGAAGCTGAGAACGGAGTGGCTGCGATGCTGATCCAGCAGCAGGGACTGACACTTCCTCGCCAACAGAGCAGCATTATCTGCAGCTCTACTGAAACCCTACAGCTCTTCTCAGACCACTCTGCAAACTGAGTGGGAAGGAGTAAGGATAAGAGCCACATTCTGTCCTTAGGGACCCCTATTAAATCAGATTCCCAACATCAGCCACTTCCTCTTTGTTTTCCTCAAGCCATATGGCTTCCTGACAAAATCTGTACAAACAATAAATCCATTAATCAAGCCACTGCTGGAGGAAAAGGCGCTTTTTTCCCCCTCCTTCCCTTCATCAATCCAGACATTTTAATGGAGATGTTTTATGTATTTTATTTTATGAAAGTCCCAAGGAAAATACTAAAGTGGTCTTTGTTCTCACACTGCAGCCCCAGTTCCAGTTCGTACTTGTAGAAAGAGATTCTCACATAAAATGCAAAGAGATACGGGAATAGAGAGAAGTCAGTCAAACCAAGAAGAAAGGACTCCAGCCTAACTGAATCTTAGCAGGCATACAGCATAAATTGCTGCCTAGGTTTGCTGGCATACTGTCTAAAAAACCCAAAAGTTACAAAGAAAACATAATTAACAGAAGTAGGTAAAATTAGAGAAGTATCAAAAGCCTATTCCCACAAGGCTCTGAGGAGATGCACGCATGCAAATGCCTCAAAGGAAGAGCTTATTTTAAGAAATGTCACAAGAAAGGACCTCTCCAGAGATCAGGTGTCTGTTTAAGGTGAACCAAGATGACCAATCTGCTAAACAATCAATCTGTTTTGGCACCTCCACATTGGTAAAATGGTGCTGGTGATGATGTGCACCTCAGATCAGGTGGAAATACACACTACACATCCAGGGAACTCAGTGGGAGGGAGGAAACACAGAGAGCAGCAAGATTTCTACCTCTTATAGGTGGGAAGCTCCCTTTCCAGCAGGTGGAAAGATCTCCCACTCCTCTGAAAGAAGGGTGAACACTAAACCCAAACCTAACCAGGCTTATTCTTTCATCAAACTAAACATACATTTGAGGGACTGTCTGTTTTGATGATCTGTTCCCATGGAGGCTTTTCCCAAAACTTCTTTGACTGAACTTTTATTAGTCAATAGCCTGCAGTGCAGAACGAGGGTTGGGAAGAACAAGAAATTACTTTCCAACTCAGGTGGTCTCTTTCAGTCACACACTTCTAAAGCAACTGTGACCTTTCCACTCACATGGAAGGAAAACAAGATTGGCATGGTAACAAATCTTTTTACCTTAAATCATTTTTTATTTTCTTCACAGGTGGTCTACAGCTTACTGGGTAATCAAAACTGTTCCTCTATTCATGTGAACAAAAACAACCCTCCGTTTAAATGAAGTTCAGGAAACACAAAGCGGCTTATGACACTGACAAAGACCTTACAGAGAAAGAGCATTAAACAAGGTGTGAAGTTCATTTTCAAGATCTGGAGTGGAGTGGATTCTTTGGGGGGGAAGAGGGGGCAAGGTGATGTTTGCCTCTTTTTTTTTAAATACAGGCAAGAAGCATTCTTGATTAAAAGCAGGAAATCTTTAAAATTACATCCCTGTCTTGGTTGAATTAAGTAGTGATTAGCCACAAAGAAGAAAAAAAATACAGAAAGAATAGCTTAGAAAGTTTGAGTCATTATCTCCAAGGAGACACATCTGTAATGTTAACAAGGTCAGAACACTTCAGTCAGTTCATGTGGGTAATGGGAAATACAAGATGTTAGCTTCTGTTCCTATCAAGGCAATGACAACTCTGAAAGACTGCAGATATCACTTGGAGCCTACACCACTATGAATTATTAGCCTCGAGGCCACAGCCTAGAAAGATACAACGTCGTATCCAAAATACAAAAGGATCTGTGGATGCCTTGAGGTAGTGATGAAAGGTATGTTTGCTTTGGACAGGGTGGTGAGGAGGATCAGGTGCTGCCAGCTAGGGAGGCCTTGTACCACATCTGGGGCAGATGGTCCCAATTATCTTCTCATCAGAAGTCATCCTTCAGCAGCTATATAATAACCCATGTAAAAATAAACCTGGGACTGGTGTTTGGCTCCTAGCAAGAGTAGAGCTTGCCCGTCACAAGTCAGTCAGTACAGGCAGCATCCTGGCTTGGAATCTCATTTACAAGCCTGTGGTATGAAGTTCTGCAGGTGCAAGACTCTGTCTTTGCATCAGGTGTGAAAACAGAATGCTGACAAGACAATTTAGGGGCACACCAGTAGGGAGGAGAAGGCAGTTCTCCCTCCTGCCAGCTCACTCTTCTGACCTTTCTGACCATATTCATAAACACCATGTGCTCCCAAATTAACAGGAGCTGTATCACCCTGCCTTGGCTACTGCTCTTACTTACAGGGACAAAACTGATCCAAACTGGAAGCAGGACACATTATTAGGAGACAAAACACTAAGAGCATCAATGTCTTCGCTGACTGCAGCCACTTGTTCATGCCCTCACTTGACTGTCAAAGGTGGCCAATCATACAAGATCCAAAACATTTACTGCCTCTCTTCCCTGAACAATCCAACACCTCAAACAGAATAGAGAGAGGATTTGTCCAGCCCAGACTTCACTGCACCATTAAGTCTCATACCCTGTGTTAGCAGGAGCAACACCATCTACATCTCAGAAAAGAAGGTGCTTCTTTGTTGCTGCTCTTTAGCTCCTCTCAGGAAGAGAAAAAAACCTGCTTATTTTCAAAGTCAGCCGTAAACTACTCCTTTATTTGCTCACAACACTGTATCCTAGTTCTTTAAGCTCTACTGTGGTGTTGAAAAGCAAATGCTACAAAAAACCATGTTGACACATAAACCAAGAAGAGTGAAATTAAAATTATAAAGCAGCTTGATGTAAAAGAAGAGTCTTGACTGAGATCTCCAGAGTTCTGCCTGTCATTTGTCTCCTTGCAAGTACGTGAAGGGCATTTGCTTTCCAGGAACAAGAGGTTTGAATTCATTTAATACATTTCTATGCCTTTAGAGTTGCAGTTGTTGAGAAACAAGAAAGAAGACAAAAAACACTTGAAGTGATTTATTTTCTTTTTATTTAAACAACACAGCCAAGAGAGCCTCAGCACAGGAGTTCAGAGACATCAGAGCAGAATAGCCACAGGCAGAGCACATTGTTTTCTCTCCCTCCAAAGTAACACTTTGTTTTGCAGCCCCTGTGATTCAAGCCCATGGAACCATCACTCCAGGATGAAAAGGGGGAGCTGATACAGCAAGGAACCATCACAGCTTACCCACAGCCTCACCTGCATGTCCTACTCTACTCCTTCATCCCTGCGCCTCTGCCTGGAAAATACCAAGGGAATCGTACAGAAACCAGGAGTTTCTCTTCTTGTCAACAGGAAGGCTTCATTTTTTTTCAACACAGGAACACTGAGGTGTCACACTCAGTGACAGGAGGAATGCTTTCCTCTGCTTCCTTCAGCAGCCTTGGAAGAACCATGGTTCCAACAAGCTGCTGATCAGAGGATGCCCTCCCAAACACTGCCCTGGCCACACCTCTGTGGTACCTCAGAGTCAGGCTCACTTCATTAGGTAATTATCCAACAGAACAACAGAGAAGGTCATGGCAAGAATTTGCTTTGTTGTTGAAAACGTCTTTTGCACTCACAAGTCTGCCCTCTGGTTTAAAGAGAGCAGCTCCCTTACTTTACATTCCTACTTTACCTGCACAGTTTCACACTTGACTACTGATTCTTCAAACACAACAAACTCTTGCCATACCAGCCTATGACTAAGTATTTTGCACTGGTTCTCACAAAAGCATTTATGAAAAAGCATATTTAAAGAGAAAGAGCAAGTGACTGAGTAATAGAGTCAAGCAGCATTTAGCAGAAATCAGGATTAGGCCTGGCTATTCACACACCCACTGACCTGTCTGTGTTGGAGGTTAGCTCTGGTTTTTAATCCTAGTGGTTAGAACTACAGGAAGGCATTTTAAAAGAACAATTCAAGTTAAAACATGTATGTCATTAAGCACGCACATCTCTGAAGAAGTACAGTTGGGAAAGTCATTCAGGTATTTAGGCAACACAGAAGTGGTAGCACATAAAAATAGAAGTACAATGACGTGGCATTTGCTTTCATTTCTTTCCTTGAGGATAAGTCTATTTAACAGTAACCGGGAAAAAAAGTGGAATAATATTCTGGTTTATTTCCATTTGTGTAGTTAAAACCATGTAGAATTAATGAAAAATGATCCCTAATCTCCCTTGCCAGAGGAGCTGTGGCTGCCCCATCCCTGGAAGTGTCCAAGGCCAGGCTTGAATGGGGCTCTGAGCAACCTGGAATAGTGGGAGGGGGTGTCCCTGCCCATAGCAAGGGAGTTGGAACAGGATAATCTTCAAATTCCCTTCCAATCCAAGCTATTCAGATTTTATGATTCTTTTAGCACTGAGCAAGTGTCCCTGCCAGCAGAATGACTACACTAGTGGCAAAGCAGTGGCTCACCATGCAGCCTGTGATTGCAGTACAGCCAGATTCCATCAGCCCCTCCAGTTTGCTCACAGTTGATATTACAACTCCTGAGTAAATAATGCTGCTCCACTTTCTAGGCACTGCCAGACAATTTCCATTTCCACATCATATCAATTTATAGGCAATTCTTGAGAGCCTGTTCTATTTTTGAAAATAATGAAAGACTGCTATCTTTGCAAGTAAAAGCTCTTCTTTTCTGCTTCTCTGGGTTGTTTTCACAGCATCCCTTCGTGTGATAATTTAGCCTGGTTTTGTATGAGCACCAAGGTAGGTTAGTTTGCAGAGCCCACATCAGGACCATAAAATAATTAAGATATCAGGATTAAACAGTCACTGTTTGTAAATTCAAAATGGTTCAGTTTAGGATTAACCCAAGCCAGCAAAAATATCCAGTGTCAAGTCAGTTTTGTCTGTAATACCAGCAGAACATTCAACAATGCTCTGCATTTCCAAATAACCCTTTCAATACAAGACAGCTCTCATCCAAACCAGTGATTTTCCGGAGGGTTTAAAGGTTAACTTCAATTTCCCTTTTCTTGGCAAGGAGTCATAACCCACTGCTAATAACCCCGATTCCAGACTTCTTAGAATTGCACAGGACAAAGCAAAGCACTCAAGACAGTGCCCTCAGCAGCAGCAATACCTAGCAGGTGACAGAGAAATCCAACCCCTGTTCCAAAGGCCTGCAGTGCTCTTTTGTGACTGCCACCTTGCAGGCACTGCACTGCTGCAGCTTCCATTTGATCCCACAAACTCATTTTTCCCGTTTCCAAAGCATACAGCTCCACTGACACTTGAAAGCAGAATTCTGAACTGTACCATTCTTCCTGCCTGCTCTATTTCTGCCTGGCCCATGTGGCATCCTCAGCTCTGAGTGAACTGGGTCAGGAATCAAATCCACATTTGTAACAGCCAGAAGCTCACAGAGAGTCCAGCAATATGCACGAGCCAGTGAAACTACACTGCTGAGAGGATAAAAGGAGCCAGTGAATTCCTCCCTAGCCATGCCAGTGCTCATCCAGAAGGAAAGGACACCACCAAGAAAACCACTTTCACTCATGAGAGCAATCAAAAGCCCACCTCTCTTGGTACTGCCTTTGCACACAAAGCAAAGTTAAAGTGCTCAAGGGCCAAAGAGACTTCATATTATCATCAGTACACTAAGAGATCTTTGAGATGATGTCTTGAAAAAAACTTCATTAATCTATGTGAAATATGGAAACATGGACGACAACACATAGCTTCTTGTTTATGTTGAAACACCCTGAAAGTAACTCAATTTCAGTATAAGAATAATACAGTAAGTTTGTTAAGCAATAATTTCTTCCAGGTAGCTTGTGTCTGCAAATAGCTTCCATCTACTGAACTTCTAATGTCTTTAACTGAAAGCACACACTGGCTAATAAGAGGTAAAATACTGAAATGTGCAGCGATTATGTGTTTCATGGCTGTAAAAAACAGACACAGATGGCACCTGCAGAGAGCAAAGCCAAGCCTGAAAGCTTGCAGATTTCCAGATTCCTCCACAAGCATTTGTCCTTGGGGAAGATGAGTACCTTCCATCAGTCCTTCATCAAACATCCCTGTCCTGTGCCACCGTGTTCCCCTCCCAGAGTGTGTGAGGAAATATTACCAAGATTATAATACATATTTCTCAGTTACTAACCAAAGAAATAAACATCTTACAGCAGCTACTGCTATTATATAATCACGGATTTCTTTTCATGTGGAGCTTTAATCTCCCACTTCATTATGTAGTCAAGAGATGCCAAACATCCTTTTTCTTTCCTTGCAATTACCCGTGAGTCAATGGAAGACAAACATAGAGCTGATTTTTGCTGGATTTACTGCACTCTGTCCAAGGAAATTTAATCAACTCTCTGTGCAACAAATTCCAAGTACACTTGGACCTCACACAGGTGCAAGTGTAAGGCAAATGTGAGAGGGAGAAAAGTTAATTTCTCTATTGCAATCCACTGCTTCCTTCCCAAAGAGCAGGAAGTAAAGCCACAGCATTTGTCCCTCTTGAGATTTAACTTAGGAGAAACCCTGCAGAAAGTGATCAAGGCACAGCAGTTTCAGAACTAATTACAATCGCTAGTTGGACACTTACTGGTAGTTAATTAGCACCTGGGAGATACAAGGGCCAACTCATCATCAGCTACCAGGAAATGCAATTTATGCTATTAAAGTCTTTGAAAATTATTTATTTGGTAGTATAAAGGTACATAACAAGTTCTTGCTTCATCTACTACAAAACTTCATTTTTGTCATTGGCAACAGAACAACTTAAACACTTAAAAAGATCACTGATAATCAAGAAGAAAGCATCGCTTTACTGTCCAGTTCTACCGTTCAGCTTATGGCACAGGCTGGTGCTGTCACTGTTAAATCCACCTCCTCACATCTCAAACCAATGGGGTTGCTAAATGTAAATAATTAATTTTAATATGAACATTAAAACCAAGTTCTCATACAACATGACCCCTATCAGTCAGCACTTGAATTCTCTGAAAAAAGTATATTTTGTGGGTGAGATGCAAGGTATGGGATGGGAGACAAGGAAAAGCTACTTTAATAGATAGTCTCAAATCTACTAGGTCAAATAAAAAAAGAAAAGTAACCACAAAAAGGTTTGTCATAACAAAGAAGGGCTGGTTAAAAAATACATTGTACAGCAAAGTGAAAATAAATAAAATAAAGCTTAGTGGCATCCCTGCCCATGGCATGGGGTTTAGACCAAAATGATCTTTAAGCTGCCTTCCAACCCAAACCAGTCTGTGATTCTAGATAACCAGACTCTCCAAGCACTGGAACAGTGGAATGAGAGAAAATCTTCAAATTCCCAAAGCTTTTTCTTCACAAGATCTCAAAAAAAAAAAAAAAAAAAAAAAAAAAAAANTCTGCTAAGTTTTCCTAACTGACTAATGAAGTCCTCACATTAACCCCAGGGCCAGACCTAGGCAGAAGTCAAAAGTTTTATTCAGACCCTTCCTAATAGTTGAACAACCAGAGTTATTTATTTACTTTTTCTTTGTTTGGTTGGTTTTGGTAGGGGACTGTCAGACTCATTACATAAAATTAAGTGCTCAACACAAGCCAGATGAAATGGAAAGGTTTCTTCAGAGTTCAAAAGCAGGACTGACATCCTGGTGCCATTAGCAGAAATAACCGGAAAAGAATCAAGATAAAGAGAAGCAGCAATAAAGCCCATTGTGTCTGCTACACTGTTTTCAGACTTCTGTGGAACTGTCTCTCTCTTGATTTAGAGCAGTGGCCAGCAAACCCCCCAAATTCCTTTGAAAAGGTCCCATGCACTGTAACAACATGCGGGAGGTCCAAACTTCTGCAGTTCAAAGCCAAAGAGCCGCAAACACAGGAGCCCAACATGTTGTAAAGATGTACTGATAGCTTTCAGAATCCTGCTCAGTCAAGGGACACCTGAAGCCAAGTGGCCAAAAAATAGGCTGTCCTGGCCTGCTGATACACAACAGTGAGCCTGGTTCTTTTGGCCATTTTTTCCATGTGTTTTTATCAAAGCTCTTCATTCAATTACATCTGGACACAATTTTATAAATTCTCCTCCTCCCCAAACCTAGTTGTTTGCAAAACTGCAAGCATTTTGTTACAAGGTATTACAAATCTAATCCACAGAATGGCCTGGGCTGATGACCAGCCCCTGCCATGGGCAGGGACACTTTATCCCACTTGCTCCAAGCCCCATCCAACCTGGTCTTGCACACTTCCAAGAATCCCAGGGGCAGCCACAGCTTCTCTGGGAAGCCTGTGCCAGGGCCTCACCAACCTCACAGGGAACAATTTCTGCCTCGTATCCAACCTGAACCATCCCTCTGTCAGTGTGAAGCCATTGCCCCTTGTCCTGTCACCCCAGGCCCTTGGCCAGAGTCTCTCTCCATCTTTCCTGTGGGCTCCCTTCAGGCTCTGCAAGGCCACAATGAGGTCACCCCAAAGCCTTCTCCTCTCCAGGCTGAACAATCCCAATTCCCTCAGCCTTCCCTCCCAGCAGAGCTGCTCCATCCCTCTGTCCCCTTGGTGTCCCTGCTCTGGCCTGGCTCCAGCAGCTCCCTGTCCTTCCTGTGTTGAGATTTGGAGAGATTTAAGTTAAGTTAATACTGACTCAGATCCCATCCAAATTACACCAATTCTGATGAGCTGTCACACCTTCAATTTCCAGAATTTCAATGAAAACCAAGAAACAGCTAATTAAAGCCTTAGGATAGTTTCTTCCCTGGGGGCAAATGGAATTCACCTACACACTAAACTTACAAAACAGTCAACAGCAAAGTGTAAACATTGCCTGAAACTAACACTCACAATCAATGAAACAGCTTTTGAAACTGCAAATATAACAAAGAGGCTGAACAGAATGTTTCAACCTTCTTTGAAAATGACAAAGACTAACAATGTTAAAAGGCTTTTGGAGGCTGAGAGATGCACACAGCTTGTGTCTATAAAAAGCCTAATGCCGACTCATTTAAAAAACTCTCGCTACCACATCCAAACAGCAGGTGGGTACACAGCAACACCAGAGAGCTGAGACGCAGGAACACCCAAACTGTGAGCACGAGACTGGAATAGTGACCAAACTCCACCACAAACCTGCAGGACAGCAGGACCTCTGAAAATCATTTAAGAAACACATCTATTATTCTGCTTTGTGTTTCATACCACTTAATGAAAGGATCAGAAGATACCAAGTGATGAAACCAACTGAACAAAAAGCTCAAGGTCTTGGGAGTACTTATCCCATGACAGGATAGCTGGGAGCTGAACAAGAAAATCCTCACCAAGTTCTGTGTTTACTCAGGACACATACAGACCACGAATCTGCCTGGTTTGTTCATCCCTTTGCTAATTCCCACAAGGACACAAGACAATTCCACCTCCAAAGAAACCAGCACAAACCAGTAATTACCTCAAAGTGCCTCCATGATGCCCTTAAGCAGGCAAATATTTCCTTATGGAAATGCCATATAGGCACCTAAAATTCCACTGGGCAGAAACAAATATTACCAGAAGGTCTGTGTTTGTATTCCTTCTATCATGTGCTTTCTTGCTGCACCATCAAGTGCAACCTGCACAGCTTACTCTTTGAATTAATGCTTTGTGAAAAAACCCACAAAGAACACTAAGTTATTAATAATAATCCTTAAGTATTATGTTAAGAACACACCAACTCAGTTGACTTAGCATAGTTATGCATTGAAACGATCAAAAGCTTTAAAGGACGTTTACATAGTTTCTAAGATTAGCCAAATACTAAGTGAAAATCCCACTTTATGATGAGAAAACAGGCCACTTCTCAGTACATTAACAACATCTTAATTTTTTGAGTTAAAAGCCACATTCCAACATTTTTACTAGACATTGCTGTATATAACCACTGGACAACATCTGAGTTCAGGCAATCTCTTTAGCTGGAAGAGACATCTATAGCAATGAAAATTTTATTCAGCTTCATAAAAAAGTATCAACCTACAGCACTCTTTATAACATAATACACCAGTTGCACGCAATATTAAATTCAGCTGCAGTGATTGAGAATCCTCTTTGCTGACAGAAGCTCAAAAAATAATTCATTTTTCACCTGATCGATTACAGCAAAATAATTCTGTACTGCTTCTCTGCCACAGCACCAACTCCCTGCGTTGAGACTCCTCTGTATTTCCAATATCAGAGTTTCCAACAGAAACTACTGCTAATTAGGTAACTCCTAGAGTTCTATAAACAAACAGCCTTCTACAAACTGGTTATGTGGGCCTAATCTTGACTTGCCCTGTGGATGCTCTGTGCTAAAGAAACACAGAGCAATGGGGTAACAGTGCCAGGCAGAAGCACTTCTAACTTGTCACCAAAAAGACCTATTTTGCTCCCAAAATCTACCAGCTTTAGCTTAGTATTACTTTCCTTTGCCAAATTTCTTTCAGGAATACTGCAGCTCCTTGTTCTTTGTGTTACTCCAGGTCTGCAAAGCACCAAGGAAAAGAAGAGATGTAGAGGCCAGGTAAGCAGTTTTAAAATAATTCTGTATGTACATGATTATCACAGGAAAGTTAGTAATTCTGGCAAAAGGACTACAACAATGTGGTTGGCAAAGCATTCCATCAGATTTTTCAAACATTCACGGGAGGCATTCAGAAACAAAGGGAAAAACCAACATGTAACAAAGCAACACAAGACTTTCACCGCAATCAAACATGACTCACTCACTGCTTATCTCAGGCTCCTATCAGCATTTCCAGGAGCAAGCCTTCCCTGACCACAACTAACAGCCTGCTAGAAATGACAGAAAAATCTAAACCTAGAAAAATCAAGTAGCTGACCCACACACACACACAAAAAAATCCAAACACAGCCACACCACGAACCAAACCTTAAAAAGATTTGACACACCACGAGGAAAACGTGCTGCTTCAGGAATTAAGATCTCCTCACCCCACTGTGCTGGTGGGAGAAACTCTGTTCTTCAAGCATTCATTCACCAGGAAAATGGGAGAGCCAGTAATGGCCAGAGCAGGAGTTCAGCAGAACAAAAAAAGCATTATACAACCTGGAACAACTTTGCAAGTGATGGAGAGAGGCTTTGGAAATCCAGATGTTCAGCAAAACAGCCCAGGAGTGCCACATTCCCAGGCAATGGATGCACTGATGCTCGTGGTAGCAGGCAAGAGCAGAGTGGAACACTACTTTTTAGTTTCAGAAGATGAATGAAAGTTTAATTAGCCCAGATCCTCAAAGGGAGTTAAATTTTTTAAAGACTTGCCCAACAGTGATGAGGATTAAGAGTAACAAGAGTTATCTATATTTGATGTGTAGCAGAGGAACAAAATTATCAAACTTCACCAACATTAATACAACCAGACACTCTTGTTGTTCATTCTTCCCAGTTACATTTTAAAAAGGACATTCTTTTTTTTTATTTTAAAATAGAAATTGTATTTCTCTACTATTTATTCCAGTCATTTTTGTCCTTCTTGCCCTTGAGATTAATTTGATGTAGAAAAGCACATACTTTGCATAGGACATAATATCCCATGAGAGAACAATTACTAGATTTCACTAAAAGTGACCTGGCATCACCATGAAATTATTTCTCTGCTACACAAAATATTTTGAAGATGGATATAAGATAGGACAAAAACACTGGTTCAGTCACCTCCAAAAGAACTCATTATATTAAAAAAAAGTGCATACAGGTAAGACATTTCACCAAGCTATCATATTCACAATAAAAAAAACCCCACCATATAACAAACCCCATTTTCTTTGCGCTTCATTCTTGCAAACACAATTTAAAAAAAACTAAGAATCAGTTTTTAGAGTGAAGCCTCTAAAGCCACCAAAGTTGCAACGTTAATATCCCAATATGCTGTTATGCAATTCTTAATAAGTAAGTTTTGGAAATGCATTAAAATCAGAATCAGCGTTTTCTTGACAGTTTGCCATTAACAGACAAATAATTATTTCATTTCTGCCAGTGTAGCAAGCTGGTAGCAATCCAACTTAAAACTTATTCCATTTCAAGCTTGCTTCCTACCCAACATTAAGTGAAATTGGTTTACATTACTTGACTAACGCAGTAAATGCAAGACTCCTGTCACTTGACTGTAAGAGTGTCTCACACATTGGATATTATTGCATAGCTGAAACAAAAATATAATTTAAATGCAGTAATATTTAACAATGCAGCACCCTATGTCCTAGAAAAGCCCTTGCCCACAGCAGCAGCTTTGCCACAGATGAAGTCTGAGGTGTAGATGGAAGCCCCACAGGGAAACCTGCAGGGTAAAACACAGCCAGACCATCATTTCCCCACGCAGATAATTGTTTTCCTTGCACCATTTAAAACTGGAAGTTCATGCATCAAAACAAAGCTGTGTATTTGGAAAATAGATCTCTCTTGTGCATTCTTTTATCCAAAAAGAAGCAAGAATTAGACCGAATGCAGACTTCAGAAAGTTTCTCATAAGTATAAAGCAGAACAGGTGGTGCTCTGAAGTCACAGCAATAATGCTCAGCTACAAAAAGAAGACCCAAAACCAACCTGAAAAACATAAGAGGAGTGCCTGTGGTACACTGGATCAATTAGAATTAGAGTTGTTTGGGTTGGAAAGGACCCCAAAAATCATCTTTTGTTCCAACTCATTCCACTATCCAGGTTGCTCCAAGCACCATCCAACCTGGCCTTGGACACTTGCGGGGATGAGGCAGCCACAGCTTCCCTGTGTCAGGGCCTCCCCACCCTCACAGGAAACAATTTCTTCTTAAAATCTGCTCACCATCATTCAGACTATTTTAGCTGTTGTTGCTGTAAAGAAGATGATCAAATCTTTTATCTCCATTAGCAGCAGCAAGAAGTAACCCATGTGCAATCCAGTTCAGAGCTACAACAGATGCACAGCCAAGTACAGAACCCGCATGGCTGCACCAAATCAAAGCAGATACCAAACACCCCAACAGGCAAGTTACAATGCAGTTACAGAAGGGAAAATCCCATTTTTATACACCATATGAAGGAAAACAACAGACTTAACAATGGCTTGACATCACTGTTAAGCTCTAAGAATGTTTCACATTAAAATCAAAGTAGGACACAATATCTCAGATTGCTGTTTAGACTCCAAAAGGAACAATCATTTGGAGCACAGAGTTTGATTCTGTTCAGCCAACCACATTAATTAAATACATACTGCCTAAAATAAACCTGGAACTATGCTCAGTGTACACTGTCATAAAGGGGTGTAGGGGAAATCCATCCGTTTAAGACATATGCTCATAAACCAACCATAATTACTATTCTAAGGACTTCAGAATTGACTTCTTATACATATTAGTTGAAAGGCCAAAAGCTATTTTTATAGCATGGTTTATGGTCTACATAAACCCTAGAAATAAAAGATTCAGAGCTAAGTCACACATCAAAACCAGTTTAATCCAAGGTGGTGGTGTCATCAGCAAGGGGAGCTCTTCACCTCCTCCAAATCAAGAGTAAGAAGTCACCATCTTCTCCTGGAAGTAAAAACAACTGCAGATCTGCTCCTACCAACATCCCTGTGGGTTTGAGAGGTATGAGAGAAGAGGTTTTGTCTGCTTTTGCTCACAGCACTGTACATGAAGTCCTCACACAAAGTAAAATCAGTTACACTCAAGTACAAGCCCATACCTGTTTTATGGATAGAATGGCCAAATGTCTGTGACCCAGAGCATCCTGAGTGCTTCCCTTTTCACTCAGCTGTGTTACAACACAAGACTATGACATGCTGCTGGCTTTTTTCCATCCTTAAACAATAATTCTGGGGTAAACACGTATATTCTGAGTAGTAATGAGGTTATTTTTTAATGCCATTAAAAGCCACTTGATGAGGACTGAGTGTGTGCTAGATAATGGATCAGAACACTCTTTACAGTAATTCAATTACAACATAACTCCTTGAGCCTCCTAAAAATAAGGAGTATAATGGAAGGAGAGTGACTATTGGTGAGCAAACTGCGTCCAAGAATGACGTGAATGAGAATCTCAGCTCTAAGATTCTGGGTGGGACAAGGAGCTCCTTGCAGCAATCAACAACTGACTACTAGCACCAGAAAACAGATTTTGTTATTTATTTGTTTGGATGTGATTATTTTTATGTCTATTTTCCACACATATTATGGGAAGGTGGACAAGAGTTCAGCCTTTCTGTATTTCTGAAGTTGTTTATCTGCATCTTGGCTTTCCACATACACTGAAGAGAGCCTAGGTAACAAAATGCCTGGTAAACAATCTGTTATGCTCTAACTGCATTAAACAGCGTGGACAGAAAACCATTTTCAATGAGAACAACATAAGGTAACTCCCACTTGTAAAAAGAATGAAATCTCACAGGATTTTGAGCTAGTCAGTAATGACACACTTCCACCACACAAGGTTTTCATGCACTAATACTCATCTTCTTCATTATTATTGATTTTTATTTCTTTGTCTTTAAATCTGTGACCTATATAAGTGGTGAGAAGTCAAGTAATTATAGGAGAACTGAGCACCAGGCATGAAACAGGCAGCTGAATAATTGCCCAGCTGGGCACACAGATATCCTGTGTTGATCCTTTAACTAACACCCATGACACAGGAAGAGAAGCTGTGCTGAAGTTTCATTCAGGTTGTCATATTTCTCCATTTAAATTAATGTACAAGATCACAAACACCAGCACAACAAAAGGATTTCTGCATGTTAAAGCACCTCCTCAGGTAACATTTCAAAGAAGATTAGAAGCTCCATTGGATTACTTGACATTCCTGCATTTACCTGCAGATAGTTTGGGAATGTTCTCCCTAAGTAAAGGTTTATTACCTTGCACATGTACCTTTTTAGAACTTGTTTTTAGCTTTTAGACTTACTGATTGCTGGAACAGAGAACAGAAGCCATTGCCAAATTATCATTATGGCAACACTTCTCAAACATAAGGCAAATTTCTTAATACAAACAAATAACATTTCTTGGCTTTACAGGTAGCATCAGAATTATTTAATTATGTTAATTTCTGGCTGTTTCTCTCATAACCCTCTATCTGTGCTGTAAGAAAAATCCAAGTTTCTTTTTCTCCCAGCTCCTGGTTTATACTGGCAAAGTCCAATCAAATTCCAGCCACCACAGCAGGGAAGAGTTACCCATATTTTAGAATGAACCTGGAATCTTCTACCTGAAGATAGACAAGGTCATCAGAGTAATGATGCTGCATGTTCCACCCCTTAAAAAAGCCTGCCACACTGCACCTAAAAAGGCACCTGAAATTAAAGAAATCCAGGCAGGAACATGGATCTACAGCAAATGCCAGCTCATGACAGAAGAGTATGTGCAAATCAAATGATCCTCCCTTTTCATTCCTGATACTACTTAACTTTCTCACCTTATGATCTTTAGAGGAAAAAATACACTAATGATCAAACTGATACTTCTGCCAGATAAAAGAAACCTTAAAATGCACAAAATTACATCTAAGTTATTAATTGTAAACAATTTTTTCCTTAAGTGTTTGGAAGACATGTCTTCCAACATCTCAGGCACTGCTTCAGAATCACCTCATTCTGTTTTCAAAATCAAAATGGCACTTTGCTGTAACTTATTTACAAAACTGAAAGCTTAGGCATTTTTAAGTTTTGTTTTAAAAGCAATCCTATTTACCTACCAAAAAGAGTTTATCTTCTTTCAAACTAACTTATTGCTGCACAAAAGAAGTGAGAGGAGCTCTCTCCTTCAATGTTTGTGTTCAAACACATCCAGAACAGCCAGTTGTGTTCATAGAACACAGCACCTACACGGAAGAAGGTCACCTGCTCTGACTGACATACATGAGCTGAATATTTTAAGATCCAAAGAAGAGAACTTGAAGTTTAATGCACCTGATGAAAGCTGAACTTGCATCAGTGTTTCTGGTGCAGCTACATGCAGGACTGGCACCCAAACATACAGTTAACAGCCCACAAAGGCACTGCTATGCTACTTTTACACTACTACTGTACACCAAGAAAAAAGTGAAAAATTTCAGGTTACAAGTCTCTTAACATAACACTGCTTCCCCTCACACTCAATATACTGTTACTGTGGCATGTTCTTGTACATTAAAGTTACAGAAACACAGGAATACCAATCCATAAAGAATATTTGCTTTCAAACAGCACTTGTAGTGATTATACTGCTCCCAAAGCAGCTGTAAGTGAAAGTGGAACACTGACAAAAGTCTAAATCATTAGCAAGAGTTTCACTTCACCAGCCAAGCTTCAAGAGCAGAAGAGTTACCTTCCCACACTTACTGACTGACCAAAGGACTGCAGGTTTCTGCTCTCAGCTCCACATCATAGTGGTACGTTTTCAGTCTCCACAATCTCACCCATTCCACTGGGAGGCAGGAAGAGCCATCAGCTCCTTCAGGGCTTCTCCCAGAAAGTTCAGCCTTCCATTGCTTCCCTCCCAGGCCTGGCACAGCCCTTCTGTCAGCACAAACTCCAGGCAGATCTGGCCTGGCAGCTCTGTTTTGCTGGCAAGGGCAGCACCAGAACTCAGAAAATCTTCATGATGAGCCCCAGGGTTGCTTAAAAGAGTGTGGATTGATGATGTCTTTAGGGGTAAAGTTGTTGCTGCAGATGGTGTGTGCACAGCGAGGGAGGACACCTGCACTACTGCAGTCAGCTAATTAAATAAATTGGGCTTGCTTCAGCACCTGCAAAACCACACCAGCAATGAAGAAACCATCCCCACCAGAAACTGTGATCTTAGACATTGTGCACATGACAATTCCACTATTAGATAACATGGCACAGGCTCTGAGCATTCAGATTTCTGTTCTGTAAGCAGCTGAAGTTCAGCATCTCTCAGAAAATAAATGCATGAAGTAATTATAGTTGTAATTTCTCAGTCTCCACAGAATCTGTGGTGCTAGTATCCTGACATGACTCTCAGTTCTGGAAGGTTTAGTGTAAGTGAACAATTTTAGTCTTCCCAAAGCCAGCCAGAAGCTGAAGTTGACAAGTGAGAGTACTAAACTTTCAGTTTCCATGGAAATGGAAGTTGGATCAGTACAAACAGGGATTTCAGAATTTAAAACCAAACGCTCTCCATCTTCCACACTTTAATTCAACATTCATTTTCCTGGATAATAAGGGGTCAAGAGAGGCACAAATGCCACACACATTTGTGATCCAGTAACTCACCCTGCCTTGTGGCTCCCCATTTTCATTTAGAGGTTGCCAGCCCCTTCTAAACCAGGCAGCAGAGCCACCAATTCAGCAGCAGCCAGCCAGACACATTTATAAACACGACAGTATCCCCAAAACTGTGCATCTGGGAGGACAGACTGGTTCCCAGTTACGTGATGCTAATACACATGAAATAGCTGCTTTACAGCCCCATGCTGAGCCACCCAGAACAGGGAAGTTTTGTGCCATACAGCATGATCAGTAACAAAACTCTCATTTTTATTGTTGATATGACCCAACAGAACAGCACAGTGACGGAATTGTGGGATTTTCCAACTGTAAATCTTCAGGCAGAAAAAAAAAAGGTATATTTCATCACCACTAATGCAACACTCCTGCAGCAGTGCTGCAAGGGAGAATTCCAACGGCAAGGGTGCTCGCTGGCAGCCAAACAATTTGCCAATGGTTTTTATGGCTCCTCTTCCTTCTGTTTGGCAAGAGAAGAGGAAGAGTAATTTTCTGGAAGTATTTACATTGATTTTGCAGCTGATGACAACACTCCATCTGCTCTCAGACACTTCGGTGCCTCTGCCAACTTCTTCCCTAATGTGGTGCTTTCTCCAAGCCTTGCCAAGGCTTCGCTGCTTCCTGCACTTCTTCCACAATGTTTGAAGGGGACATTTCAAGTTGAGATGTGAACACCTAACCCATGCCCAAACCCACAGATCAGCAAACAGATTTCAAATGGACTCCCCCTCTTAAGACCAGCACCTCCAGAAGTCTGAGGATGTGGCTGATGGCATCAACAGAGCTGGCAAAACCCCTGAAATAAAAGGCTCCAGGCCAACGAGAAGAAGCAGAATTTAAAAAGCCTGAAACAAACTCATTCTTTTAAGAAAAGTCCAAAAGTCCTACAGAAATCAAGATTTTTCCCTAGCATTTAAAAAATGCAACCTAGTAAAGCAATATCCTCTCTATGGCAAATAGCGGCCTACCCCCCAAAAAATACAAAATTTCTGACGCTAATGCAGCAAGTGCAATTCTACAGACAAAACCTGTGGTGTAAGTCAAAGAGAAGGAAGCATTCGGTTTGTACCTGTTTGCCTGGCACCTTCCATAGAGTTCAACATTAAAAGAAGCAGCAAAAGCAAAGATTTGGAAGCCTGTTTTTTTAAAAAACTTTAGGGCATTTATCAAGGCAGAAGCATACACAAATAACTTGGCTGCTGTCTCTACCCCTTATACAATGATCACACTACCTTGATGCCATACCTTATCATTCAAGATAAAGTAGTCCTAAAAATGTGAGAGCTCATCTTACAGCATCATATAAGTGAAAAATAACCCCCCCAAAGTCACATACAGCAGTCTTTTAAAGATGAATCCACCACAGGAAAATGGATTGCAAGGTCAGAGATTCCTGAAAAGTGACTACGACTTTCAGCAGCTCACATAAGAATTGTAAGTATTTAAACCTCCAAGAACAGAGATAAAAAGAGCATCAGCCTGCTCGTGTTTCATTTGAAATTAGCAGAGTATGTTGGTGTGAAATGGCATCCCTAAGAAATAATCCCAACAGGGTAAATGCAGGAAATAAATGCTTTAATCCCTTCTGTATCAGTACATATTTATTAGGCCCTGTGCAGAGATAACCAGGATCTGTGGTGTGCAGGTTGGATTCCACATCTGAAGGTTTCTTCTAGCACAACACCTGTCTCAAATTATCTATCCTATTTGCTGACAACCAGAGACAGAATTTGCCTGTAAACACGGTAATCCTTTCTTCTAACAATTTGCCCTTTTCTTCTCATTTCACTGACCACCTAAATAGAAGAAAAAAGCAAATCACAGCACGTGAAAAACAGGCATCAGCCTCGTTCCACTGCTGCAATTTGTCTCTGTTACTTCAAAAACCCAGGACCACGGCGATAAGCCCAGAAAAAACAATGGATTTGAAATGAGCCTTTTTCTCTTCTAGAACCCCGAACAATATGTAAGCAACCTTCTGCTTCAAGTTACAGGCTCAGAAAGAAACTGAAAGCTGAAAAAAATTGGAATTGACCAACCTCTTTGCATTTAGGCACTGGACTCAGGTTTGCCTTTGTAGCAAATAAAAGACCAATTCAGCAGCTACATCAAATACAGCAGCTTGTTTTGGCAACCTCGTTTTTAGGAGATCAGATTTAGCTACTCAGCTTTAATACTCTTGGTTTTGAATTAACCATCTGTTCTGTAACATTGAGACAGACCTGGTGAAGTGCAGTGTCAATCTAAATGGTCTTGAGGCTAAAACACACGAATACATATAGATACACACACATATATATATACACCCACAACAGGCAAAAAGCGTCGATCAAAATAATAATCAACTTTCTCCAAAAGGAAGATGTAGTGTTGATTTTTCTATCTATTCTGGGGTTTCATTTTACCCATACCAAGAGGAACTTGGGCCAACCCAGCACACATTTTAATCAATTAACACAAAAAGGGAACAACTCTGCGAGGCTTTAGAACAAAAAGACTTGCATTTACAACAGCTGTAGGTCAAAGATCTTAATCTGGGTTCTTTTGAGAAGATTGCCAAAAATAAACATGCTCTCCCACTGTAAATTGTCACTGCAAAGGAAATGCAAAATTCTCACATGAAAACATAGAGTTAGAAGAAGCTCCATAGGCAATGACAGGTGTTTTTAAAGTATTGCTGTGAAAATATGGAAGCTCCTTTTTCCTCTTTCAAAAAGATAGATGCAAGTACACAGTTGCTCTGCTATTTAAAGTCCCATCAAAAGAAAACAGGACTTGTAAGTGTTGCTTGACCAGTGAACTTTTAAGAAACACTTTAATCAACTGATCCCTGTAAGAGAATCACATCATCAAAAAGCCATTTGTTTCAGCTGGCTACCAACCCAAATGGCTGAAAGTTGGCTAAAGCATGCTACAGAAACACATGACAAGCTCAGAGTTCCCAGATCTTCAAACACCAGCTATTAAAAAAAAAACTCCCAGTAACACCAGTGCATTTCCACGCTGTGTCCATACTATGCTTTGCAGCTGATACACTGCAGGAGGCTCTTCAAGATCCAGCAGGACCTACTCCCACACATGGTCAGTAATTAGGGCTTACAGGTCCCAGACTGCCACTTGAGTGACCTCTAGGACTTGCTTGCAAGAGCTGCTGCAACTGCTTTCACAACAGCTCTGGCCATGAGCCTGCACCTTGGCGTAAGGCTGGCAGCACCCAAACACTACAGGGTTTATTTCAACTCCAAAGTATTGCAGCTCCACATTCCAACAGGCACAGCCTCTACTGCAATTAACCCTCCTACTCCCATCTATTTTCTTCAAAAAAAAAATATGGAGCCAATCCAATTTATGTGTTACTCCTGCAGACAACCTCCCCGTGCTCACTGCACAGCAGCTTCCCATGGCACAGATGATTGTGACTGCAGAGGTGTTTAGCAGTGGCTCAGCTCCAGCTCTGCCCACCCCAGCTGGCACCAGGCCACTGGCTGCAGAATCAGTGCAATATGTGCATATTCAGAGCCCCCTGCTCAAATTCCAACTGATTATCACTTTTTAGTAAATAAACTAAGGAGCTAAACCATAAGCTTCCAAGACAAGGCAGAAAGCAGTTAAATCAAGTGTTACATTTTAGCAAAACCAGAAAGGAAGAGATACCAAAATAATTCTCAAGAAACCACTTGAGGTACCACAGTGACCCCAAATTTCTATCTAATCTTGATTTAGAAAACAGAAGTTATCATTAGGATAGATAACTATCGATGAACATGAGTAAACAATCAGCACATGATGCCAGAACACACCACTGTCCTGACATTTCCCTTTTAACCTCCCCTCATGCACTATGCAAGTTCTATTAAAACAACTTTTAATGTGCTGGGTTTTAAATTAACAAACTCAATATTTTGCAATTCAGGTGCCTTTATGTAAATAACTAAGCACATGCTGTGACATTCAGGTATTTGCCAAAACTTCTAAGAACTGATGCTGTAGTTGCTGACTGTTTTTGCAGATGACTACTCAGTGAGTTTTCTTTGTGTCCTTACTCCTGCAAAGTTTGATTTCTCTCTATTCCATCTATCATTGACTTCTATTAAGATTACTTCACCTATAAGTAAAAAAATAGTGAAGAATTAATTTGTCCCTTTTTCATAGCATGTTGTAGCATCGCTTTACTAGAAAAGAAAAATCAACTGAAAGTAAGAAAATCAGATTTCCATGAAAAAGATACTTCAAGCCACCTCTCAACATCAACTGTATAAAAATTATATGACAGTACTTGAACCGAAGGGGAACTCTTTCACTCAATAAATAAAGAGACAGCAGAATGGTTTGATCAAAGATTTCATTTCAAGAAAAAATTCTAGTGATGTAGCATCTAGTGAAGCACAGGATATTAATCACTTATTCCCCTTCAACTTCATTAGAAACCTCTTCTTCTGCTCCCACTTCAAAGCCTGCAGCTGAAAGCTTGATTTGTCCTGTTGGCTCCAGAGTGGGATGGCTCTCTAAACCTCAGAGTTATCACCAGGGAGGGACAGGCTCCTCTGTGACACAAGTCCAGACACATAAAGGAGCACCCACTGTATTATTCCTTCCACAAGGCAAGCCTGTGTGTGAACAAGCAGCCCTGAAATACATTACCAGGATTCATTACCAGGCATGGATTTTTCCCATATCACCTTACTCAAGTATGTACAAAAACATTCCTATAGAAGAATCTGTATTTTCAGCTCCTTGTTAAAGATTTCGTCACGTAAATGTATACATTGTATTCTGTTACAAGTACTTTGGAGAAAAGATTTTTTTCCTTCTCTTCTTTATCATCTCCAATATTTACTATAGTCATAGCTTTTTTTTTTCCAACTCAATAACTCATGGGTAGTTTCAATATATTATACATCTGTGACAAGTTCCCCTAAAGCACCGTTTGTTTGTCTGCTGCATTCAAGTACAGAATCATCAGATTCCATATAAAAATCCAGCTCCTGGAAAGCTGAGAACTTACCCTACAGTTTAGAGGAAGGTCATAATAACTTGCCCTGCTCCACCTCTTTAAACAGATTCTGCAGAAGCCAGAAAACAAGATGCAAAGACAATCCTACATGTTCTGCATTTATCCAATAGAAGTGCTATAAAGATAAGCAAAAAAAAAGAGTTCTTTTAAAAAATTACTTACAAGCAAGGATTTATTTACCCCTCTGGCTTAACTGCTGGCAGTATCAGCAAGGCAATCCCATTACAGCTGACAGTGGCTGTGTGGTACAAGCACCTTTTAAAGAAAAAGAAAATAAACCAAAAGCCAGAACCCTTCAGGCTGGAAGGAGCTGCTGGAGCCCAGCCTCCTGCTCAAAGCCAGGCCAGTGCTCCACTCAGACCAGGCTGCTTTCACCAGCTGGATCTGAAAACTGAGTCAAAGGATGAAGATGCTTCCCTAGAAAATTAAAGCCTTCTTTACATATGGTCATTAATAATGACATAGATCAGAGCCCTCCCACTAGCCCTAAGCCAGTGACAAATCTTAAATGGCTTTCTTTAAATACTTCTACACTTAATGAAGTTCAGAGCCACTGAATTACTACAGTTTCCCAATGCATTCCTAGAGTTCTTAATGAAGTGCAAAAAGTATCCCCTATTATTGATGCTGAATACACTTTTAATCAAGTTGTGCTCACAAATGACTACATCAACACAGACAGTTGCAGTCTCAGCTCTGAGGACAACCAGTGTTGACTCAAAGAAAGCAACTGGTTTTCTCCCAGCCTGGGACAAAGTGGAATAAATCAACTTCAATCTCATAGAAATAACCTATGTAGGTAAGTTTGCATACTAGTTTTCAATATCAGCTGTCATAACCCTTTGCTGTCCCCTCCATCCAAGACACAACACAAATAAATCAGTTCCCAGAGACAAACCCAAATAAGCAAATACATAAAAGCAAACTTATCTAAGTGATTTGTGTCACAATATTTGTTTGGGAATGATGGCTCAAATTGACTTGCTCCCAATCACTCTTTACCTCACTCTCTACACACATTTCCAATGTTTCAAATAAGCTTCAGCATTTATTACATGAGTAAGAGCATTTTACATGAAGACCAACAGATTAATTCCTAAATAGAGTATATTTTTAATTGCATAATCTGACAAAGGAACACATTTTTACAGGCCTACTTAAATCCACACTTTAAGTTGTTGGGGTTTGTTTCTTCCTTTTCAAATAAAACCCAGGTCTGGTAAATGTTAATGGAAAAAAAACCCCTGAAATTTCCCTAAGCAGAGGCAAATGCAGGTACAAATCACCAATTCCCACATAGTCAAGCTCTGCCACAGTTTCACACATTGCCAAATTTGTGACAATGAGCAAATAGGTACCAGGAGAGCAAACAATGCTGTCAGGAATTTCAGGATGTGCTTGGCCTTTGCTCTGATGAATTAAGTCACATGAACAAAGCAGAGAAAGAACACCTCTCTACACATCCACAGGGTTCAGAGGGAATAGAAGAACAGTCACCATTTCCACCTCAAGAGTGCTAAGGAGTACAAGGCAACCACTCAGAAACCCTGATGATGGGCCTAGCACAGCAAAGTAGAACCTATTATTCTTTTTAACAGAACTGATGGTAAAGAATTTCTCAAAGGATACTCCCACCAATTTGCTACTGTATGAATTTAAAAAAAAAGAAAACATAAAAGCTTCTAAACCAATACTGATTCTTTACTTTGTGATCTCTTTTGAAGGTCTGTATTAATTCTCAACATCAGGAATAAATTCACTGCAGGAAATCATACGACAAAACCCCATGTTTTGGAAAAGGACTATGAAAATGAACTAAGTCAAACTACTCAAGACCTGCCTTGGCTTTAATGTCTTAATTGAATGCCAGGTGTAGTAGAAAGGACACATGTTGGAGCATTATAGTTATTTCCTTTTTCCTACTTCAAGAAGCACAGGACTGACATTATTAAAACATTGCAGGAGTCAGGAAGACAAGGAGAAAAACACAACACAGAGCAAAATTAAAACAGTGGTTATACAGCAAGATTATTATGAACTTCCATCAGAACACACAAACCCTCACAGAAAGCACTGTGTGCTCCAACAGCACTGGAGCACTGGCATTAGAGTTACTTTTCCTGCAGGAAAATGAAAGCAGAAGCTGCAAGAAAAGATGTAAGAATAGCCAGTGGTTTATTTGCCACACAGTATCTGTGAACCAACTACTGAATTACACTTCACACCCATCCCAGCTGCTGGAATCCACAAGGTACAGTAACAATTCATGGTTGCCACCAATTATCTCGTAACAAATCTGACTCCTCCAGTCAACTCTTCTCACAAAAAAAGATGAACCTTTCCTTGATACTTTTCCCTTAAAATGTTCAGTATCCCATAAGAACCCCCTGGTTTACATTTCCTTTTGCTTGAGCTTCTTGCCCGCAGAGAAGCTGTATCCCAGCCACATCCCTGCTGTTATCCCACTCAAGGGGCCAGGTAAACCAGCTTAACATCCTTCACAGGCACGTCCCCTCGGTTATGTGACAGCCACAGCACACAGGCTCTGGTGACTCACAGAGTGGCTCGCAGGTGGCATTGTTTGGCCATCATCACTCTACATCTGTGTCTTTGCCACTCCAGCCTGGCTGAGGAGCGTTTCAGGGTGCAACAGAGGCTGTCATGTTGCTACACAAGTTAATCAAGAACTTATTCCAGAGCTGGACTTCATTACAGGGACATTATCCTGGGAATGCCACCAGTCTCACCCACTGAGGAAGGGACATGCACCTACCAACTGCTGATTTAGGGTCTAATTATTCATCTGATAGCCATACCCTTTATTTTTTCAGGAAAAAAGCCACTGATCAGTAGTGGTCAAATGCCCAAAGGAAGTTCATCCTGCAACCTTGGACTAAGGTTTGAACTCTGAATGGAGCAACTCGGATGACTCTCCCTGTCAATATTAAAATCAGACCAGAGATTCACATCTGCCTGATACTTGAAATCCCAAAAGGAAGAGGCTCCACATTACAGCTACACATTGTGATATCACCACAAGAGATTTAAATATTCTTTTTCTTCATGAGATCCTTGAAGACTTCCAGGGATGGGGCATCCACAGCTTCTCTGGGCAACCTCTTCCAGTGCGTCACCACCCTCACAGGAAAGAATTTCTTCTTAACATCCAATTTAAACTTTCTCTCTATAAACTTGAAGCCATACCCTATTCTTCCCTCTTGTTTAATTTTCTACTCTATTACAGAGCTGTCTTCACCCTACCACATGTCTACATCAGCAATAAAAAGAAGGGTATTCTTAAAAATGGTATATACATTGAATGCTATTCTCATTCATACTGCTCAAGCTGAGGATAATGAAGGTCCTCTGAAATAAAATATAGTTTGTCCAGACATCATTGTGGACTATTAAAGTAAACCATGCTCAGGAAGCATATAGATTTCCAATTATTTAGGCTTTTGCATATACACTTACAATGACAAGCATGAAGGGCACTGCAAAATAGGAAAGAAATACCCTTGCAGCACATTTTTAAATAAATCCAGTCATCCTCTGCTCTACTATCCATAATTAAACACATTTTTATGAGAGTTGAGGCAATATTTAAGTTTTTTAGAACAAAATAATATTGTCTAGAGGTGACAGAGCATTTGTCAAGCACTTAGGAAAGCTTCCTTCTACATTTCCTTCTATTTATGTCACATTTTTATCTTACAGTGTGTAAATACAAGTTCAAAAAACATTAGTGACTTGAAAAAAAAGTGAGAACTTACTACACTAGTTTATGTTCAGGGAGGGAAACACAGGGCTCCTACAGCTGGTAATATTGGTATCTTGTAATATGAAAATACAGCCAACTGCAGTTCCTTATCCTGTGCTGAGGATGGATATTTTTGCCATGACAAGTACTGTACATAAAAAATATTTACCTGCCCCAGGCACTTTAGTATTAGAGTACAATAAAAAACCACAAAACACAAAGGAATGTGACTGTATTTGACTGTTCTGCACATCTGTTATGGCTAATGTTTCTAAGCATCTCCTGGAAAAATAATCAAAGCTGCAGAATGAAGGGAAAAGCAGCTGATAAATGAAACTAAGCATCTTGTCAAGAAAGATAAAAATGTGGTTAGAGGTCAGTGAAGGACAAGGGGAGGGAGAGAGTGGAAGAATTCTAGAAAATTTCTGGTTGGGTTTCCCTAGAAGGCTAAGGGAGAGAGCAGCCAGCAACAAAAACGCCGTCTCTCAAGGAGTAGGGGAAATGAGCACTGACAGGATGTCAGGATCACAACAGGACAGGTGCTTCGTGCAAGTTAAACCCAACTCCCAGACAAGGAAACAGCAAAGCAAGTGCTCCCCGTGCTCTACTCCAAATAGCTCAGCAGCAGAGGAATTGGAGGAATGCTCTGTGGCTGGGAGATGTGAAGGGAAAGTGCTGGTGCCTTTCCCTCCCATCCAAAAGCAAAAGCTGTGCTGCAACCGGAGGGGCACCTGGAAAGCCACAAAGTCACGAGGGAGTATTTAGGAGGCCTGGTGGCAGGGCAGAAAGGGGTGCAGTGCCATCAGGCACACACAGGGAGCACAGGAACGAGTCACTAATGGGAAGTGCTAAAAGAAAGGCAGCAGGAGAACAGCAATGGTTGAGAAAGAGACCCATGTTTCAAAAGGCACACGGCAAATCCAGCACAGAAACATGGAATCACAGAATAGTCTGGGCTGGAAGAGACAGAGCATCTCATTCCAACCCCCCGCCACGGGCCTTCCACCAGCCCAGGCTGGTGACCAAGACTGATGGGGACCTTTACAGTGAGTTACAAACAGAAAACCAGCAGCTCCTAATACACCCAACCCCCCTTCTATCTTGCTAGGAGTTTAGTTAAACCAAACCCACCACCAGAGTACTTTTTAAATTGTAATTTCTGGCTGCTGGCAGTAGCCCAGCTCTCTCACACCCTGCCTAAGGAAGGTGAGCCTCTTCCCTTAATTTCTGCCTCAGAAAAATGATCAACCCATGGCACACAGAACTTGCCAACAGTAGACTCACATCCAGCTCTCCTCCTGTAGCTCATGCCACCTCCTGAAGGTATGTGCCTCTCATGGTCCAGCCTTGCCCACACGGACTGCAAAGTTCCTTTGATTCACTAAAACCACAAGGGAGGCAAGCAGCAGGCCTAAAGTAGAATATTATCTTGATTCTTGAGTTATGAGGTCAGACTGAGTTTTCTTACACCTGATCACCATCACAGATGTCCATCCTCACTACACCAAAAGCCATCTAAAGAGAGTTCTCTTGGTCTCCCACAGGACAACTTAACCCCAAGTAGCACTGCTGTGGTCTGGATCAAGCTGGTCGCTTTCTGGTCTGTTTCTGGGAAATAAGGGAACAGCAGGGTACCTGATTTGTTAGGACAACTTTGCACGTTTCATTTTGTTTTGCTCTCCTCTTCCATTCTTGGAAAAAAAAAGGCCAAAGACTTCTAATTTATGGCATATTTCAGTTTTAAACAAAGGCTAAGTTCACAGGACATGAGGGAAGCAGGTACACTGCCAAGCAAATACAAGAACTGCAGTGAAAATACTGGCAGTAAAAAAGAAAATTCCTTTTCTATTCAGGGTATTTCATAAACTCTTGTTAATTCAGTCATTTTCTACCAGAACTTGCTCACTAGAATGAGTTCTGACAAAAGATTCTGTTACACTCTACCAACTCCTTAAAAAAAATAAATCTATGTTCCCTTGTATGCTAAATACCCTTTGTTATCTCTTTGGAGTATCAGGTTACCAATTCCAATCCCATTAACTGCATGAAAACACTGCATTGTATTCAGCGTGACTGTTCTTTGCTAGTCCTGTGCTCCTCTGTTTCCACTGCTCAAAATACAAAGTCTCCAACTCAGCGTATTCGAAGTTTCTGTCCTTGCTCCCAACGAAAAAAGTGGAAATGCTTGGATTGACCTGGAGGCACAGATGAGGCAGGCTCCCTAAAAGACAAAATAACCAAAAAACCACCACAATCACGTCCTGGTGGGCAAGGACAAGGGCATTCAACCACTGCCATGTTTCTCTCCGGATGGGAATTATTATTCCAGGTACTACTGGTAGTTAATATTGCCAACTACACAGCTTCAATGGCACATTTAAGCATTTGCTCTCTCGATTCCCAATATCGACTTCTAAATATTATCAGCTGTGGCATCTTCCTACTTTCTTCTCCAGGAAGACTCTGACACATGCAGGCACTGATGAGTTCTTTTTAAGTTTCCCTCATCTGTCACATAGAAGAGGGAGAAAAAAGACAAGGACAGACACAGATTTTACAAGGGTTTAAGTGCCTAAAAAGGTGCAATTTAATATGGAACTGGGGGATTTGCATCAATGAGTGCTCTCTCCTCTGTTTGCAAGGAAGACTGATTTCTTTATGAAGTTCACTTAATGCCACACTAATCAGAATTAATGTTAGTATAGCAATTATCCAGTAGATTAATAAAGTCACTAATTGTCAAGATACATAAAGTTTTTATATGGCTTCAAACTTAGCATTTAAGAAACACACACTGACAAGCAAATATCTACCTTTTAGAAAGCAACAAATTATGCTTTGCTCTCAATAATCCCACTTTACTCAGAAGGAGGTAATCACCATCAGCACCGGCATGGCAGGAGGGAGCGGAAAGGAGAGGAGAGAAAGCAGATCCAATCTGCTGAAGATCTCCAAACAGCCCTATGACAAGAACAGCAGACCCTTCAACCCCTAAAGCCACGCTGTCTCCCACTTCAGCACAGACACAAAACATCTGGCTGCCCAGTGAAATTACAGCCTCTCTTTATCCATGCTCACGGAACTGCTGACTGACAGTAAAACCTGAAGTCTCCAAAGGTTCTTCCGGAAACTCCAAACTCCTTTTGAACAACAGCTTGGAAACATTGACAAACACGTCAGGAGTCCAAAAACATTTTAGCAAAATGCTTCCAGTTCACTTGAAGCAAAAGAAAGTTCCAGCTCTGAAGATTCCTGGGGAGAAAACAATACGAAGAAAGCACAGACAGCCTGGCCAGGTTAAAACTGGACAATGCAGAGGCGCAGCGAGGTTCAGGCTGGAAACACGTCAGGTACTGTTGCAGTAAGGGAAGTAAAACTCAAGGTTACATCGAGTACAGCTTTCAAAGCAAGTAAATAAATTCAAACTACAATGCCAAGCCTGGAGCAAGGGCAGAAGCTGGAAGTCAGTTGCATTACACATTTCTGGAAGTTTCCCTCCCCTTTCCACTCAAAGGGGTAGTGAGGCATTAAAATCTGACGTCTCAAAATACCATGAAACCATCACGACTGCCAACATGGGGAGAAAGAACTCTGCTTTCAAAGGCAGAGATGTCACATCACACTACTAAGGAGGGAACAATACCACAGCAGAGGACAACATTCAAGCTCACCTTTAAAGCTGTGCTGCTTGCTTGCAGGTGAAAAACAAATCCTAGAGCGCCTCACAAATTTTCCAAGCTCAAATATCCTCTTAGTGCATCCGCATGAGCATTTTCCATTGGCAAAGAAGGTTAAACCCTCTTAGCTGAAACACACATTGCTCTATCTACAGTGTTCATTCCAATCCTCAAAATTAATGTCAGTCCCACACAGAAAAACTTCAGGGATCTTCACAGGTTATCCACTGATTACTTGTAGCCACCCTGCTAATATTTCCTCTGAGTTCCACTATATGGGACTACATAGAACACACAGGTCATGACATGAAGATTCAGTCAGCAATGACAGGTGTAGACTACCTTGCACAGCGGATTCCAGTATTGCAATTTAAGTAAAAATGTAACTTATAATACTTGGCAACATCCTCCTGTATTATAATGCAGTACACTCTAGCTTTTTTAGTTACCATGGATGAAGCTGTGAAGTATTTCCCCAAATTCAATTTGAAAGAGCACAACGTAATTGGCTGCAATGTAACTTTACTGCTCATGTTTTGGAGCTAAAATTAATCCAGTAATGTATATCACTCACCTTTGGAGACACAAGGGATCAACAGATCACTCTCTATGAACTATACCACACATTTTGGGAACAACAACAACAAAAAATTATCTAGTTATAAATATTCACTCATTTAAAGTACAGACCTAGCTTGCTACCCACACAGAGGAGACTACAGAGATGACCGTCTGTCCTCATTACCATTCTTCTCTTCTTGTGCTAAAGATAGCATGGAGAGTAAAAATAAATAAATCCTCAACAGCATTAGGAATTAGACAATGTCATGTTGAAAGATACCCCAAATGAGGAGCCTTATCTCTCCTGGCTGGCTGGGAGGGCAGGGGGGCTCTGACCCACAGAAGGGAGGCAGCACTTAAGCCTCCCCTAGGTGGTCTCTTTGCAGCAGGCTCTACTCCCAGCTGTAATTGCTTGCCAGTCCTAACTGGATGCCTGAACACTCTGGAACAGTTCAGCAAAGTATTTAAACAGATGGATGGTACAGGCCACTGGAACAAACCCCGTTTTTCCCTGGCTGCAGCTCTCTTTCAGCACATTCCTTTGAAGTCTGTGCCACTGAGGAATCAACAACAGCTGAGAAACATGTGTTATCATACAACACCGAGCGCAGCCACAGCGCTGCACAGTGAGACGCTTTTGTGCAATAATCCTGCACTACAGCAAGCATTACAGGGTCTTTTGTTGTGGGTGAGCCCGTTTTCCAAGCACAACAAGAAAGTAAACAGATTCCTCCCTCCTCAAGGAGTGACTCAAAAGCAGAAAGGTGAATTAAGCGGATTTCTCAAGTGCCTGCCAGCTGAAAGCTCACAGCACCTGTCTCCTGGAGTCCTCTCGGCTACATCGACACTCCCCGTATTTATGTCATCCCAAAGATGACCCGATGCTTGCAGAGATCCAAGTGAAGTAACAACCCAGAGGGGCCTGCAGTTCCTGAGCAGATGTGACAAACCCCTGTACCTACAGCTCAAACCTACCTTCCTCTCCCAAGCAGGACAAGTTCTGTGATCTCAACTTCACAGGTGACTGACTGGAGAGAGACGGAGCAGGATGGCACCACTCGGTACACACAGACCAGTCAACCCCCTCCCCACACTTTATCAGCACAGAGAGAGATAACACACAGCCCTCAGAACAGTCAAGGGAGAAAACAACATGAGCATCCCCTTATCAGCCAGGAAAACCACTCCTGTCAAAGGCGTGAGATCACCACATGCTCTGAAGGGGAATGGGAAGGGTAGAAAGAATTATTTATTTATGAAACTGAATTTGAAACTAGATTCACTGTCCAGATTCAGAAGCATGGAGCTGGCTGTGTGCATATGCAGGAGGACAGCAAATTATACACACATAACTCATACATGTACACAAGCACATCTATACTTGCCTAATAAGAACTTTCTACAGAGCCGAGTCTCATTTTCACTGCGGAGAGACAAGCAACAGGTTAGAGCCTCACATTTACACAGTATCCCAGTCTCAAACGTTACAGGAAGGCAGGCACTGAGATTATAATAAATCTCATCACACTGTAAAGTCCCAACCCCACCATGCAAAAAAATTAGAGGAAAACCCAGGCTTTCAAAAAAGCCCCAGAAAATCCCAAAACATTTAAATTTAATGTCAATATAGAAGTCTTAAAGACTTAAAAACTCAAGCAAAAAACCTAAAATTAGAAAGCAAACACACTGGTGGACTAGGCTAAGTTCATAATTAAAGACTTCACAAAATAAAATTACCAGGAACAGCAACCATTACGCTGAGGGGGGTCCTCAGCCCAATCCCCACAGGACAGTTTTCCACCCTGTAATTCAGTTTAACAGTTTCTTTCTGGAGAGGTCAATGCTGTCCTTCATATTTAGCTTGAGGCAGACTTCAGGGACCATAGAAAAAGCAGACACCGACACTGTCAGAGGTATTTGAGGGATAAAAAAAACCCAGTCTCAAAACCTCTGCAGCAGTGTAAAAATCCAGTATCCCCCAAAATAAATGGTGATGCTCAAGATCCCTCCAACTTTCCAAGAACGGAGTATTAGCAAGATCCAAACATTCACCTGATCAGCAATCAAAACCACAACTGAACATTCACATGCAATTATTCTTACAAATCACATGAAAAAGCACTTAAGAGAATTGGGGAAATCTCAGTATCGCAGGAGGTGCAGGCAGAAAGGCAGCTTAGGCAGGAGGTCACACTGCCCTGCGATGGCAGAAGCAGGAACAGAACCCACCATCCTCAGTGCTCAGCTCCGTGCCTTCAGCAATCCAATCTACTTCATTCCTTTTCAGAGCCTCCCTCAAAGATTTTAAGAAGCTACACTAATCAACTTAATTTGTCTCTCCAGAATTGTTGCTGGTGTTTCCAGTAATGGTTCGAGGTAGCTTTGAAAGACTTCAACTTCTTGCTAAATATGACTCGGTATTTTTCTCCTCCTATTTCCCGCTTTCCCCAACTTTTTCATCTCCAGGAAAGATTAAAAACAAGATTAATTCGAACAACGGATCAAATTCTGCTGGACTCGTGGAGGTGGAAAGGAGGGAGAGATTACTTAACGGTAAGAAGTGAACTACTTTTATCTCTCAGTTGTCCTAAAGGACACACAACTAAATACGATGAATCCCAAGCAGTCATTTCAGTTCCCTCAGCAATTCATACCATACAATTTTTTTTTTGCTCTAAGACTCAGAGAAGTATTTCCAATTTCATGTCTAGCCTACTTTCCAAGGAGATATCATCAAGCAAAAAGTTAATCCGAAATTAAATTTTCTCTCTTCTTTAAAGAAAGCAGAAAAAAAGTAAGGCTGATTTTATTTGCAGTTCAGCCACACGGTGTTTTGGACTTTTGGCACGGTATCTATCAAAAGAGGCAATGTAACAGAAAGAAGAACCACCTCCAATCAAAGGAGTTGACAGTTCATTCACAAGCTACATACTCTCTACTGAAAAAGACAGAGTCCTTTACTTTCACAGCACTTAACACAATCGCACCGCTCCCAAACACAATTACCTGGGAGCCTGAAAGCCCTTAAACAGGTGTCTTCGCAGAAATCATTAGGCAATTGATTTGCTCGATCTCCACAGCCCGGCAAACGCTCAATTTCAACGTGTGATACTGACTAGAGCTGAGGCAGAAACTCACACGTCCGAGCCAGACTTCCTAAACCCCCGACAGCACTTTTTTTTGCCACGGATGCGAGCAGTTCCCAGCGATTTTGTTAAATGTGTCAACCTCCGACACACCTGCAGCTCGGGGATGGGAGGCGTGACAGGTGTAATTCCAAAGGGGTCACCGAAATCTGTAACCTTCCCCCGCCTCCTGGTTTTCCACACTGACGAAACGCACGAGCAACACAGAAATGCAGTTCAGGACTGCATTTAAATCACCATTCTGCTGGACAGAAAACAGGCTGGCACACACCGGACTAGCACAAGCCCAAACCGGACCCTGGAATGGAGCAAACCTCCCCAACAACACCTCAGAGCTGGAGAAATCAAGCAGCAGAATCCATTTCCTTGCCCTTTAAAGTTCATGCCTCTGTATTATCCTACCGCACTGTATTTGCTTAAGCTTTTCTCATCAATAGTACCCCACGAGAACAAAAAAATAAAACAAACCAAAAAGTCTCATGCATTCCCTGCTGGCAAAACACATTTTCTTCTAATCTTTCGTTTTACTGGGATAGAAGAGGAGAGAGGGAGGGCTTGGGGCAGGAATAAAAGAGATTAATCGTGAAACAAACCGGCACTGCCCGGAGAAGGGGGAGAAGAAAAAAGACCAAAACAAACAGTCCACGTAGCAAACGGAGGAAAAAAATGAAAAGGAGAAAAATAGGTTTAATTTTCTTTCCGGTGACAGGAAGAGAAGGGGAAAGAAAACTACTACAAAGATTTCCCAGTGTAAGAAAAGTAGGTTTTGAATTCCCTTCCTCAAGGACACGAGAAATATCCCTTACTTTTCCACGCGATGCCCAACGGAGAAAAACAGAATGCCAGGAGAGAGGAAAAGCCGGAGGAAGCCGGGGAAGTAGCGAAGAAAGAAGCAAAAGGACAGAGGCGAGCGCGAGAGGGCTGGGAAGAGGCGAGGGGCAGAGCCGAAAACGCAAAAAACCCGCCCAAAAAACAGGAAAAGAAACCAAAAAACCCCAAGAAAATCCGAAGGGAGGTGGGAAACGGGCGAGAGGGACGGGAAAGTTGGCGAGCGAAGAGGAGGCAGGGAAGGGTCACAAACCCCCCCAGCGGGGACGAGCCGGGAGCTGCCGGAGAGGGGACGCGGAGCCGGGAGAGGGAGCGAGGGACGGAGGGAGGGAGCGAGCGGGGCAGGGGAGCGCGAAAGGGGAGCGGGACTTACCGCCCGTCCCCTGGCTGGCCGTGCCGGCAGCGGCTGCGGGCTCCCGTCCCGCGGCGGCTCCGGGGCAGCGCCAGCGGCCGCCGGCCCCGCCTCGCTGCCCGCGGGGGGCGGCGCGGCCGGAGCAGCGCCCGGGGCTCGGCGCGGCCCTCCCCGCTGCTGCCCCGCTCCTCCCCCGGCCCCGCCGCGCCGCGGGGGTGGGCGGGCGGGCGTCCTCCGCCTCCTTCCTGCCGCTCCCTCGCTCCCCTTCACCGGGGGAGACATGTAACGGAACTGGGGCGCCAGCACGGCATTGTGGGAGCTCTTAAAGCCGCAGCCGCCCCCGCCGCCCCGGCGGCCTCGGGAGGCGGCGGCGCTGCAGCCTCGCCTCAGCGGAGCCCCTCAGAGCCGTGCCCGGCACCGGCGGCAGCTCGGGCCGCCCGCCCTCTTCCACACCCCGCTCCCAAAGCGCAGGGCGAGCCCCGGCCGCGCCGGAGACCTCAGGTTACTCTGTTGTTTTCCACGAGATTTTTTTTTTTCCTCTCACTGTTGCTTCGGGAATGAAGAAGAATGCCTTAGAATGCCTTTGGTGCTTGTTTGAACCAGGATGCGGGAAGCCGGCAGGCAGTGTTTGCTGTTGTTGCTGATTTGGATTTTGATGATGGAAAATTCCCCGAAAAAAAAGGAAAAAAAGTTATAAACCTCAGAGCAGCAAAGACTGCAGGCGGCTGTTTGGGGCGAAAAGTTTTGAGTATGAAGTTTTAATCAGTTTTGGGAAAATGACCATTAAAAAAAATCCGAATCCTATTCGGAAATGAAGTTCAACGCTGTGGTGCACAGGCATTTTTCGCTGTCTGCAGGCGCTGGCGCAGGGTCTGCGCTTAGTTCGCTGCAGCTGCAGCAGCCGAGCATCAGCAGTCAGTCCCGGCTCTTCCCGGGGTTTGTGGCCTTCCCAAAACTGCCTGTGCCATGTCCAGGACACGCTGGTCATTTAAAGAAGAGTCTCATCGAAAGAACTTTTTTTCTTGTTTGTGTTATCACTATTTCTCTTGCCGGTTTTGAGCATCCCGAAGTGTTTTTATAGACGTGTTTTTTTAAATTCCTGATCCTTCAGAGGAGAGCAGGGTTTCGCTTCCATGCAGGGTTTTGCTTCCACACAATGTGCTGGAGCTACACGGAGGGCATTTTCAAGACTACAAGCATAACTTCAGTTTATATACAAGCAAATAAATATTTGTGAGATTTGAGTTTGGGGATGTTTGTACAAATATTCCCAGTAGGTATGGACCTTGGGTTATGATCACATCCTTCTTCGTGGGTTCATTTGGTAAGCAGATTTTTTGTAAGCGCACCTCCAAAGTTCCTGCTGAAAAAGTCTTTAGAAAGCTGTCGCTTTTATTTCTTTGTCTAGGCCTTTTTGTCCTCTTTTATAGGAAGAGTTGCTAAGCAGTCTGTGAGAAGAGCCGTAAGCACAACATGAAGTGAAGGTGTGGTTGTAAAAGTGAAATTATTCTTTTGGGGACCATGTGCTTTCTGTGGTCAGTTACACGCACACTCGCCTTCAGTTTAAGAAGCTTTAAAAACAACACTTGAAGGATAAAAGGAAAAAGAATGGTGCTGATGAACAGTTCTGCACTCTACTGGATGAGATTTGTTTGCACTCAGCATTTTTTTACTATGACTTTCAAAAATGTCAGACAACATCCTAAAAGCTTGATGCATTTTCTAGACACATTCTCTGCTGCGAAATATTTAACCAAATATACCTGTCAAGATCCCGAGGGCTGCTGTTCTCAGAATATACCACTTCTTCCTTTTGTTTTTCATGAAAACTGTGAACACAACAGGAGCCGTAAAACTAAAGGAAGAAATTTTTCCAAAATTCAGGCTTCCCGGGGACCCTTATGGAGTGAATGATCTGGGAAGCTATTGAAGCTATATGACCTGGGAAATTATTGTTAGGAGGAGAAAAGCCTTTTTGAAGGAGTTAATGGTTTACTGAAAACACGTACTTGATAAGTCATTGAGTTTGTGTTGTTTGCCTGCTCCAGGTGTTCAACAGAACCAGGAGCCACAACATCAAACATAGTGTTTTCTATTCAGAGTTCACCCACCAATTCATTTCTCAAGCCCAACAAATCATTTTTATACACTTTCTGTGTAATTTCCTCTGATAAACTTTAGTGAATTAAAAAACACCCCTTCATAGAGGGGAAATTAATGGCCACGATTGAGAGATTTCTGAACGTTCAGCACATGCACAACAAAGCATAAAATGTTTATGCTCAGTGTTGTGGTGGTGTCTGACTTGCTGGCTGAGGACTGGCATTTTTAATATTCTAATGTCTTATTTCTTCCTATTTCCCTTCTGCAATTTGGTTATTAAATCACCGAAGGGAACACATTTCTGCTGCTTCAAAATAGCTGTTGTGAATTTTTCAGAGCAATATTTGCACAGCTTGATATGACAGGACGTTCAGAAAGGGCATCAAATACATTTTCAAGAGTGATTTTTTACATCAAAAATGTGACTCTTGGAAGGTGAAGTTGTGGCAAAAAGAGAAAATAGAATTTCTGTGTTGCTTTGATTGCATAAATTTGACCAAGAATTTGACCAAGGCTAGCACAGGGAAGATGACAGTGGTCATTTAAGCAAAAAGGGGGGAATCAGGCTCAAATCCAGCCATGAAATGGGGCTAAAATTGTACAAATACCTCCCTTATGTGACATAGCAGTCCAGCTGCTCTTTTGTGAAGGAACAAGATTCCTTGTTTCCCCAGAAAACTGGTTAGGAACAAGTTATGGAGTGATGCTAAATTGCACCAGCCAAGGGCAGGACTTTGTGCTGGTGCGGGGTGACTCTGCTGGGACAGTTCTTCACTCCTGGTGCCCACCCCAATCACTTCTTACCTTCGTTACCTTCACTGTAATCCCAAATAATTTGTGTCACATTCACGTTCACTCAATCCTTTTTCCACACTTTGCTGGAGGAGGATAAGGAGGATCTAGCCAGAGGAGTTTTCAGATCTGTAGGAAAGCAGTTGTCCCATAACGATCCTGCTTTGCTTTTGCCAAAAGGGGTGATTTAAGTGTCCCAGGAAAGGAGTAAGGCACCATTTGGATTCCCTAGTTGCACAGGGAATTCCTTACACCACACAGCCACACACATGCAGAGCCTTACACATTTGTTCTTAATGAGCACAGAAAGGAGAAAATAGGCCCACATGCCTTTTGGTTATGTAAGTTTTCCAAGAATGATGCTTTTTTGACCAAAACCAGGAAGAGAAGGTTTCGGAGGTTCCTGAATTTCCTCCTCTCCTTGATCTACCAGTGGCTACCGCTGCCCTTGCCACCGTCATTTCACCTTGAGAAATGCAGTGTCTCGGTGGGCTCTTCAAATTTAATCCAGGTATAAAATCCAGCTCATTGAGAAGAGACACAGCTCTGTGTGACCAGTGACAAGTGATCAACGCTGCTTTCACTGTCATGGGTTTGCAGGAAGCTCTTCATGGTTGGAACAGAACAAACTCTGTCTCTGCAAATGCCTTCTTGAGGAAAAGTAGGGCTGGATCCAGCAAATTATTTCACTGTGTACATATGTCTGAGCATGTGAATAGTTTCAGTGGGACTGCTTGCATGATCAAAGCTAGGCATGTGCTTAAGTACTTTGTTGAATTTGGTCCATAGCAAATAAATCTGAACTGATACCCAGCAAGCAGAAAAACAAGCTAATTTGGAATGGGGTTAATTTATGTCCAGTGGTGTATTTGATTAACTGTGAAATGAACATTTCAAGAGGCTGGTTTCTTTTAAAATAGAGTTGCTGTCTGATTTTCAGGGGAAGCAAACAAACATCAGATTAAAATTTAAGTGCATTCTTCAAACTCTTTCTTCTTATTTTTGTTTTTCTTTTCAGTTAATATTTATTTCTTGGAGCATGAGGACCAATAATTCCTGGTTGTTTCTCCTCTGTGTTTTCTAGGTCTTGCCTTGCTGTGCATTGAGTGTGAGTGATGTGCTGTGTTTGATATACAGAAAAATGCATTCTCAGTCTTCAAATGGTTGAAATTCAAAAGACAGATATTCTAAGATGGGAAATGGATTCTATTTCTGTTTCACACAGCAGATTCTGGATACTCACAGAGACTGCAGATTTCAAAACTCAGCTCTGTGGAAAAGATCCAAATGAGTTCAAAAAAGAATCCCAAACCAAATTCTTCCCCCTTCTCTCTGACCTGGCCATGAATGTTAACTCACACTAACTAGGGAATTAGCCTTGAATAAGCAACCAGAGCAAATTTATTGTTGTTGTCAGTACCAGCAGTAACTCTCCCAGTTCCTGGGTCCAGCCTAAGCACAGTATGAATATATGCAGGGATAGTTTCAGTACTGGCAGCCAAGATACTCAATATTCATGAGTGTGGTTCTTCTGTTTATTGCACAGGAACGGGAATCGGGTGAGCCTGGTTCTGTCTGTACATCAGCAAATGGCTTCTTTCCTCTGATTTTTTCTTGATTAATAGAACTGGTAGACCAGTTCACTGAAGTTAGAGGAACATGTTGAAGTCGAAAGTGGGGAAATGTTACAGAGGAGTGCAACATTACTAGCAGACCACACCCTTGTGCATTGGCCCTAAGATTCTAACACTGGGATGAACACCTTTAAACCAGTTTTTAAAGGCCTATTTAAATCAATAGTTATCTGACATGGTGAACAGTAAACCATAGGTTTTAAAGTATATTTCTTCAAGTTTTGTCTTCTGTAGATCACTGCACAAGAGTCTCAGCTTTCATTAGAAAAAAAAAGTTTATAGTTGCCACGGTTACAAAGAAAAGAAAGAAAAATGTGAACCTTGACAATTCTGAAACCAAAATGCAAATAAGAGGAAATCTAAATGTTGTATGATGGGGAGGAGAAATTACCGATGTCAGTCTTCAGACATTTAATTTGAACATAATGACAACAAAAATGCTCAGACTGTTAAGTATTATGCAGGTACTTCACATCACCTTTTTGCCAAGTCCTGGAAGGAAATACCACTATAAATCTCAAGCAATTCAGAAGAGAGAAAATTATGTACTTTGACTCTGATAAAGTGACCAGATACCAGCTAAAACAAATTAATATCTCTATGGGGGCTTGCATCTCTCTTGTCTGGAGGGCCTAGATGGTGACAGAACCATTGCACCAAGCAAGGACTGAGAAACCATCTGAAGATCAAACTATCTAAAATGAGTCTTCTCTTGAAGAGTTGGCTCTGCAGCGAAAAAAACTTACACCTTAAAAGAAATCCAATGATGGGGACAAAAATAGTTGACTTAACTAGGAGGGAATGACAAGGAGAAGATTTTAATTTAGGAGCCTGGAAATGTGCCCTTGAAATGGGTGTAATATTTAATGCAGGAGTTAATTTGCTGGGTGACTAGAAATCTGTGCCCTTCTCTGATCAAGGACATTTAGACAGGAGTATTCTTTTATAATGCACAGAAAAGTTGTAAAACCTTTGTAATTCCAATGTTTCTTTGGGTTGGGTGTTTTGGTTTTGTTTTTCCTGTAAAACATAGCGGAATCCTCTCTCTCTCCAGCTATGATACAAAACTTTAGGATAGTAGGATATCCTTCCATGGAGTTCAAAAACCAAGAATATTAAAAGGTCTGGCATGGTGCTGTTACTTTTGATTTAGGACAATTATCATTTCCAGTGTAAGACATGGCTCATCAGCAATATGTTTAAATAGATTTATAACTGTATTCACTTTCAGTTTATAAATCAGTTTTGTTGTTATTCTTCTGTAAAGCTGGCAGGTGTGCCAAAAGACATGCCTGCTTTTCTATTATGCAGATTTTTATCATGCACATAAAAAGGAACACCAAACCCCTTTCATATTTTGACCTTGTCAATAAATTCTAGAGCCTCGATTTTTTTCCTGCTGCACAGTATTTCATCTCTATTGAAAATGATAGGAATTACCTGTCCCCTGAAGCAGCAAAATCACGGCTAATATATTTTAAAATACAAAGAGTGCAAAATTTCAAAAACACCTCGGTAGTTCCCAAGCTTAAGCCCCATTTTCATAAGTAAGTTAGGGCCAGATCTCCAAAGCTTTTGGAAAATGCAAATAGATGCCTAGAGGGCTTTCAAAACACACATTAAAATGGAGAAGGAAAAAAAACCCGCCACAGAATAAAGTATTGCTGCTGAGGTTTCCATCTTAAGAAGTTTGCATGGGAAAAAAAGAAAAAGTTTTTCACTTCTCAGAGATTTTTGGAAAAGCTTGGGAATAAACACCGACACTTCACTGCACCTCCAGAAACTTTGTAATAGAAGTTTTAGGCTATCCTACAAATATGTTGCAGCAAAAATTGGTGCTTGGCTCTGCAAGGTCTGTATTTAACCTGAGCTCAGCAGATTCATTTCTTTGTCGGAAACAGTTTCCCTGTTGTCCTGTAAAGTCTTTTTCTCAGTCTCACTCCTTGTTCTTGTGGTAGGTTGGGAAACATGAGAGGGCAAGATACCCTCTTTCAACAAAGAACTAATTTCCTGATCCTTATGACCCGAGTGAGCCAAGCTTCCCCACAGAGAAACAAATTGGATGACTGTTTTAGGATAATTGGGTAGTTCTATGCCTTACAAGTAAGTTATTGGAAATCAGAGCTGTGAAAATCTCTTTCCTGACTTTACCTGTTGTTGCCCCTCATTGAGCCCTTTGTTTC
This sequence comes from Cyanoderma ruficeps, assembly GCA_008694505.1. Taxonomy (NCBI): domain Eukaryota; kingdom Metazoa; phylum Chordata; class Aves; order Passeriformes; family Timaliidae; genus Cyanoderma; species Cyanoderma ruficeps. The sequence goes on from VZDJ01000426.1 coordinate 3,575,703, forward strand.
CTGTAGGTTTCTTTTATTGTCTACTTCAAACTGAAAAAGAGCAAAGAAATTGGCAAAATTAAGTTTCAGATATTTACATTATCAACTGGGTGTTATTGAGTTTAAAATTTTCTTCCTGCCGCTTTCCTTGTCCCTTCTCTTCCTTTTACATGTTTTTTTTAAAGACCAAAATCTTCAAAAATCTTGTAAGCCTGTGTGATGCTGCATCCACCAGCACGCATTCATTTACAGATCTGCACACATCCTTGCTGGATTAGGGTTTTCTGTATTAAACTTTTAACAGTCACGTGTCTTGGCTTCTAATATCTGTTGGGAGCAGAGAGTTCGCTGGTGAATCATGGTGGGAGATCCTCAGTATTATTTCATGCCTTGTGTTCTTCCCCCAAGCCACAAGTCCTGCAGATTTGTTATGCAACACCCCGATTCCTTGTCCTCTGGGAGCGTGGATGGATCGGAGCGGTCATGGCAGCGGGATCACAGCCAGGCTGTGCCTCCACATACCCCACATCTCGGCTGATGTTTGCCGGCCCAGAAGAGGGCAGAGGCTGGTGTCCCTTCCCACCAGCTGTTTTCTGCACAGCCGGCGCTCAGTCTCCAGGGAGCAGGAGGGAGGTGCACTTTCCAGCATCCTGATACAAGGGAGAGCCTCCCCCGAGCCTTGGATATGGATGCGCCCACAGGAGCAACAGGAGCGTGGTGTAGGGCCCAAAACCAGTCCTGGATAGCTGGAACAGTGGTGATGTAAGGTCAGGCCCAACCTGAGCTCAAGGCAGGCTAATTTCCTTTTCTGAGAAATAATCCCAACACAATGTACTCTTCTCTGAACTAGGGAAGTATTTTAGGGCAGTTATTTATTTAGAACAGCTCTTTTGCTGAGTATCAAGCCCAATCTGGCCCAGCCAGTTCCCTTTGGGAAGGATTGGTGAGCTGCAGAAGGATGTCAGAAGGGGATTGTTGCTGCTCATACTCCACCGTGGTACTGGTTATCTAAGGTCCCTTTGGAGCAAGGAAAGGGGAAAAGTCACCTTACAGAGGACACAGATTCCCTAGGGCATCCCTGCAAGAAGCAGGAGCAAAGTCCTGCTGGGAGGGGACTTTCTGGGGCTGTCTGCTGGTGGTTGAAGGCGGGTGAATGGCGCCTTCTCCTGCTTGTAACTCCACGAGGGAGCTCTCATCTGCAATAATCTATTTTTGCCCAAGAGAAAATATCGTGCTCTTATGTGAAAATATAACTGCAAAACCTCTGAAAATGTCCATACTTATAAGCATAATGCCTGGAGAAGGGTAATTTCAATTTTGGGTCCAAGGCCACATTCTCAGCATTGCTTCAAAAAAGAGCTATAATGATTTGTACTCAATGACCATCTGGTCTTTAATTTTGTATACCAAGTAAAAATGAGCACTGGTTTCATTATTTTTTCCCCCACTACTCCTGAACCACAACCCTCCAGTGAATAGAATGATGAATATTCCAATGTCCTGAACATGATGGATTTTAATTTCTTATTAGAGGAAGCAGAGGAAGAGAGAAAGTAATAGCTTTAGAGAGAATGGCTCTGTTTGTTTTTTTAAGTACCTACATTTGCCTGGTAGTCTGCTATGTAAGTGAATTTCCTTGAAATCTGATTATTGATGTACCATTTTTTTATTATTCTATCTTCTATGTCAGGCAGCGCACCAGCACAATTCCTCAAAAGAGAGTGAAAGTGGTGTAAAAACAGAGTAAGGGCTGTAATGCTAAATGGCAGGGAAAATATTAGCATCGAATATAGTTGGTCAAAACCCAGCAAAATCGTTAAATTATTGATGGTTTTTTTCTGAGTAATTCAGCTGTAAAAGGGATCTGTTAACGTGACGCTGTAGAAGTTTCCAACACATAGACATCATTTAATTTGTTCACTAAAACTTTCAATGTAAATGTGGGCAGGGGAGGTGTAAGTGATGCGGGCACATCCCTCTGAAACTGACTGGATGTATTTTTCTTCCCTGCTGTAAAATCACAACTCCAATCTGCTTTCAAGGATCTGCTCCATAAGGAAAGCTGAAAACACGAGCAAATTGAATTAGGGCAATTTTTATTCTTTCAAGCAATAACAAGTAACCTCTAATCGCTCTGTTTTTCTGACCTGTCCCTGACTTCTGCTGTTTGTTTGCTTTTTCATGTAGCTGGGTTTGTGTCATGCCTAAACAAAGAGATGGACTGATCTTTTGTTCCTGGTCAGTTTTAATTTGTTTTCTACGACCTGTACGTGCAAACGGCAGAGGTGTGAGCTTTGAAATGCTAAGGGAAGCTGAAAAACAGGTCTTGAATAAGACTCTCATTTTAGGTATTGTAGAATCTTGAATAAGATTCTCTTTTTAGGTATTGTAGCAGAAGAGGGTTTCTCAACAAATTACCCAGCCTTTCAGCCAAAGACAGGAACAAAGGAAGAGCCAAGCTGCTATAAGATAATCGTTCTGTTTATCAGCGCTCTACAAACACCACTTGTAAAGTAATGATAAGCCCTTTGCACTCAGATAATGCAGCTGATCCAGGCATATCTCAGAGATGCTGTGCAGATCTCCCAATTCAAAAGAGGCTCTTGCCTACATTCAGGTGAGAAATGGTGTTCCAGATGGTCCAGTGAATATTTTAGAGGCTGGCAATGAAGTCAGAGGCATTTGGGGTGAGCAAGGATAGTTATTGTAGACTGAGAAATGAAGGAGGATAATAACAGAACATTGTTGTTTGGAACACAGAGAGGGACAGGCTGACTGTAAGGAAAATTTGGTGTAGACAGGATTTTGTTTCTTAGTAGTGAGAGGGTTAAAAAGATGATGCTGTTTTCATTTTGCCAGTTAAATCCTGCTATGAAGCTGCTCTTGTTTTCTTTCATCATAATTTCTTCTTGTTTTTCTTTCATCCAAAGGCACCCTTCCTAAAACAATGTTCCCATCCCTTTTGAGGAAAGTTTGCCAAAGTCATGCACCTCTTTATGCCTTGCACTTGGTGAATATTTCATCTTCCATAAGCCGTGCCAAAGACTCTCATCATGAAAACAAGGATCTAAATAATTCTGGGATAAATGAGGGCTATTTTTCTCTTTTCCAGTATTAAGTGTTTATAAACTTCAAAGTAATAATAACCTTGAAAAAAATTACAAAACCAAATGCTTTGAAAAATCAATGCTTTAATTCAGAAGTGCTACCATGAAGTACCTGGGATGGTTTTGATTTTTTTTTTTTTAACACATTGCCTCCCCATCTTATGCAAGCAATTTGTAGATACCCACAAGACCCAGTGCCCTCAGGATTTCCCTGTCATCTCTTCCATGAAAAAAATGGAGTTCTCAGAAGAGTCTAATTTAATGTGTGGTACTACAAACTTTCACTGAGGGAGGGCATGACTCAAATCTGAGCAAGTATTCCTTTTTAATTTGTTTTCTCATGGTCAGTATTTACTTTCCTTGTGGGTGAAAGAGTGCTGGTGGTGCTTTTCATCCCATGGGAGATGCCTGCTCAGATAGACTGCAGCCAAAGGGGATGTTCAGGGGCAGGGTTGTTGTCCCGTGGATGTCCTGTGGGTCATTCCCCTGATCCATGGCCCCTTGGACCAGGTACAGCCCACGGGGGAATTGTGCATCAGGACAAACATCTGTGCCTGGCACAACCCCAAAGAAGAGGTCAGGGACCTGTGGTGTAAATACATGAGAGAAAAGCCGAGGGGATGTGGGGTGTGAAGGGGTGGCCTGAACTGAGAGCCCCCTGCTCAACGTGTGACACTGATATGTCTTCGTTTCTGGGATCTCTGTGTGATTATCACATTGGTTTTCAGGAAATTAAGGGGCAAATTTCACCTCCTCTACTCTTTCTTCAGGGCTTGGCAGTGGTTTCAGAGCCCAAGCACGAGTGATTTGTTACGTGGCAGGACAACACAGGCCATCACCTGGGAATGTGATGGAAATGGTTTTCACTCAGTATTGTGTGAGAAAACTCCTGGAGTGTCAGCAAAACCCCATGCTTCCTGCCAAGTGAGTTTATGTGTTTCCATCTTCCTAATTTGTGCAGACACAGAAATCCTCCAGACCAGCCTTAGTTTTCAAAGCTGTTGAGAGAAAACCCCTGCTTTCCTCTGGCACTGGAAAAGTCTGCAGGCACAATCAGGTGCCCTTGGTATCTGCCTTGGGCCTGCACACTCTGTGCCCTTCCCTCTGTGCCACAGGAGAAATCCCTCTGTGCAACAGCCACGGCACAGTGCGAGTGTCACACAGCTTCAGCCAAATCAGTTCTGACTCCAGCCCCCAAAGGAAACTCCACACATCTGTAATGTATTTATGGCTCTGCTTGCTCATTTGTCCTCCCTGTGGTCTCTTTTAATGAAGGGTATGAAAAATTAAACTCCTTCATAGGCTCCAGCGAGCTAAACAGACATAGTGAGTGAATGTTCTGTTCCTGAAGCACCATTCTGCCAGTTACTGGTTGACAAATTTACGTGGGTACATGGAATGGGATCTGTAATGAGCTTCCTGCACAGTCAGGGCCAAACTGTGCCAGGAGCAGGGCTCATGTGAGTCCCATGCTGGAACTGAGGGCAGTTTTATGGGCCCGAAATGGGCGGTGCTGTTTGTGCAGCAGTACAAAACTCCAGAATTGCATTTTTTTAAATTATGCAGCAGCAAAAGAGCCCAGAGAGGGGATGTGGACCCAAATACCCCTGATGGTGTATGGAGCAATGATAAGGAAAGGTTTGAACTGTTGTTCTCTATGCTGTGTCTTTAAAAATTGTGAATCTCCCACAAGCTGGAGGCTGCCTGTTCAGTCATTTCAAGGTGGATATAACTAACACACTGCGCAATTTACATAAGACTTATCTTTGGTTAAATTCTTTTAAAAGGATACCATCAATTTAAAGATTACTTTTCCCTGGGTCATTAAAGTTAGGCACATACTAATTTATTAAAGGGTAATGTATTATACCTAGGAAGTGATAGTATCTGCCAGAAATTCCAGGGAGGCTATAGAGGTCTTGCTGTGATGAGCCAAGCTGATAAGAGCGCAGCTGCGTTAATAGAGCTGCCTGATCCTCACCGACCGGGGGTGCAGTGCGGTGGCAATAATCCTTTTGGGAAGGTGGCATGGAAAGACACAGCAGTGGAGCCTACAGCAGGAAAAAAAATGAATAAATAAATTTATTTACCAATGCTGCAACACATCACTGGAGCGCCGCTAAGGCTGCTTAGCATGTGCCAAGTGCTGTCCAGCCATGTGCAAATAAAAAGCTCCTCTTCGGGAGAGCTTTCACAATCACAAAAAATGTGCTAAAAGCCTGGGTGGATGCCCCATCAAGCAACCGGCCTGCCAGGAGATGTGCAGAAGGTTTGCAGTGTAAATAACTCTTTCCTGAGTTATCTCTGCATAGAATTTTGCAGCTAAAATGACCCCGTGGGGATACAAAGTTGCCCAGATCACCTGTGGTGGAGGAAGTGTGGTGATGTTACCAGCCCATGTGATATCAGCAAGAAAAATGCGTGAGTAGCAATTTCAGAAGTCAGACCTGAAGGCTACACAAACTCCATCAGTGAGGGGATGAGCCACTGAGGCTAAACCTTGGCTGGGGAGAGAGATGCTTCAGTGTAACAGGCACCGGAGGAACAACACTCTGGGAAGCACCAGCATCGGCAAAGGGACAAGGTGACAGATGTGAACTGGAGCAAGTCTGATCCCTCAGCCTCACTCAGCACCCTGGGATTATCCCTACAGGTCACTGAGAAACTCAGAGTAGAGCTGTTCACTTGAAAAAGGAGGGGAAAAAAAAATCCCGGTGGGAGTCAAAACTGAATTGCAGAGGTTGCTGCAGCAAACCAGGACGGAAAAGCCACGGTTAAGAGTGGGGAGGAAAGAGCAAAAGCAGCGTGAGAGGCCCTGGAAGTTGGTCTGGGCTTGGATTTGGCCTCTGTCAGCAGGATTGTGTAAGCAGGGAAGCTCCTGCCAGTGCCTCGCTCCGGGGCTGGGGCTGGGAGTGGAGGCTGGCAGGGATGCAGGGACGGCATCCCAGTGCCAGACGAGTTTCTCTCCTGGACAGTGTTATAAATATGGTGAGCCAAATCGAAATTCAAAAAAAAAAAAAATTTCTCACTACTGCGAGTTGAAGTACAAAGAAGAAATAAAAATACAACAAAAACACAACCACAAGGCAATAAAACTACCATAAGCCCAAGCCACAATAAAAAATAGATTCGTCCGAATCTGGGAAACGAATACAGGGCTGGCCGGTACCAAGTCCTCCATCATTTGCTCCGACGTTCTGCTTTTAGGGTCCAGTTTTTATACTTTTTATTTCCCTCGAGGCAGGGAATTCCTTTGTCTGTGGTAGGATTATGATATTCATGGGCTCTCCTTTTGGGATTCAAACTTCTTCCTGAGTGGAATCAGAATAGTGTCTGAGGATTAACTTTAAATCATATTGAAGTTCGGAGTGGGGTTCCTCCGCTAGACCGAAAGATGTCTATTGGGGAGCCGGAGCTGTCTCGAATCTGATGGCTCAGCGATTTGGCCGAGGTGGCTCAGCTGAAGTCCTCCTTTTCATTTGTAGATTGCTGTAGACATTCCTCAGCCCGGGCTTTTCCTCTGGTGACTCTGCCAATGCATTCTTTTCTGCCTGCAATTCTTTAATTTCTCATGCACAAATTAATATACAGGGCTTATTTACAACAACAGGAAATGTGTACAACGATTTCCCTCCTGTGAATGCCAAACCAGGCTACAGGAACAGGGCAGAGGGAAAGAGTAAAAAACCCCCACACTTTATGCTAAAATTATTTTGTTAGTTATTGCAATTCTAACCCAGTCCCAGGATTTAAGAATAACACCCTCAAAGTTCAGCATTAAGTGCCCTACCTGATGTCTCCTGTTTTGTGATCACAAATCATTTCCAGATCTTTGGCTCCTAGCAGGCACCATCAGCACAAACCTTTTCCCCAAACATTCTCTGTTTTTAACCCCTTAGAGGGCCTGGGAAACTCGAATGTGATCTACTTTCCCCCTAAATCTCAAAGAGGCATCACTGAGAACTGAGGGCTGGAATGCCATGGGGCAGGAAAGGCTTGTTCCAGAGGCCAGAGCAAAGGAATTTTCATACAAGATTTACTCGAGGTTCCATCATCCCACCCCACAGGGACACAAAGCCTCCTCCTGCCCTGCCCAGGAGTAGCAGGAGCAGGGAGGCAGGATTTGGGCAGCTCGCCCAGGAACACAGTGACAGACCCTGACTCAGAGCGTGAACAACCTTGCCCTTCCTGTGGATGTTTCCCTGAAAGGAGTGACTTAGCCTTAAGCAAAACTAGAACACCAAGTAATCGCTGAAGTTCAGGAATCCCTTGTTTTCCTTTTTGCACAGTTTCAGGGGGTTTATTTTCTTTTTCTTTTTTAAGGATGAACCTTATTGCTCCTCTTACTCGTTTTCTGGTTTGAGCAACTTTTAATGTGAGAAAGACACAGAGAAAAGTTAACACACATAATTTCTGAATTCTAAGACAGCTTTCAAAGGAACTGATTGTGATTTTTTCAGTGCCACTGTCAATAAATCTTCAGGTTTTGAAACTAAAATCTCTTTTCCTCATTTAAAATAAAAAATCTGCCTTCACTGGGAAGTTTTGATCTGAGTACAGAATCCAAATTGTGTGTTGGGCACTGACTTGTGATGGATTTGTGGCTTAAGCAAGGAACTTTGCCTTTTCCCTAGTTTTCCTATTTGAACTATTGTTTTTTCTCCAGCAGAGCTTTATAAACATCCAAGCAAAAAGAACTTGGAGAAATATGCTGCTGTTATACAACTGCTAATCATTACTATTCTTCTATTGTATTTGGTGATGTAAGACAGCCCCAGCCAGATGCCTTGAGATCTGAGGAAATGTCTGCAAGGCATCTTTGTGGTAACACATGGGTGCAGATTCCATTCATCATTTCCTTGACAGTTTAACTAAATACTCCCAAGCCAAAAAAGATCCCTGAAATCCCTCCCAGAAATATTAGCTGAAGGACAGGAGCAAGTCACTATAGAAGCTCAGGCAGCCTGTGTGGAAATTCCAAGGCTCAGTGACTGTCAGGAAAGGGGCTGCAGAACATAATCAAAAAATGCTGCCTTGCTATACATGGGCCTAAATTCTATACACAGGGATTTACACCTCCACTGGACACATAAAAAAAGAAAAAAGAAAAAGAAAAAAAAATCAGAGCTCTGCACATTGTACACAGTTGGAACCATTCATCCAGAAACTCTGGTTTGAACTTTCCAATGTACCTATGGGATTTAGAACAAATCCCAGTTAACTTCAGTAGAACTGGGACCCTTGCACACTTGAATAATTGAAAGCTCCAGTAAGAATCACCAGAAACATGTTTTTCAACCTTTTACAATTTGCAGCACCTTAAAACCTTTCTTTTTCCAGTGGAAGTGTCAGTTCCTGTATAGTGATTTAATGCTGCAGAAAATAAGTTTGCTTTTCTTAGTTACCCTCTGCAGACCCCTTAAAACACTCTATGAACACACAGATCACGGGTTAAAAACTGTAACTTTGATATATCTCAAAATATTTACTGTTTTCTCGAGAGCCCTTTGTCCTGGCATCATTCAAACAATTATACCAAAGTCAGGGTCTAGTTCTTGTGGCTAGATAAAGCTGAAAAGCATCAACTTTAAATGTTTAGTATTGAAATGGGTTGGTTTGGGGTTTTTTGGTTTTTTGTGGGGTTTTTTTTTTTTGGTTTGTGGTTTTTTTT